>CM055816.1:81679645-81744163 GCA_029582265.1 Zoroaster sp. YZ-2022
TGTTAAAAAAATTTTAACAAATTTTGTAGTTTGCAGTGTTTTTTTGTTAGGGTTTTTAATTTATAATTAAAAAAAAATAAAAAAAAAAAAAAATATTTTAATTTTTGGGGAGGGTACAGGAGTTTTTTTGTACGGGTTTTGGGTGTGGGTTAGGATAATGTAGTATATTTTTTTTTCTTTTTTTTTCTAAGAAAAAATAAAAATTTTTTGGTTTTAATGCCTTAAAAAAATGCGATAACCCCTTTTTTTTTCCTTTTTTACAAAAACAGCCCCCAAAATTTGGGGAGCCAAAAAACCAATCGACGCAGATCAGACTGCAACTGTGACTGCAGACTCAGATCAGACAAGCGAACTCGATTTTCGAATCGTCAGACGCAGATCCGGGATGCAGACTGCAGACTGCGGACTGCGGGCTACGAACTTCTGAACTACGAACTAGGGCTTACAGACTGCAGACTTTGAACTTTCTGGGTTACACCAGACTGCAGACTGCAGACTGCAGACTGCAGACTGCAGACTGCAGACTGCAGACTGCAGACTGCTGTGCATATACTACTGTTGTCCTTCAGATGTGACATAAAGCCTTAGGTCCCGTGTACTGGATTTGGCAGTGCACGTAAAAGAACGAGTTGCACTTATTATGAGTAGGGGTGAAATCCTGGTGCATCTGGTTCGAGATAGGGCTGTACTTGTCATAATGAGTGTGATGTACAACCAACTATTTCTTCTCTATATTTATATATATAATTGTTTTGGTGTGTGTGTGTGGGGGGGGGGGGGGTCTCCACCTTTAACTTAGGGCCAAATGACATCACCATACATCACATGTGTTCATGTTCATGAAAGTTGCAGAGGAATTTATTTTTCGTTTTGGTGTACCACGTGAGATACACAGCGACCAGGGACGAAATTTTGAGTGTAATGTTATGGCTGAAGTGTGTAAATTGCTAGGTATTAGAAAAACTAGAACTACTAGAATATTGTAGCAACATTAGTGGATCCCAAGAGTAATCAAAAAGACTGGGACGAACAAATACAATGTGCATTGTTCGCATACATAAGTGCCATTCAGGAATCAACACAGGAGACTCCTAACATGATGCTAGGACGCGAAGTTGAATTACCGATAGACTTAACCATGGAGGTATCCCGAGAAGACCGTCAGATGAAAATAGTGACTATACAGAATAATTAAGATGTAATTTATGTAATGCTCATGACTGGGCGAGAAAATACCTAAGGCATGCAGCTGAAAGACAGAAGAAAACAGTACAATCGTACAGCGGATGACGGTAGAATTGTGGGGAATGTATGTATGGTTACATAATCCTATTAGAGTGGGCAATGTCATAAACCTTCCTGACCTTGGGAAGGACCTTATCAAGTAGTGAATCCAGCTCACGGATGTGGTCTTTCGTATCAAAGAGGAGACAGGGTAACTTTGCTGTGGTACATGCAGACAGGCTGAAAGTCTATGAAGGACTGGCTATAACAGAATGTATTAAGAGAAACATACAAAATTCAGACGATGCGGTAATACATAGAAAAATCCCGAAAACTGAAAAAATCCGATGAGATATGCAGATAGCAAGCAATTTTAAGTTATTGTTAAAAGTGAGGGTGAATATGTTGTACTTCTTATTTATTCTATTTATGACAGAAATACAAAAGATGGAGCTGGCCGATCTGAGTGAGATAATACAGGAGAAGGATCTTCAACTGTATGAGGAATGTGGGTTGAAGTTTGGAAAAATTTAATTATGATAGACATCGTATGACACATGGAATACAGAAATATATTTCATTGCATGCAATGTTCACAAAGTTACATACAGCGAGATCACCTAAAACGCCACTACCAATCAGATCACTCAGGATGTATGGGAGACTTAAAGCGAGTACAGCCCCAAAGATCAGACGACAAGAGCGAGACAAGGAGAGCAAGACAAGAAGGAGCGGGAAGAGAAGTTAAGAGAACAGGAGCAAAAAGAGAAGTTAAGAGAACAGCAGGAGCGGAAGAAGCAAGAGGAGAAGCTAAGAGAACTGCCAAAGCAGAAACAGTCGCCAATGGAACATCCCGAGGAAACAGATCACGAAACAGAGGAATAACGTGCAGCAGAGACAAACGTGTCACTAATGGCATCAGATTTTGAGGATGTGTTTGACATTGTCACTGAAGTAGGAGCACCACGAAGGGGGGAAAGGAAAATTGCTCATATACAAAAATGAAGAGGAAGATGACAGTGAGCAAGACGAGGCAGACGAGTGGAAGGAGACACTATTGGAGGCCACTACAAATAGAGAAATTGTGCAAGAACAACCTGGTACGAATAACCGACGAACATGTTGTGAAGTCATTTGACAAGAAAGGGGCCGACTCGTCCGACAAGACACAACTCACCGAGCTTATGAATTAAACACTAAGCTTAATGAAGAATAAATTAATTAACAGCTTTCTCGAAAGTACATATGTACAGTGTCAAATTATATTTGTTACTTGTTTATGAAGTTGTTTAACATTATTTATAATTTGAGAGTTCCACCATATTAATTAAAGTACAAAGTTCTAGAGATAGGGATTTTTTATTGGGAGTTGTGTATAATTATAGCTAAAGAGCTTTGTAACATAATCTAAAACGATGAAGTTGATGAGTCAAGTTGAAGTCATGTACTAATAATAGTATGAGGTACTTTGTAAGACATAACATGTTATAATTAATAATAGTTATTTATTATCAGCTTAATTAAATTGGCTGAGGACAGCAAAACCTTGGGGGAAGGCTGTGTAACAAAAATGCCCCTACATATGGGTCATCTTCATCAGTCATACCTTAATAATCATTACTGGTAGCTATTAATGTTATCGGTGACATTTTTCTAAGCTTCTCTTATTTCTAAATATTTATGTGGATTGACTTGTGTGTAACTGTTGTTATTTACGTGAGCATGCTGTTCACACACTATGCTATAAAATAATAGAGTTTGTGTAAATTCAAGATGGCGGATTTCAGTATAAGTCAACGGTTATGGTTGGTCCTAAGTTTGCAAATTATTATCTGTAAATTTAGCATAGAAAACACAGATTTTTAAAAGTAGAAAGTTACCAAGTTTTATTTGGTAGAAAATTTGCCCATTATATATTTATTGATGAATCTTTTCATACTACAGAAATAAGTCGTACTCTTTGTAAAATTATCGTCTGCTCAGTATTTACAAAGTTTATGAATATTCATTTATGAATATTCATGTTTACGTTCATTCGTGAACTCAATTGACCGTGACGGCCTTAATTAGGAAACAGTATTATTTGATGGACGTCATTGGGATAAATGGAGAGATACTCAGCGCCGATCTTTAGAACAGCGTGTGATGTTCAAACTTGGCACGCTCCACCCTGACGGGATGAACGTGGAGTTCACCGCGTTTGTTCTACCCGCGGTTCATCACAACAAAGCCTTAATTCCCCTGATGAAGGTGCATCGCACTGAAAGCTCGGGTATAACTATCCAGTGAGCACTGTTTCACCTTTACTATTCACATTATATATATATATATATATATATATATATATATATATATATATATATATATATATATATATATATATATATATTTTACGCAATTCGCCCCACACAAGGCCAATGGCCACTCCAAGGTGGGGGCTACTAAGTCATTGAGTTGTTACAACTCCACACTGAAGAAACCAGCCCCTCGCACAGAAATAAGACAAGTTAATATAAACCAGCCTCTTCACGGTGCGAATAGGACTGGGAGGGGTAACTAGTCCAGAATAAGACAGTTATTAAACTGCCTCTGCCCTATAAGCAATGATGGTTAAGTGTCTTGCTCAAGGACACAAGTGTCACGGCCGGGATTCGAACACACATTCTGCTGCTAACACCAGAACTTGAGTCCGAGCTAGACCGCTCGGCTACGACACTCCACAACATATTTTCGGGGTTATTAGCAATAGTGATATTGTTAGGGTAGGGGAGGAGGTGGTCTCACGTGCGCACTTATTGTGATGAAACAAACTGTTTCACAGGTTAGTTTTATAATATTTATATTTCTTGAAAACTTGATGGTTGAAACATTAAATATTTATTGATGTTTGTTGCTTAGTGCCCAAAAGTATAGTCAACAGAAGGTTGTTAAAAACAAAGCTCTGAAAAAAAATAATACAAAACCTAAACCTTATTTCAAGTTTAAAGTGTTTTCACGTTTTAAGAAAGCTCAAGCATTTACAGCTCAAGAAAAATGGTTGAAAATAAATAATGAATCCCTGCATGTACTGTATGTATCTACTCGAAAAGAACGCAGATCTGTAAATATTTCTGCTAAATAAGGTACATCAATTTTTATTAAATGCCAAATAGAAAATTTATTTTATCACCATACTACACTGACACCCTTTTCATGATTATATTTATATACATGGCCTAAATATAAACTGGTTCTGGAGAGTTTAAAACAAATCTTAGATAAAAAATAGGCCCTCTACTACCTACATCTGTATAAATAATTTATAAATGCAATTTGTTTCATGTTTGTTAGTGTTTAATAATTGTTTTATGCAGCGAAAGATTATGGAAAATATTCGGAAAACACGGTAGAATAAAACTTTTTGCAGATAATTTTCTAATAGATTAATTGGAGATGAGAACAATGATATTTTACACCAATTGCAACTCACAACTCAGCTATTGATCCTTTTCATCTGGTACACATACACGTACCAACAGATGTCAGAATCACACCCCTCCGCAGATATTGATAGTATAATGGTGTATGGACAACACACCACATGTGAAAATGTAGAAATGGAGCACACCCTTACCACAGTTTTAGATCAATGAACTAATTGATGGTTTTGGTATGTGGTTATTGTGGTATATGACATTTATTAAATTACTGTGCAAAAGCCTCAGGCCTCTAGCGCCCTCCATTGACTGTATTGTGTTAGAAATTCCCATGATTGCAAACTCTACATTTCCTAATTACTAATCAAAGATCGTATAGCGCCGCATGGCAGCTGAGATGAAACTTGACCCAAACGCTATGCAAGTACATGAAATTTACATGGAGGTCATACGTTTTGGAACTGATTAACTAGGGCAACGCGCACCGATTGGCTTAGCAGCGCGTCAAGTTATGCAAATGAAGCCACTCAGTCCGATGTACAAAGACTATACACATTAATGCAGTACGTTAGATCATGTACAAAACAATAGTCGTTCACCTTGTACAGGAAACTGCACATCACACGTAAAGGAATGGTACACATACATGTACTACTACTACTACTAGGTTAATAATGCACTCGATACATCATTAACGTTAAACCTTAGTAAAGAAATAAACACTTTTGATAAAGTCAAAGCCTCCTAGCATACTAGCTAAGGTCTATAAATCATCAGGGAACAATTCAATAACCTCATGAACTTTAATGGTAAGTTTTAGAGAATAAACCATGAGTGAATAAATTACAAGTACAACCTCTGTTTAGTTCCTTAACTGTCAAAACTAATGTTAATTTTGAAAGCGAAGGTTAAAATCTACAGAAAGTCCTAAATTAAATGCGATCTCTAGACCAGGAAATGATATAGAAGGAAGAGCAATTTTTGTCACACAATCTCCCCCGCTTAAGACACCAATGCGGCCTCGCTTAAAAAAAAACCAAGTATGTAATTGATCATTGACAAAAGTTTTCGCAATTATTTACATCATTTTGACACATTTATCTTATTTCTCCAATCTAAACTCAGTTGTGTAACCTTAACAATAAACCAAACATATTTCATCTCACCTCAAACACGCTATCAATTTAAACATGAAACACTTTCAACTTGTTCAACTTGTATCTAGTATTTGGTAACCATGGTAACTTCGTTCAAAACACTTGCAACTCTAAACATCTTCTGATGAATAATGAATAACTCCATCAATTACTCAAATTCATTTCACTTCATACATTGAAACTCATTCAAAGGGAAAATCCTAAAATCATATGCGTTACTATACACATAACCCAGTGCGTACACACATACGAACATTATGTACTGTACATATCATGTACATGTAACGTTACACAATTTTCCAACACGAGAAAGTCCGAGTAGTTAGAAAAGTCTTTGTCTATAATCACAAAACAAATTACAGCTTCTAAAATGTGCCTTTATACACTCCTACGTCTCTGTTAAATAATCTTCCAGGTTGTAAGATGTAATTTCCGAAATCCAGTCAAATAAAAACATAACTATAATTATACGAACACTTTTCTCATTAAATGCGACAACACAGTCAGCTTTGTTTTGTTATTGCGCGCAGGCAATCAACCGATAAGTTTCATAAAGCATTGTGGGAAGAGGCTATCAAAAACGCGCAATTGTCATTCTGACCACTTTTGCACAAATGTCCAATGCAGGTGTTTTCGCCTAGAATGTATTACTTTGTATCAATTATAGCGACCATCTGCAATACATATAATTTCACTACATGCAATGCAGTCATGTATAGGCTAGGCTACTACATATACAATACATTACTGAAATAAAAATTAATGACCATTCATACAAACATCCCAAGATTTTGGACATTATTTTAATTGATTTTTTTACTTACTTGCTCTTGTTACTTTAATTTCAGTTTGTATTTTTATTTAGCGTTATGACAACATTGGATCTTAAAAAGTTAAAACTTAAGATAAGGTGTCAATGTTGTCGGCCATATCGGCAACCCAGTCATATATTTTGGGTGCAGAAAGTGCTCCTGCCAGTACTGATGACGGTTCTTCAGTCATTGACATTGGAGACGGTGTCTTCAAAAATTCCAGCAGTTGGAGAAAACTGTTCTTCAACCACTTCGGCATCCGCTGGGGAAGGATGTATTTGGAGTACATCTGGATGAAAATGAGCTTAAAAACTACCGCCCAGTTTCTGATATTCCCTTCCGCTCCAAAGTCATGGAGAAGGTTGTCCTTCATCGTGTCAATAGCCATGTCAATAAAAATTCCTTGCATCAAACCTTCCAATCTGCCTATAAGACCAATCATAGCACTGAGACGGGTCTATTGCGTGTCAAAAATGACATGATGCTTGCTATTGATAAAAAGATGGCAGTGTTACTTGTCATGCTTGATTTATCGTCAGCTTTTGACACTATAGACCACGATCTCCTTATGGTGAGACTTTCTAAATCCTTTGGTTTGTGTGGTCCTGCTTTGCGGTGGTTCAGTGACTACCTTAGCGCACGACGAAGTCGTGTCTGTGTCGCTGGTGTCTTTTCGGACGAACAACCCCTAGATTTTGGCGTCCCTCAGGGCTCGGTCATTGGACCACTGCTTTTCAACTTCTATACCAAACCTGTTTCTGACATAATAGAGAGTCATCAATTACACTACCACATTTATGCAGATGATACTCGGCTTTACACGTACTTTAATCCCTCCATTCCTGGCGATTCTCATAGGGCACTTCACAAGCTCTCTACCTGTATCACAAGAATTAAACAATGGACGGTTCTCAACAAACTTAAGTTTAATGACAGTAAAACGAGTTTTTTTTTTATTGCTGCTTCCCCTCGTGCAATCAACTCACTGTCGGGTCTTACACTTCAGGTAGGAGATACAATAATTCAGCCTTCGAGCACAGTCAGGAACCTTGGGGTCATATTTGATTCTACCATGTCCATGTCGCACCATATCACCTCCGTCTGTAAATCCTTAAACTTCCACTTACGCAACTTAAATCACATTCGCAAATACATCGATCAACCCACTTGCCATCACGCAGTACGCTCTCTCATCCTCTCCCGCCTTGACTACTGTAATTCTCTGTTGTACGGTGTTAGTCAAGCGGAGATCAACAGACTCCAGAAAGTACAAAATCGAGCTGCTAGGCTGGTATACTCAGTCGGCCGATTCTCAGATGCTCCGGAACTTCTGCAACAATTACACTGGTTACCTGCTAAACATCGCATCCTTTTTAAATTACTTCTCAATCTTTTCAAGTGCCAACATGGCGTAGCTCCTCCCTACCTGACTGACCTATTGTCCTCATGTCCCAGATAGGGAGGGGCTTCGGTCTTCATCTGATACATCCCATTTATATGTAAATATAAAATCACACAAAACTGGTGACAAAGCTTTTGCCATAGCTGGGCCCTAAGGAATGGAACAAACTCCCTGTTCACATCAGAAATCTTCTTCAATCCAGATTTTTTTAAAACTTCTCAAAACCTTTCTCTTCTAATTTCCTTTGTAGCCATTGCTAGGTTTTCATTCTTGATTTGTTAAGCGCTTTGATCTTGTTAAAGGCGCTATATAAACACCCGTTTATTATTATTATTAGGTGTTCGGGTACCCGGTACCCGAAACACCTATTGTTTTTGTTCGTTTTTTTTTTTTTTTTCTTCTTATTCTTCTTCTTCTTCTCTGGATAGATTGTCTACAAAAAACACATACTTGCAAACTTCACATGAACTTCAAACTTGGCATATACTTAGAACTTAACACGTAGGTGAAACATAATTTGTGACGTCATGATTAGGTCATCAGATATCGAATTACGATAATTCACAGTTTAATAATTAAAAAAATCATATCGAGGGATCTGAAAAATCAATAAAATTACTGATTTAGTCGGGGAAAAATATGTAGTTTATCATGAGTGTAAAGAGTGTGAAATATGTGACATTAGAGACGAGGATATGTTTGAGTTTGATATTTATTTGTACTGAAAACACGACATTTTGTAAAAAGAAACACATACTTTCTTGAAAATGTACGTGCAATATGTTATTTCAACCACGTCCGCAATACTCAATCAGTGGGCGGGCATATAAAACAGTCCGGCCGCCGGAACGGTAAGTCTATGTCGCCCTCAATCGGCGAAACAGATTCTGAAATATCGAACATTTTAGCAGGTGCTACGCTTATTATATTTCCCGATTTACTCAGAAAGAAATTGTATTTTATGAAAATAAGAAAGTGTAACGAAATATGTGATATTACTGATGAACTCGTGCCAGGGTGTAAAATTGGATCGCCAACATAGTCATAAAGGGTAGGTATCTTGAATTTAATTGTTAAGAGGATTTCCTGTATTTATCTTCGTATTTTTATACAAGAAAAGCCATTTTTTAAGCGTTGGGTTGGCTGGTACTACTAGTGGTAACGTTAAACTAGTTGCATTGTGCCTGTTTAGTGTTTAACTTAACGTTAACGTTAGTTATAGTACAATGTAAATGTGAACATACATGTACACTGTACTTTGGACAGTAAACAACTCCCCTCTTTTCTAACAAAATATGAACAGATGTCACTAAAATGTATTTAGAAATAGAATGTAAATAAGGATAGGAAAATTCAGTTGTTTAGGTTATGGCAATTTTTCAGTTGAAATTTTATGCCATATTTTGTAATTTATGTTTTCTCCAAAAAATCTTGTTTGTGCACAAATTAATGTCAAGTAGTGATTGTTTACTGCACTTTCCCTAAATGTTTTACCCTTCTTAGATACAAATCAACTTACATAGACAATTATTTCACAGGAAAAATGCACAATATTCATGACACCTGCTCCTGGGAGGCCTCTCTCAGACATCTCTCACATGAAATTATGAGACTCGGCAATTTCCTTAAATACCTTTCTCTTTTGATGTGAGTTTCATGCAAGAAAATTTCTTTAATTTATTACACATTGTCAAGAATAATTGTGTGAAATTTTGAAAACAATAATGCCCTTTTCAATTTCAATGCTCCAGCTAAGGACCTACTCAAAATTATACACAGTTTTCCCCATTCATATTATAAATTAGAACTTCTCTGAATTTTCAAATACTTTATTCTTGGTCCATGTACTTGTAAAACCTTCTTACTATTTTGTACAGCATGTTCACTGTGATGTATTATTTTCCTCATTCACATAAATTACAACTTCTCTGAAATTTCAAATACTTTATTCTTGGTCCATGTACTTATAAAACTTTCCTGTTATTTTTTACAGCATGTTGACTCCAATACATCATGGCTCACTAAGTTCCAGCCTACAGCACCCCGAGACAGCGTTGACACCACATCCAAATGCAGTATCGTAACTGTTCAAGTCATCAACAATCTTCAGTTTGTAGGTTACATGATGGTATGGTTTAACATCTTACGTTAACAGATCATTTGAGAATCCGTGCACAATTAATGGATGTGGTCTTCATTACTTGGTTTCGTTTGAATGTACGTAAACTTTCACATTTTTATAGATGTATGTTCATTTTAGTATAATTTTATAGATATTCATTACATAAAACCATGGTTAATGTTAAAAACCTTAGTGTGGCAATGGTATCACATGTGCCGTGCCTGGAGTGAAACAGGTCAACTCGTATGCATACTCGTACTTCTACCAATTCACACTTATTTTAGTCAACTCAACCCGGAAAAATATTTATTACTGAATATTTACTGGCATGCGTATGTGTTGACATCCGGTGGAATACGCGTTGGTAGAGAGTACAAAGTTAATTTAGCTACACTATAGTAACTTAAAGGCAGTGTTCTGAAGGGATCATTTTTCTGAAGTTACATCAATCCATCATCCTGATAATAACATATAAGGGCATTCTAAGTTATGTGTTTCGTTAGCATGACCCATTATTCTTCATCCCTCTTTGAAAACATTTAATATTGTTTTACATGATTCGTTTATATTTCAGATCAATGATATCCATTTGTGCTACTGCTACAAAGTGTGTTAGAGTCTGTGTAACTTTGTGATCAATGGACAGCATTTGAAGTTCATCCATTCATCAAAGGAGTTAATGTATTATTCAAATTATTTTATATGGACTTATCCTATCTGTGGCAGTCTTTACCTCAAAGGGAAATTGTTTTTCAGGACCTCAAGACATATCTAGGTCTTTCTAGGAATTTTCTTTAACATGTTAGAACAAAATAGTACTGAGGAATTCTTATTATTTTTTTGACTGGACCCAAACATCCTCATAAATGTAATTATTAAGCAATATCTGTTGGTGATCTAGTAAAATGTATATTGCCGACAGTGAATCACTGGCAGTTGGGCCATATAAACATAGTAAACATACCCCCCCCCAATCTTCATTGCATTGGTGTGTCAGCCTTGGAATACCTTTTGCCAGATCACCCAATTAAAGTTCCTATTTATTTGTATGCTCGCATTGGGATAGTACTGACCATCAATCCCATAAACACATTGGTTAAACAGACAGTATCGTCACAATCAGAACAGACTTTCTACAAATGGGCATGGAATTGGTGTCCTAGTTTAAGACAAACATAGTGACTACAAATTACTGGCTCATTTATGCAGCAGCCACGCGAATATGACCTTATCATGTGAGTATTATTTTCAGTCACTGAGTTAAACTAGAACTTGAACTCCGATTCCATGCCCTGTTGATCGTGAAGATATTGCCACCTTTAAACAATAACTTTAACATTACTATTTTAGGAAAATGTATTTTCAACAGTTAATGACACATAAATACATATACATGTAACAATCAGAAGATCATATTTCAGTACTGTTTGTTTCTTTTTATTTTACAGTTATCCTTCAAATTACATTGTGCTGTCTCTTCCCTATAAGTATTGTTTAAACAAACTGAACCAAACATTTAAATATTATAACACTTGATCAAATATGTCATTGTATTGTACAAGACCTGCACACACCTCACCTCGGGGCCAAAAATGTGTAATGATCAAGCTGTGATGATACAGTATTTTATTTCACCTATATTTCCTGATTTACTCAGAAAGAAATTGTATTTTTATGAAAATAAGAGTGTGAAATATGTGATATTACTGATGAAATTGTTTGAGTTTGACATTAGTTTGGACAGAAAGTAAAGGTCAAATTGGAGTCACCTTTGTGTAAATATTTTTCTCCTTCATACAGATCGATTGTCTACAAAAACACATACTTGCAAACTTCAGATGAACTTGGCATATACTTAACATGTAGTTGAAACATAATTTGTGACGTCATTATTAGGTCATCAGATATCGAATTACGATAAATCAAAGTTTAATAATTAAAAAATCATATCTCAACAACCAGAAGGGGTATATTCACAATTGTTGTACCATTGTACAGATGTTAATTTTCAACAAATATTTACAAAAAGGTGACCGCAATTTGACCTTGCTTACTGTCCAAACTGGAAGTCAAAGTTTAATATTAAAAAAATCATATATCAACAACCACAAGAGGTAAATTAAATGTTTTGAACCGTTGTACTGATCGTTAATTGTCAAAAAATATTTACAAAAAGGTGACCCCAATTTGACCTTTACTTCCTGTCCAAACCGGAAGTCAAAGTTTAATATTAACAAAAATCGTGTCTCAACAACCACAAGAGGTAAAATTAAAAAAAATTGCACCGTTGTACAGAGCGTTACTTGTCAAAAAATATTTTTAAAAAGGTGACCCCAATTTGACCTTTACTTCCTGTCCAAACTGGAAGTAAAAGTTTAATATTTTAAAAAAATCATCCACAACAGGTAAATTCACTATCATTGAACCATTGTACAAATCGTTAATTGTCCAAAAATATTTAAACAAACTTTACCCCAATTTGACCTTTACCTTTCCCGAACACCTAGTGTTTGTCAATACAAACACCAATCTCTAGTTATTATTACATCACCCTCCGCAACAGCCTTCTCTACTGGAGGTACTATTGAAGCTTCCCGTGGTTGCTCCACTCCTGCTGCCAGTAATTGGCACTGGTTTTCTTCCACCCGTACGCTGCGGTTTTCTCTGTTGTGTCTTTCCGGATCACCTTGCCTGCCAGTGGTGAAATGACATATTTCACATCGGAGCATCTCTGGGAAAGCAACTCCAAGGTTATGTGCGGTATTACCCTCCATATACCCTAGGATGTCAAGGTATTTATAGTGATGGATGTTTGTGATGAGTGGCTTTCTTTTGTCTTCAAAAATAGCAGGTTACGAGAATTTCATACATGCCTCAGACATTGTAGATGATCCAGTTGATTAAAAATCTGACCACGTGTTTATGTATTAACCCTCCTATAGGTTTAACACTCAAAGACACTCAAAATTTTTGTCTCTCTCTTAACCCATTGACTTTGTGCAGTGCACTTGAATACATACATGCACATGTGGCTGTGGTAGGAGGTCAAACCAAAATCACTTAAGTGTATATGAGTCTGCTGCTAACTTATGTAGGACATACACAAGTGTGTTTGACTTTGCCACTAACTTATGTAGGACTACATGTATGCAATGTGTGCAATATATTTTTGCTGGAGTTATGGTGGTAATATTATACTGACATAATAATAATAATAATAATAATAAAGATTTTTAGCGCGCACATATCCACCCTGCTGGGCGCTCAAGGCGCGGAAACAAAGAAAAACATTAATACAAACAATATACAATGATAGCATAGGGAAAACAAATTATGTACCTACAATGCAATTACAAATATACATCATCTTTGAAGAGTTGTGACATAAGATGAGTTTTAAGCATCGACTTGAATCTGGTTATACTATGACAAGATTTGAGTTTAGTTGGAAGATGATTCCAGAGTCTCGGAGCTGCGACAGAAAACGACCTATCACCCCAGTTCCGTTTTGAAGTTGCTTCCTTGAGGAGTGACATGTTGCTGGAGCGCAAATTGCGTGATGGAGTGTAGACTTTAAGTAGTTCAGAAATATAAATTGGAGCAATGTTATTAAAAGATTTGTGAACAATTAGCATAAGTTTAAAACAATTCTCTGTGAAACAGGAAGCCAGTGCAGTTCTTTCAAGATTGGCGTGATATGGCATGACTTTCTGGACAAAGTCACAACACGAGCTGCTGTGTTTTGTATGTGCTGAAGACGAGATATTTGATTCTGCGGAAGACCGTAAAGGAGAGCATTCCCGTTATCAAGCCGTGATGTGACAAACGCATGTATAATTTGTTCAGCAGCACTTTTATTCAAGTATTTCCTAATTCGGCTTATATTTCTGATATGAAATGATGATATGCGAACAATGTTGGAGATATGTGGTTTTAAAGTCATTGTCGAGTCAAATATAACACCCAAATTACGTGCATGTAATGAGGGAGTTATCTGCGAGTCACCAATTGTAATAAATGGAAGAGAAACTTTAGACAATTGCTGACGTGATCCAAATAGAACAAATTCTGTTTTTTCATCGTTCAATTTCAGGAAGTTTTGTCTCATCCAACTTCGAATCTCTTGAATACATTTCTCCAGTGTTTTAATGCAGGAATCAGCAGGTTCTTGAGAAGATTTAAAAGTAATGTAAAGCTGCGTGTCATCAGCGTAAACATGGTAATTTAAATTATACTTCAAAATGATATCACGAACTGGAGAGGTATAAACAGTAAACCACTGTGGGCCGAGCACAGAGCCTTGGGGTACAGAATAGTCAAGAGTAACAGGCTCGGAGATAGCGTTACCAATACAAACATGCTGAGGCCTATTTAAAAGGTAGGACTTACACCAATCCAGGGCTGTGTCATGTATTCCAAGATGATATTGAAGGCGGGAGAGAAGGATTTTATGATCGACAGTGTCAAAAGCGGCGCTTAAGTCTAACAAAACTAATGCAGTGATTTTCCCCTCATCCATGGCAAATAAAATGTCATTGTTGACGCGAAGAAGAGCAGTTTCCGTTCCATGAAATGGTTTGTAGGCTGACTGAAATGTGTCCGACAGGTTATTAGCACGAACATGGTCAGAGATCCGTGATGAAACAACTCGCTCGATTGTTTTCCAAGGTACTTTAAATTCGCTACTGGTCTGTAATTTTTGAAAACTTCCTTGTCCAAATTGGGTTTCTTTAGGAGTGGTTTAACATGAGCAACCTTCTGGCTATTAGGGAAACAAACCGGAAGAAAGAGATCTGTTTACAATAATTGTGATATACTTAGCAAACACATCAATATTTTGTTTTATTAGCGAAGTTGGCACTGGATCAAGTTCACATGATTTTGATGGCGATTTCATGATGAGTTTCTTGATCTCCGTAACACTAGTAGGCTCAAACATGGACAGTCTACATTGTGGATCCTTGCGTGATGGTGTTTGTGATAGAATGACAGGAACTGAGGGAAAAGAACGACGGATATTCTCAATTTTGTGACAAAAAGTCTGAAAAAGCATTTGCGAGGTCCTGATCGGAGTGTGTAGATGGAAGCACTGGAGCTTTGGGTTTATGAAGCAGCTTTTCAACAATGTTAAAGAGTTTTTTCTGATCACCAGAGCTATCTTCCACAAGAGATGAGTAGTGAGTTATTTTTGCCTGGTTAATCATGTTCTTCACAATATCACGTTGGTTACAGTATTCTTGCCGATGTACTCCAAGTTTCCCATTGTCACGCCATCTTCGCTCAAGTTGACGGCGGATTTTCCTTGCAGCACGGATATCATCATTGAACCAGGGGGATTCAGATTGTAGTTTAACAGTTCGAGTTTTTTGCGGAGCATGATCATCCAAGATGTTACGGACAGTAGATTCAAATAGACTGACACAAGAATCCAGCTCACCATCTTCAAGGTTTACATTTTCCAGTTGAGATTCAATATCATGACATAAATCTTTAATATTTACTTTTTTCCAGTGGCGAGTAGTTACAGAAATGGTAGGTATGGGAGGTTTTTTAAGGTTCAAATTTACCATGATTGCATAATGATCAGATAAGCCAGGATGAATAGTTATATTCGAGATAAGAGGTGAAGTATTTTCACGCGTTATCATGAGGTCAAGACAGTGACCATACCGATGAGTGGGTGCTGTGATGTGCTGTATAAGTCCATGAGCAGAGAGCAGATCTTTAAACTGATTTGCATAATTGTTTGAAATAATGTCCATATGAATGTTAAAATCGCCGGTTAAAATAATGTCAGATGGGTGTAAGAGATAATCGACAATTAATTTTTCAAATTCCTGCAGAAAACTGGAGAAGTTTACATGTTTACCATCAACATCCCTTTCTGGTCGATAAATATTAACAAGGCGAACAGATCTAGTGTTGCACGTTACCTCAGCATGCAGAGATTCAAATGTTAGGTAGTCAATGTTAACACTTTTCATACTGACAGATAAACTGGACCTAAAGAGTAGTGCAACCTCCACCGGTCTTTATTGGTCTGGGGATATGATGGAGAGTAGCCAGCAGGAGTACACTCACGGGGTGGCAAGTCATCATTAGGTTTAAACCATGTCTCGGTTATGGCAACAAGATCCAAATTGTTTTGAAGTACAAAGTCAACAAATTCATCCGATTTGTTACATATGGATTGAGTATTCAAGACACAGAGCTGAAGTTTAGACTCATCGTGAACATTTGGAGTTGAAGTTATGCCAATGTCGCTTGTTGATGTGGTTGAGTTCACTGCTGGGGGTTGGTAAGGCTGGAGTGCTAGTTGTGTAAGTCTACGGCGACCAGCTTTTTTACCTCTATGTGTGCGGCGGTATGTTTGGGGTTGATTAGCAAGTATTCCAAGACAGTTCAATTGACTCAATCCTAAATAAGATAAAGCTACATCAGTACATGGAGCATTGCGAAGATTGAGTAGTTCATTACGGCTGTAGGAAATTTTATGGAGCTGAGTGGCGTTTGTGGGTTTTGTTGGATCAGTGTTTCAGGTCCAGGGTTTGGGTTTATGTCACCAGAAATTAAGAGTTCCAGGTGAAAGGTGGCAGATGAATTATCATAGTATGATATAGGACGTCTCAAGAATTTAAGATGGCGGATTTTAGTTGAACAATCTGTAGATTGCATCTTGTAGCCATCTACTGATGAGTCATTGAGACACCATGGTCTGGATAGCAGGAGTAGAATAAACAGGATGTAGACCTCCATTGTCTGATCACAAAGTTGTTGATCCAAAACAAAAGGCTTGTGGTCAAGCTACAGGTTATAATCTCTAGCTACAGGCTATAATCTAAATCAGAGTTGACTGCACAAATAAAATGAAGATCCAAAATGTGTATACACTCAACAGTAAATTTTTACTGCACAGACATACAAAAAAAAAACAGTTTTTCACTTATTATAAGAAAACAAATGTACAAATACTCACATAAAACGTCCAGTAGATTCCAGGTGTAATAAGAAATCCACTAGTATAAAAATGAAGACAAACTTGTAGCTACAAAACACTTACTTAGCACAAAAACTGGAGAGCTGTTATGAGTTGCTGCTTGTAAGGCGCTCACTGCATAAAAGGATGTGATAGGATGTGATAGGAGGTCAAACCAGGAGGTCAAACCAAAATGTGAGTGTGATAGGAGGTCAAACCAAAATCACTTGAGTGTAGATGAGTCTGCTGCTAACTTATGTAGTATATACATAGCTCTGTGTGACTCTGCATATAACTTATGTAAGACATACACAAGTGTGTTTGACTTTGCCACTAACTTATGTAGGACTACATGTATGCAATGTGTGCAATATATTTTTGCTGGAGCTATGGTGGTAATATTATACTGGCAACTAGTTAAACTTTTTATGACTTTGTGTTTTGGGGGCTGCATGATGATTTGTTGTACTGCAATTTGTATTTATTTTATTATTATTTTTGGGGGCTCAGAATATTCACAGACTTGTTTAACGTACCACTTACTTCATAGTCTGTGTATTTTCATCACAGCCTTTTTTTTAAAATTACTATATAACTTTTATAACTCTTTTAAATATTCTTTCTAACTTTCTTTTTTACTTTTTATGGGGTATTTGGTGAAAAGATTTACTTCTTCTTTCTCATTTCCCTTTTTACTTTCTCTGTTACTTTTTTTTGCTGGAGCATCGGGGAGATGGTTTATTCTGCCGAATGAAATTCAAGAAAACACTTTTCCCGGCAGAGGTGAATGTTGCATGCTGCACATCCATTGCGTGTTACTACCCGGTGTCCCTTGGCCGTCTTCCTGCCATGCCTCCGGCAATTTATGCACATCTTTGCACCTTTGACTGGCATGCGGATGCATTGGTACTGTGGGCCATTTATAGCTAGCACTGGGTTGTGTCCTACTTGTTGGTAGCTGGTTGATCCCTCGGCAAACCCACCAATGAGGCCTTCCCCTATTTCGATGGTGAAGATACGATGGTGCATGGGGACAACGCCTGCATCTCGTTCGATGTTTGCCTTGAAGCAGAGCCATGCATTGACCCGGGCGATATCGATGAGGAAGTAGAGTATTTTTTCCACCACGCCATGGACTGTCGGCTGCAGCTATGGTAGGCACGTAGCTGGTCGGCCAGGTCAACGCCACCCATGAATCTGGTGTAGTCCATGGCGTGGGGAGGAGCTTTCACATCTCTCTACGATGCTTTCTTCTCTCCCTTTCCTTTGATGTTCCTTGAGAGATAGTCGGTTGCCGGGTCCCTGTATCCTTGGTGGCATGTCGAAAGGAAGGATACAACCTTCGTATCCCTCCAAAGAGCTACCGTCTCCTGCCCCTGTTGTCGTGTGTAGATGGTGCCCCTAGGAGTTTTGGACATCTGCTGCATAATGGTTGTGTCGTGAAGGGTTGACTACTGGGTTGGTACTAAAGTCATCCGGGAGTCCCTTGGATGTCCTCTTCACAGCACCGCACATGTATGTACCGTTCTCAAGCAGCTCGGAGGCAAGAACGGAAGATGTGTACAATTTGTCACAGTAGAGATGGTGGTACCGACCAAAGAAGGGCTCCATTATATTCAAGGATATGTCTTTCATCTTTTGGCCACATTCGTTGTGCACCATCATATGAAGGAGATATCCTGATTTGGATTCGCAGACAGCATATATCTTGAATCCCATCTTGGTCGGTTTGAGGGGCATAAAGAACTTCCTTACGTTAGCCTTGGAGCCCTTGTACCTAACCATTGCTTCATCTAGGGATAGCTCCTTTCTTGGGTTATAGTTCTGAAGACAGAGCTTGTTGACTGTATCCCACAGGAGCTGAAGATGATACAATGGGTGTTTCTTCATGTACATGTAACGGTCTTTTTTCCCCCTGATCTGCTGTGGTCCTTTGGCAGGGTTCGTACAGGCGATGACCTCTGACAGCAGGTTGAACCGCCGTTGTGTCATGGTGGCTGCGACCTTGTTGTTCCTCAAGGATGATCTGGTCGACCAGTCATCCTGGCTGTTGCAGTTGTCATGTACCCCCTGTATAAGCTTGATACCAAACCACGCTTTGATCTCCTCCACAGTGGTCTGCTTGGTGAAGCGTGGATTGGGGCCCCCAGAGATGTTGGTCCAGCGAGCAATCTTTCTGAACAGGAACAGAGGAAAAAAACTTAAAAAGTAACCAAGTGGGTCATCTTCGGCTGGGCGTTCCATGGTTGGACCATATGGTTTCTTCCCCTTGAACGTATGCACATGGATCTTGCTGAGATCTCTGGTCCATCCGTGCCGGTCCCTGGTGAACTTGGCCTGCTGATGGTGGCTCGGCTTTTTAGGGTCATCATCTGATGCTGGGTCAAACTGCATTGGCTGCCATCCCCGGCCCCGCTTTGGTGGTTGAGACTGTTGCTCCTCTTCTGATGAGGAGGTGGGAGATATATAGTCATCAGACGGCAGGTCTTCTACGGGTGAAGAGTAATCGGACAGCTGGATTTCTGCGGGTGAGGAGTCCACAGTAGACTTGCTGGACAAATTAACTTCGTCTTCTTCTTCCACTTCGTCAGGGGTTGACATCATCTCCTCATCTTCATCACGCTGAAGCAGATATGGGGCATATGATGTAGACGGCTGTGCATGTGATGTAGAAGGCTGGTCATATGATGTAGAAGGCTGGTCATCTGGGACTGTGTATTTCTTCTCTGTCCGTTTCTTTTTCTTTTCTGTCTGTTTCTTTTTCTTCTCTGTCCGTTTCCTTTTCTTTGTTGTTTCCTCTTCTTTGTTGTTTCCTCTTCTGAAGAGTCATCCTCAGTAGTCAATAAAAACAGAGGGTTTACTTGGTGCATTCGGCTTTCCTTTCGTTTCTTGATCATTTTTAGTGGGGTTTCATCTTCTGATGAGTCATCCTCAGCAGTCACTGCATGAATGGGGTTCATGACAGCTGTCTTCTTTCTCCTTTTCAGTTTCTTTTTCTTCTTTCTCGGGGGTTCCTCTGCTGGAGAATCATATTCAGTAGTGGCTGCATATGTATCCTCATGAGGGTCAACTGGGGCTGTCTCCTTTTTCTTTTCCACCATCTTCATTTCTCTCTTCATTTCATCTTTCTCCTTTTGGTGTAGTTTCCCCATCAGGTTATTGAAGAGAACTAACTCTTGACCCTTCAAATTCTGTTCAAGAATGTAGGCCTCACGAAAACTCATGTTTGTTTTTTGCATGTACCACTTCCAAGAACACTTCGGGTGAAGTACTAGCCAGTTGAATTGCAGTGCCTTATATACATTTATGAACAATGGACATGTACTTGATCACTCACCTTTTGTTATATTATGTAATATCATTTGTGTCATTATATAATTACAAGTATAATTAACATCAGAAGTGGCTATAAATTACAATAACAAATACATTACTTTTTCCCCTGTAAATAATGGAACATGCTTTTTAAGATTCCTAGTTCACTAACCCTTGAGAAAACTAGGCAAAATCAACACATTTGACCCTGTCATAGTATAGTTAACATAAAACAGACAACAATTGCTATGAAAAAAGTCTGAATATTCTGATCCTCCCCCCCCCCCTCAAAAATTTTTTTTTTTGCAGTGCAACAAATCATCATACAGCCCCCAAAACATTGACACAAAGTCATAACAAGTTTAAGTAGTTGACTGTATGTGGTTTGATCTACCAGCACTTTCCGAGAAAAATACACACGTGTGAACAGTTGGCCATGTAACCAAATATACTCAAGTGAGTGTCTGTGGGTGCGGTGCTAACTAGGTCAAGTTTCAGCCTGGGCATAGGAGGGTTAATCAAGGTAAAAGACACACCAGGGCCCCCAGGGAGAACAGTTTTTAGCGGATAAGTTTAGCCCACTAATAATGGAATAACGACTGTAAATGTTAACTCACCACTGGCAAGGTATGTTGTTAATTTTTAGGGACGAACTCCACCTCGAACTTCGAAGTCCTGCACTGGATAGCTCACGCGTGGGAGCCAACCGTAATGTCGGTAGCAGGCTATTAGCCAATTTACACTCCACAGAGCAAAACGTTTAGTTCACAAAACAATTCGGCGGTTGAACAAAGACAATATCACGAATAAAAGATAAGAGCCAAAACTGCGGCAATAAAGTTGTCAAAACGCTAAGTAAATACGATGAACTAACGCGAAGAGAAAACCTCACATGTGCTCGCAAAACAAACGTGCTGCGTACGTGTAGAACTTACTGGAAGAAGGTTGCTCTCCGAAGGGCAAAGGTCAGCAACACTGGGCTGATGCACTATGGCGTGCCCCATGCAACAACAAATCAAAACCAGTACGCACAAAAGAGTTTGGGTCACTACAAGTTCATTGAAAACTGGTGGGGCTACCCTGGTTAAATAGAACGAAATAAATAAATAAGGCAATATAATGTAGACTAATGTTATTTTAATGTGCTCTATTAGCGCATGGGCGCAGATATCAACCAATCAATGCAATGTTTGGACGATGTGATGCAATTGGTTTACGCAGCCAGTTTTATTGTGTGATACGCGCAACTGCATACAATGTAACGGATGGAGAGTATTTTGTCAAATCTACGGATCATACATTAAACAATTTCAGACAACTGTTTTCAATAAAAAGGAGTTTGCATGAATGAGATGATAGTGTAGTGAGAAGGTTTATAACATCAGGCGATGACCGGGTAGGGGTTTGAGTGCCGTGAAGGGACCTTGCCGACCTAATGGCGCTGAGACCCCTTCCTGGTCAAACCTGTTTAACACACTCTTTTCACGTTAGTGAAATGAGGGGATTTTTAGTGATGACCTTATCCTTTCCCTGAAGGTTCACAGAAAGAAGTTGTTGACTATAATGCTGACACTTCTCATCTCTTTTTGGGCCCCAATGGGACTTCGGTATCTAAAATAAGCCAAGAAGCATAGAGGACATGGCAGTCTTTTGGTAACACAGGAATCAGATGCGCGCCAACCATCATTCGTAGGACAGCAGCGACCAAAGTAAGATATAAACCTGAATACGATCGACTGTTAATTGACAAAAATTGGGACAAACAATAGCAATACATAAAATTGACCCAATCAGTGGGCTGTACACGGGCTTGCAAGTTAGTGTGACATACATGCCAGAAGTTAAAGACACAATGTAAATAACAATTAAATTTTAGTCTGGTCATGATTGGTGGTGTTGGTTGTAGTTTACCATAGTGATTTTTTTTTTAATGATCATTGATATTTACACTTCTGAACAGGCTGTGAGGGGACTCTCATCTAAAGATGCAGAGGCAGTGGCTGAACTAATGGCACACAAACCAGAGACACAAAGGCATTATTATGTTGCCACCCAAGAAAAAGTTCGGGCTTGCAAATACTTTAACATCTGTCATGCAGGCGGTAAGGATTATTTGATCAAATAAAGAAAAAAAATTAGCAAAGTTTACATTTAAAAATATTTTAAACAGTTATTGGTGAATTACCCATCTTCCATAATTTATAGATTTATCTGAATTTAGTATGCTGTGGGTTTTCTCTATTTTACATTCAGAGGAACTGACGTGCCTTACTTTGTTTAACTTGATATTTTCTGTATATCAATATTGTTATAGGTTGAGCCACATTATCCAATCCCCAGCAGCTCTCCATCTCCCAACAGCTCTCTGGTGATGGTAAGATGATTTACTTAGTGAAAAGAAAACAGACTGTTAGTTAGACGAAGGTATTGGTGTCGTGATCTGGGGTTCAGGGAGTTATAGTCAGTGTGAAGAGACTGAGTGCAAACTTGATTGTAGTTGTTGCAATTTAGGTGAGAATAATCATTGCAAGTATTGATGCTCTATGACGCAGCTTACAATCAACCCACATTCACACATCAGACTCTTATGTCATTTGATCATTATGTTTCGATGTACTTGTCTCCTTATGTTGAATGTGTCTATTCATTAGGAGCTACCTGTGGCACAGTCTACTCGAGTAAGTGACATTGCTGATGATCATTATGAAAGACCACAGGTATGACTTTGATATGATTCCATGCAATAATAGGTGTATAAAAGGTATTTTAAACAAAACCAAAAACCACTTACGTGTGGTGGAATAAATTAATAAATAAATTTAAAAATTTCTATTGCGCTGTTTCCATTTAAAAATGATCAAAAGCGCATAACAAAAATGAACACGCCATCGAATAAACAGATATAAATACGAACAGAACAGATGAGGTTGCCAAGCCAGCTTCCAAACCTCAGTATGGGGTTACGTCTGTCCCGCAAGAGGAGGATCTATGTCAGTGTACCCCCACTGGCATCGGTGATGTCTCGATCTTTCCCGGAGACAAACACCTTTAACCTACCTATACTAATTAAAGGAATATAGCCTAACTGGCTTGGTTCTCATCAAAAGTACAATTAAGGAAAAGAGAAAAAATTAATTTATTTTAAAAGGCTTCATGAAAAAGGTATGTTTTATTCTTACGTTTAAAAGAATCAAGTGTCTGTTCATTGCGAATGTGACGCGGAAGTGTATTCCAGAGCACTGGGGCTGCCGATGAAAATGCACCCAGCGTAGCAAGCATCTTGCCCTTAGGGTACTCTAAAACAAGACCATTACTACTTGACCTGAGATTATAACGGGAACCTTTGTTAATGCTAATGAGAGAAGGGAAGGTCGTGCTAAGAGAGGGTCGTGCTAATGCATTTCAATTTAAACTTTGATATTTATTCTTATGTACAATTACATGTGCACTGCTTTCTGTAATTATTTACTGTATATTTTTCTGTGACCTTTTCAAATTACAGGTTCATGTGGAATCATTCTATAAAGTAAAACACTCCAGTGATCCCCATAAACGCATAAGAAAGTACACTCAGCTTCAAGAGAAGACTGTTGGAAGCATACAAAACATCCCTCAGAGATGGTTGTTCAACATATTGATGTGATGAGTTTACAAATTGTAAGATTTGGACTTTTTAATGTTGGTTTAAAGGAAGAAGTTGATAGAGGTATGCAGTTTAGGCCAAAAAAGGTTCTGCTTCCGATTTTTAATTTATTCTGATAGGTTTGACGTCGGAGCAAAAACCATGGAAAAACAAATCATTTTCAGAAGGTGCTATGAATCATACACCAAAAACCAATCAATCTGCATAACAAACTCACCAGGAAACAGCACAGTTTTGTGTATACGACGATCACATAACGCAACGTGAAACTCATTTGAAGTTTCGTAAAAAAATTGTGAACAGTGCGGTTTACTTTTTTCCCTAGTGTGGTCAAGGCAATTTCCTTTTGTGCACAGATAGTTTATACACGTGCGCGCTGTGCATTGAATTGAATGGAGGTCTTTACCACCATGAGAAGAAAAAAAATTACGACATAGCATGGTCTTTAGTTCATTTTTCCGTTGTATATAAACGCTATAGAATAGGGTACGCGACATGCACAGTATGAAACTGGTATCATGTTAGGCCAACCGTAAAGCTATGATCAGCGTGACTGGAAACCATTGCGAGGTCAATGCGGGTATTTTTCGCTGGATCGTTACGCGGTGGATTACAAAATAGACTCAAACCACGGAGACATCGGTAAATTTTCCTTGATGCTTTCTGGTTTTTCTTTCTTTTCCCACCAAATTTTTGTTTAAACATTTCAAATTGGTCAGAATTTAGTTTTCGCTGGAATTGCCGTCTTTTTTTTTCTTTCGATTTTTATAATTTTTTTTACTTTTTTCTTTTTAAGCCGAATAAAAAGTGTAGGATCGCGCCGTAAAATTACGGTCGGTCGGGTAACCGGAAGAAGAACCTTTTTTTGAGGCCTTATTGCTGTTGTAGAATTTGAAACCCACTGTACTATGATGTCAAAGTTCCTTCTAAAGTCATATAATACATAAGAAAATATGTGTTTGAATTGGCATAGTAATATATTTCATGAATAGAACAATATTTGTGAACTTAACGTTTGCTGCATTTTCCGTCAAACAGCTGTCAGACAAAATTCGTCACATGACTGCTAATATGCGACTGATTGGTAAGCATAAATTATTATTATTATTATTATTATTTTCTTTTTAGCTAAGGCACACCAAGGACACAATGAACCAATTTGTACCTTAATAGCTGATCATCCATTTGCCTGGGTATCAAGCCTCTACTGCAACATAAAGATTGGAGATTAATAAAAAGGTTCTTTATGCTTAAATCAAATGATATAATGTCAAAGTAAGGTGGAGTCAAGCTAAATCCTTAATCATGCAAATGTGCTAAACAGTTTATCAAAGTTGAAAAAATAATTAAGGAAGATTAATTTTGATATCCATATTCCCTTCCCCCTGCTGATTCAACAATTACGAAATGTTGAACCATTTTCAGATCCTAAAGTGATTTCATTCAAAATTTCTCTTCAGGTGAATTATTTTAAAGGGTTTGTACTCTATTTGCAATCCCACCGATTATTAATTTGAGTATATCTTTTTTCCTAATAGGTTGTCTAAACATCTTCGCTCTGATGATGAGTAAGTGACTTAAAACATTAAAAAGAAGCAATGTTATGGAAATAAAAAATGGGGTATTCGCTACTTACACAGAATAGCCATCTTATGCCATATAATAGGCTGTGCCCATAAATATTGCTCATAATAGAAACCTGACTATACTTGTCTGTTTGCAGGGACTACCACATTTTTATGTAAGACACAGAAGCATGGCTGTCTGCATGTACAGCCTCATTTTCATATCAACCGTGCAAGTAGCGAAAAAGCATTGAAAGAATATTATTTGATTACCAGTGTAGCACCAGGTTTTTGCTGGTGTTATGTTCATTGCACATATTCAACTCCTGAAAGATTTTTATGACCCTTTTTGAAGTTGATATATTTAACAATTAATAACACCAACCTTTCCAATTTCCAGACTCGCAATATCCTCGCTATCCATTGACAAGGTGAAACAGTATCTCAACAGAAATGTTGAACACCTCCGCAAGGTGTTTTGCTGGCAAGGTCAGTTTCTCTTTTTTTTAACTTGTATTTGAAAGGTTGCAAATGAAAGTTGGAAGTTATATAATTGAAAATGAGACGACCTCGTCTATTGTGATACTTAAGAACCCCTGGGTTGTGGTCTGTGATTTCTGTGCACCACAACTTATGAAAACAGCAACAAAAACTTTCTGTTTCAATGTTTCTATCTCACGCAGCACTTGCACTGTGTCTTTTTAAAGCTTCTTTAGGACTGGGCTTTTTTGGTCATGACAGGAGGGGAGGGGCACTATATGCTACACCATTGTACTTTCCATATTCTTAGCCCTTTTCAAGAACAAGACAAAGTGTTGAATATTGATGAACATGGGGAGGTTGTGGTTAATTGTTTTTTTCATGTAATTGTGTGTTTCATGATGAGCAGATTAAAAGTTGGAGACAAACCAATTACAAAAAAGGTGGCATCACACAAGGTAGGCATTGTGACATTGAGTGATGCTCAAAAAACTTCCAGAATTATTCGCATTTTGTACTTGGGTTATTATTTCGGCTGTTTCAATAGTATATAACACTTTGAAAAGTAGTTAAACATTTTGCCTCTTGTTGTGTTTCTTTACAGCAGAGTTTGTTTGTTTGTTTGTTTTGTTTTTTTCGTTTCAAAAACAGTTTTAGCTTGATGCTTTTATATGTTAATTTTTTTAGCTTTTGCTGATTTTACTGCTAATCAAACTTTATTCACTCATATCCTGTGGGCATATATTATTGACCATAATTTATTGCTATTCAATATTGGTGGGATGTACCAACCTACCCCAAGGGATCATGGTACGCGCAGGATAAGATTTATTTAAACTTTTCAATTCTGGGTTAACGCAACACTTTTTGCTATATCAGGATGACAGACCACATTTTTACTGTCGCCCTAATATTTTCATACCATTCAGAGGAATAATTTTCCTCTTCATTCTGTTCGGAAGGTTTTAAGTTGTATCGGCCTAAACCTGGCATTAAGAGTTATTATGTTAAGAGTTATTTATAAGACTGCAAAGTTTTTTTTAAAGATACTGCAAGAGTTGCAAAAGACTTGTCTTCTCTGAACCTTTTACAACTCTATAGAGATCTAGTACATTGTGATACCGCAATCCTTTACCTACATTATTTTACAATAATAGTCGTTGCCATTTGGTTGTTTACTGGAAACTGATTGGAAACACTTTTGACTTGCCTCCACCTGTGGTCTTTTAGGGGATGCGCTGAATAATTAAGAACTGTTCTTACATGAGGCATATGTATGACGCATATGGCCCTCCTTTCAGCGAGGAGCAACAGGAGGCCATAATGGTACAGCTGATAGATGTTTTCAGCCCGGGCAGTACTCATGTAAGTTAGTTTAGGCAATTAGTGACGATGGTTGTATGTCAAATATTTTAAGTAAATGCTAACATTCCATATACAATACAAGGTTTTGATTAACTACATTTTCTTGTCCTTTTGAATGAGTAAGGATCAACAAACCAAAACAAATCTTGCGATTGAATTTGTATGAACTAACCTGCAGTATGCTCATGTTATGAATGTTGCAAGCAACTGCATCTGCTCTCTTTGATTTCTGAAATTGATTGATCAGTGCTCTTTTTAAATTTTTAATGTAATCTATATATCTGTGTTACAGCGAAACAGTTAAGTCTTTAATGTCACAATTGATTTGTTCCTCCTTAATTGCAGAAATTTATTTGTGTGTTTTTTCCTAGGAAAATAGACCCCTGGTTTGTTTACAAGTGCGGATTTCTATGGGCCTTCAAATCTTTTTCCCAACCTGACCTCTATAAGAAAGTGCACATGTTAACAAACCATGTTGTCATTAGTACATGGGTCTATTCCTTGTATTCCTTTATCTTTTATTTGCTGAATAATGAATAAATTTGCACACAGGTACTAGCAAATTAGCTTTGTATGTTTTTTTTATTGTCTACAGTTACGAGGTTACATTTCCAATGTGTTTTGCCCTGAAGCGATAGAGAAGATTATTGAAGATTGATTGGGGGTATCCAATGAAGAGGCAGTAAGCATACTTAAGGTGGTATAATTTCTTGATTTCAAATAAAAACCAAACTACTTAGGTTTGTGGTTAGAGTGTTTGAATTTAAGAGGCAGTATAAGCATCCCTAAAGGTTTGGTGAATTACACCTTATAGTTATTATGCAGTAATTCAGTTGGAAAAAATCATTTTGTGCCTTTCTGTATATTTTTACATGATTTATTTTTTTAAATTAAAAATAAGTCTTCAGGAACGCCCACATAAATAGGTCACTTGCTGACATGGCTGGATTCCTCCTGTGACGTCACATGCATTACATAATATATAATCATGAGTGAATTTGTTAATAGAAAGAACACATATTTGTCAGACCCCTTTGGCAGACCCTGTCCCAGAACAATTGTCCTCTGGAATAGCTCATGAATATATTATGTAAAGATGATACAGCCACGTCAGCAAGTGACCTATTTATGTGGGCGTTCCTGAAGACTATTATTTTTAAAGAAAATAAATCACGTAAAAATATACAGGAAGGCACAAAATTATGTTTTCATTTTCAATTACTCAACTGAATTACTGTATAATAACTATAAGGTGTAAAATAAAAACATCAATACTTAGTAATTTACCAAACTATTAATGTGGCATAATTTCATGATTTCAAATAAAAACTAAACTACTAAGGTTTGTGGTTAGAGTGTTGGAATTGAATAAAAACAAAACTACTAAGGTTTGTGGTTAGAGTGTTGGAATTGAATAAAAACCAAACTACTAAGGTTTGTGGTTAGAGTGTTGGAATTGAATAAAACTCAAACTACTTAGGTTTGTGGTTAGAGTGTTGGATTGAATAAAAACCAAACTACTTAGGTTTGTGGTTAGAGTGTTGGAATTGAATAAAAACCAAACTACTAAGGTTTGTGGTTAGAGTGTTGGAATTGAATAAAAACCAAACTACTAAGGTTTGTGGTTAGAGTGTTGGAATTGAATACAACTCAAACTACTTAGGTTTGTGGTTAGAGTGTTGGAATTGAATAAAACTCAAACTACTTAGGTTTGTGGTTAGAGTGTTGGATTGAATAAAAACCAAACTACTTAGGTTTGTGGTTAGAGTGTTGGAATTGAATAAAAACCAAACAACTTAGGTTTGTGATTAGAGTGTTGGAATTGAATAAAAACCAAACTACTAAGGTTTGTGGTTAGAGTGTTGGAATTGAATAAAAACCAAACTACTAAGGTTTGTGGTTAGAGTGTTGGAATTGAATAAAACTCATACTACTTAGGTTTGTGGTTAGAGTGTTGGAATTGTTACATGTTAATATTAATGTTCAGTCAAATGGCATTTCACTCGTTACATTTTGTTAAGACAATTGGAAAGGCCATGTTCCTTGATCATGAGTCTAAAACTATAAGGTGATGGTCGATGGATTGGTCATTTTATTGGCACTTTGTCGTTAATTAGCAGTATACTGTCAGTCAGGTAATAAGTCAAGTCATGATGGTAATTTAGCTAATGTGTCACTTATTACAAATGTTTTTTTTCATGTCTACTGATGTCATCTCCCATCTCTGTACCGCTTTGCCATTTTTGGAGTCTCATCTGTATGGTATGCAGTGTCGTATTTCAGGCAGTGTGTGCGTCCTTGGGACATTATACCTTGTACCATACATTTGCATGCACCCCAGCTCTTGGGGTGAAAGATTTAGTCAATACTGTAACAGGTTTTTCATAGGCTTTAGCCCTATGCTTTGTTTTACAGTGTGCAATGCGTACATGAATTTATCAATATTAGGAGTGTAGCAGTACAGTGAAATGTATAAGGGGGTAGAGTTGAATCAAGTCAGAGACTGAGTTTAAATACATCGATATTAAAATACTGTAGAAAATGAAAAGCAGCATGGGTGTTTAGAAACACATGTGTGCTGTAAAAAGATGAAGCCAAGCAAAAGGTCTCGGCACACCTTGTTTCCAAATATCAATGCTGCTGTTTTACAGTTAGTATACAGTGAACACGCAGTCTTGTTTTTTGGTTCCAACTGTACCACCCAATATTTCACTTTTTGTTTTTGTCTTGGAAAGGTCTCGACTTCAACACTGAATACGAGTATTTATTTGTACATCATCATGTACATCATCAAATTTTGAAACATCTTCAACAAGAATTCTCGAACAATTCCTTTATTGGTCTTGGTCTTCTCTTGTTTCTTGTGTTGACTCTCTGTTTTAATACAGGTCTTGGTGACCTAGTGAAAAAAGCTATTTCTTACGTGAAAATAAGATGTACGTGTCCATGCAGGCAATCTATCCCACTTCCGCCTTCCTCATCATCTCTACATTCTCCAAAAACTGACAAAATGGTACTTGCCTCTGAAGACAAGTCAGATTTGATTGCAAGCACAAGTAAGGTCAGGACCGCTCTCGAGGCCTGTTTTTGTTGGTCTTAGTCTCGACACCCTGTCGTCTATGATCGTGTTGAGTTCTCAATATTTTGCTGATCTCGGAACCGAGATCTGAAAAATTTTAAGCGTTCACTTTTTTATTTATTGTAGCCTACTGATCTTCATCCATAACACTGCTAGCAATTGGAAGATTACCATACGTGTATTAACTCCCTTAGAACAGTTAATTCTTGAAAATAGTTTTCTATCAACATGTATTTTTGTAAGTGAATGAGAAAATTAGGACTGTCCTTTACAAAAACATCAAAGTGTAGCGCCTGATGTAGCTTTAATGTGGGGAACTGAGTCAGTTTATAGTTTAGTTATTTATACCCCTTAATGTTCTGCGCGTACCTTTAATTCCAAGTAAAACCGCATTACTCCAATGGTATGTGGAAGCGTAGAAATAACACATAATTCCAATAGACATTTACTCCAATAATCTGGTAAATTTTAATTTTTCAGTGTTAACTGTAATGACATGTAATGTTCATGTGAATTGTATACTTTTTGTTGGGTTCAATAAAGAATTATTGTGTAAAACGATCACCCAAACTATATCCTAGGCGTAGTAATAAGCTTTGGGTAAGCAGCCTGTTGTTTACTTGTCAAACTAGTGCTTCCACATAGAAGAGTTGGCCTTTTTGAGCTCTCTCTAATGGCGGACCCATCACGCACACACTTTATGGAACTTTTGTAACCGAATAAACTACCAAGAGTCAAGTATTTAGTTTTACAAACTGCGAGTTTTTACTACAGTGCATCCCCTTGCCAGATGGACCATCCATCAAACCTGACATTGATGCAACCGTAAATGCCACCCCTGTCTGCACGGTCATTGGTAGATCTGTTATTTTGGATTTTGTAAGTTTCACTGTGATTGAAGTTTGAGATATGGATATCGTTAAGACAATGTTAAATTTGTTATCATAACATAAGTTTACAAATTGTATTCCTCTGTATAGATTTTCTCGTAAATCTGGTGTTTTGATTGGGGAACAGAGGATCAGCGGTGTGCCGGAACAAGCGCAAGCTGCCTCTGCAACCTACTTTGGACATCCATTTAAAACTGAGATGAGAGAACACATAGATAATAGTATAAAAAAATAACCATTTGTTTAATCCTGACAATTTTAATGGCTGAGAAAACAAGGGTGTTTTTATTTGGGCACTCATTCCCGGCTAGGCTTTTGAAGTGGTCTAAAGATAGATCTGAGACTGTTGAAGAATCTTTAGGAGTCTCGGATAAATATTCGATATATGTTGAGGGCCATCCCGGTCTTACATTTGACCGTATTTTCACTAATGAACGTCATTATTTTAGTAAATTACAATCGGAGTCTTTTGACATCTTTTGTGTTGATATTGTGACGAACAGCGCAGACTGTGTGCAAGTCTATTCTAGTTGTTTGTAAGTAAACATATTGCGCGCGCAGGTGGCGGACGTGCAAAAACTTGTCACGTTGTCACGTGTGGTTCAGCAGTTTGGTCTGGTGCTGAAAACGGGCAGTTGGGTTTTGATTTCCTTGGCAGATGGTCAACGTTCGTGAAGCTCACCTAGTAACAGGTACCATTTATTGCTCTGAATTTGATGCATTGATTTCAATTAGCGCTAAGGTTTAGTGTGATTGAGATAAATTAATTCACCCTGCGGTGTGCTGCCAAGTGTGCATTAATTTGGCTAAGCTTGCTTTGTGCTCGCTGCGAAAAGTGCTATTTTGTGGCTCGGTTTCTGGGTGGAACGGCCATTGTGTTTTAGTGCATGTACTTGTTTCTGCTTGGGCAGCGGGGGTTAGAACTGTGGGGTAGGATACCGGGTCAAGTTGTCCGCTACTGTCAGAGAACATCCAAAGGGTTGGGTGCAGTTACTCTGACAGTGGTAGGGTGGATTACTGACTTGTGTGTCGCCTCCCGGTTGGACTTTCGTTAGATGTTAAGTGGGTCAAAGTTGTCAGCCACTATTTTAATTCATCTAGAGACGTAGGTGCAGGGATTCAGATAGTCAGGAGCTGATTTACTAACCCATGGCAAATATATTTAAATGGCGAATTGTGTGAATTAACAGTTGTAATGTGAGGCAGGATTCAGAGATTCAGTGTCAGCTTGTGTTCAGAATTCCCCGACAAAGAAGGAGCCGATATTCGAACAACAAGAGAGCTGACTTGCGAATTTATTCCACCCTTTTACACTTACGGTTTACACTTACGGTTTACACTTACGGTTTACACTTGCGGTTTACACTTACGGTTTACACTTACGGTTTACACTTGCGGTTTACACTTGCGGTTTATGCTTGCGGTTTACGCTTGCGGTTAGTATTATGATTAATGACTCGATTTGCCCCAACTTCCTGTTCAAACCGAAAGTTCAAATTCAGCTCTACAATTAATATTATTAGTTTTTCGATTTTTACATGTACTTATACCGATTTCACAAGTGAGCCACGAAAGCCTATGTAATTTTGACAAACACTGAATGTATATGTTTTTTGTGGTACCAAATTTTATAGACTTTCAAATTAGACATCAAACGAAATATGCACCAACATACATCAACGAACAACGACAGAATACTCATAACTAAAACGCGCGGATTCCATTCGCCAAAGCTACAGGTCAGTTCCTCCTGTTTTCAACAGTTTTTCAGATACTTGTCACTGTCATCGATAATAACAATTAACAAAATAAAACACCAATCAGCAAGAACAAAAAAACATGTGAAGACAAACGAACTTCTAAATAAATTTACAGACGTTCAATACAAAGCGCAAAATAATCATACGCCCAAATCAAAGTTAATATCCTCACGACATTACCTCTGCACTAAAATTACATGTATACCAAGGAATGTATCCTATTTTTACACAACAAATACGATGACGTAATGACGAACTAGATCGAAGGGGGGGAGGGCACAAGTCTCACATGACTTTATGCCTGCTCTCCGTTTTCGTCGCACCATTATTGCTCAGGGGGCAAATCTCGCATGACCGTCAAACGTTTACAAAATACAGCCCTGTTCGGTCTTATAGATATCACCAAAACAATAGGTTATTATTTATTTACAGCCAGTATTTCTTTTCCACCCAATCTCATCCCCATTTGTTTTAATCTAATTTTTGACAAGACATGACACATTTGGATTACACATGCATATAATGTAGTCTTCCATCCTTTTTCATAATTCATGAGCTAAAATTGCGCGTTGAAAAAAGTGTACCGATAGACTGGACTGTAAAACTTTAAGTCGATCAAACTTAAAGCTCCTTGTTTTAATTAGGTTATAGGTAAGTACATTAATTAAATTTTCGTACTATACACATTTTGCTTTTCATTTTCAAACACCACTAAAACCTATGTTTGTAAAAAAAGAAACATACAGTAAGTTGTTGATAAGCTAACAATGAAACTTTCAAACTTTCGAAGATCACTGGACGTTCCACATACTAACTCTCCCGAGCCCATAGGCTTGCTAACGTTAACTAAAACACGAGGCTCTTACACACGAATCACAGCCTCACGTTTGGCAGTAGCCATCAAAGCATTAGCCATACTATTACTACAGGGAGCTCCTTATCACCCATCGTCATCCTGCGATGACATTAATTAATAATGTCTTAACGACAACCATGATATTTTGTAACTTCAACCAAACATATCTACCAAGTTCAGTGAAAATTTACTTAATTAATCATGACAAAAACATAAATTGCCCTGACCTGTCCAGTAGTACTAGGCTACGCCCTACAATTTCTGTCAAAAAATGGGATATTTTTTTTATTGACAAAGCAAAAGCTATACGAATTTTATTTCTCAAACTATGCCACCCATTGTATTAAATAAACTAAAAAAATCAAATCCCTTAACAATACACTTTACAAGTTTTCCAAATTAAATTTCAATACAAAAAATAATGGAATGTTTTATTTCCTTTTCACCTTTTTTCTTTACAGACACTGTCATGGATACCATTGCTAAGATAAAGCATTCAAGATTGAAGACAAAGCCTTACCCTAGAGCTGTGAGGGCACAAATTGTCAAGATGAAGGCTACTACTAAAGACACTGTGGAAGCAGCACTTGTTGACCAATCTGGGTCAATAAAAGCTGTCGCTTATGATGGTGTTCTCACACCTTACACACAGAATAATGTCATATTAATTAGACAGTTCCAGAGGGGAGCCTCTTGCATTTTGATATTAAATAAACACACGAAGATCACACGTTGTCCAACCTTGAAAGACATCCCCAGCGAATATATTGCAGACGCTGAACAACTTATTGACTCAAGAGATCCAACTGTTGTTCCCATCGGAGCAATTCATGCCCGCGAACAGCAAATTGTTGGCAAAACAGTGACAATCAAGGGAAAAGTAGTAAGTACTAACGTCTTCAAATGAAGGCCTCCATTGTTACACCTGCATTTAATAGACTACACAGCTCTTCTCTGTTTTGTTTGATGATTAGTTACTAACAAATCCAAAATGGGTATAAAAACTCCTTTAAAACAGTTAAGAAAAAACAGACAATCCTTCAAATCACTTCTATAAAGTGCAACAAAAAGCTGTTTGATTTTTTTAAAATGATATTTGAACCTATACCCGTTACCGTAAATTTCCACCATAGTGACTGGATATTTTGAAATATGTATGTGCCATTATAAAACTCTCATTAAAAATGTGGTGTTTCTTAACGTCAACAACTTACTTTTATCTTGAACAAATCTCTCCCAATTAAAAAAAACAACAAAAGCAGAAAAAAAACAGGAAGAAAGCCAATGAAAATAAAACTCATGAAACAACTTTTTAATGTTGCTCTTTGCCATCTACATCTACATTCAACAACTATACATCTCTGAAAAACAAAATGGGCTTATAGGATGTAGTAATTCATTCATTATGATTTATATTAAATGCCAATGTAAAAATGTATTTCATTGCAGGATGAACTACCCCGAAAAGTAAAGGGCAGCCAGACTGTTAGAAATCTGAAAGTTGAAGATGACAGCGGTAGTATCCAAGTTGCTCTCTGGAATAATGCTTCAAAAAGCCCAATTAAAACGGGAGACACTGTCAGAATCAGCCATGTCACTGCCAAACACAGCGACTACCTCAAGGAAATATCAGTTTCTTCAACACCAAACTCTGCAATCGAGGTTAGTTTCTTTGACTACATATTTTTCCTGATGCACCTCAATTCACCTTGTCTACCAAGTTTTTGGATCAATCGTCTACTAATGCTGATAGCATCTAATTATTCATGACTACAATATTATTTTGTCCCCCAACCAATATCAAACAGCCTGCCTCTTACACTACCCAACCCAAAGTCGCTCTTTATTGGTATACATGTCTACCTGTAAATACCCATACAAGGCCTCATATTAATTTCCAGCATCACCCTCACCATCCTCCCTTCTAATAAATGGTAGCTGAATGTTATGAAACAGGCTGCTGAAAAACACCAAAAACATACACTCAACAACAGTGCACTTTTTACCCAGTGAACTGTTTCTTCAATAATTTGTTGCTACAGTACAAATTTCAATGTTCTTTCCTTATCAACCACTGATTGTCAAATTAAAACAGTATTCCACTTAGAGCCATCTGTTTCAAAACATTCCTATCCCTTATTCTATCAAGATTTTAAACAATGAATTTTATTGTTCAGTCTGACATTTTGATGTATTAATGTAGGCCTACATGTTTTGCAGCCCCTTTTGTCTTGTATTGTTTTATATTTCCAAGCTATATTTATTAATTATTTTATTACTTTGTTCTATTGATGTTTATCTTATTTTAGTGCATGTATAGTATTTTACTTTCTTGCCCCATTTCTACATGAAAATCATTATAGGTTGTCGTTGAAGAACAAAGTGTACAAGTGATAGCAGTTGAGGGAGAAAGTGAAGATGCAGTCCTGCTTATGTGCGAGCTAAATGGTGATCTCATCACTCTGACTATGCCAAAGCCAATTGCCTCAGCCATCTGGAACTATGGATCTTCAGATGACATAATGTGTGCTCTGGAAGACAAGCAGGATTATCAGTTTCAAGTACAAGGTTCAACTATTATTGGCCTGCCAGCTGACAAACCTAACGCAAAGAAAGCTTTACAGTTTTAAACATTTACATTGTTTGTTTCTTTTTTTGAAGAAAAGTGTTGTTTAACCATTTTCAAAGTTATTTCTTCTATAATGTATTTCTGTTAACATTTGAGAAGTTCAAATATTTAATACTATTATATACATATGTACATGTCTCCTCTCTCAACACATTTCCCACTCTAGAAACAAATTAAAGTTTTATACCAAGGAAGTGCTCTAAGCCTAATTTCATATTGTTATAAACAGAAAATATAGCGACAGGGAGTCAGTTGCTAAACAAACATGTGCTGACTGTGTGACAAACAATATATACATTTTATAACATTGTAACTAGTCAGTTCATTATACGAAGCACATTTTTCTGTGCTTGTTAGGCCAAAGAAAAAATTCTGCTTCCAATTTCAGAGCATTCCAAACTAGCGTAGGGGGATAGGGAGTTTTTCCCAATTAAATTTTATGCCATTTTTTAGTCATTAGATTCATATAACAGCAAAACATTTTAATGCATCTATATTACAATTTAAAAGACTACAATACAATTAGTAATTTTTGTTATTTTATTAATTTAATAAAAATATTATGTTGTGTAATTTTTCTAGTCATTTGAAATGTTAACACAATAAAAAGATTAAGGAGCTTGCTAATTATATTCCATTTCACTGTGTTGCTTTAACTTTTATATTGTTCGTTTTAACGACACGCTGGTTTTTTTCTTTTTTCCTTTTCCTATAATAAACACATGCATAACTAAGAAATCTTCATAATTCAAGCTGTCGATATTACAAAGTCAAAAATCGTGTTATATTTATGTGACATCTCTGGAGTAGCACATTTTCATATACACCTACATTTTGGGATGAATTTTCGTGAGCCATAAAATTAGGCCTAAACCGTATTTTAATATCATCACAAGAAAAATGCATTGTCATGTTCTTATAATTTAAAGTCATGTAAGGTTGTGTTTAACAACTTTTATATTATTCGAACCTTCGAATTTTTGTAAATTATATACAATCTTTAAAAGAAGATAGTACAATAACCACTCAACAGATCGAGAAGAATTGATGTCATGATGACGACAACATGTGGCACTTTACGTCACCTTAAGTGCACAATTTCCAAAATTCATTCTAGTACATTGTCAACTTAACATTTTGCAAAATGTGTAAATTACACGAAGCCTCTTATAAAATCAATACCCAGAATTTGGTACTTCGCATACAGTTAGATCATAATGTGGATGACACAGAAAGTGTAACGTCATAATAACGTCCCCAGGTATCGAATTAAAACCAAAGTTTGAGTGATATTATTTCAGAAACCATAACTTCTCAAGCACACAATGGATTTTCACAAGCTATACATCATATGAAAGGTCTTTTAAAACTGAACTTATGATGCTGAGACATGACCTCAATTTGACGTTGTCTTCTGGTTCAAGAATTCATCTCAAAAACTAATAAACATTTTTCTAAATTTTCACAACATCGTGTAAACCTATAAATTTGCCAAAACCGTGTTGATTAACGTTAATCCCGAACACCGTGTTTGTTCAAACAAACACTTAAGCTCTAGTTTTCTTTCTTCTCCTTCTTCTTCTTCTTCTCCCCATCGATTGTCTACAAAAAAACACATACTTCCAAACTTCACATGAACTTGAAACTTGGCATATACTTAGAACATAACACGTAGATGAAAAAAAATTTGTGACGTCATGATTAGGTCATCAGATATCGAATTACGATAAATCAAAGTTTAATATTTAAAAAAATCATATCTCAACAACCACAAGAAGTAAATTCAAAATTGTTGTACCATTGTACAGATCGTTAATTGTCAAAAAATATTTACAAAAAGGTGACCCCATTTTGACCTTACTTCCTGTCCAAACCGGAAGTGAAATTTTAATATTTAAAAAAATCATATCTCAACAACCACAAGAGGGAAATTCAAAATTGTTGTACCATTGTACAGATCGTTAATTGTCAAAAAATATTTACAAAAAGGTGACCCCATTTTGACCTTATTTCCTGTCCAAACCGGAAGTGAAAGTTTAATATTTAAAAAAATCATATCTCAACAACCACAAGAGGGAAATTCACAATGTTTGCACCATTGTACAGATCGTTAATTGTCACAAAATATTTACAAAAAGGTAACCCCAATTTGACCTTACTTCCTGTCCAAACCGGAGGTGAAAGTTTAATATTTAAAAAAATCATATCTCAACAACCACAAGAGGTAAATTGACATTTTTTGCACCATTGTATAGATTGTTAATTGTCAAAACATATTTACACAAAGGTGACCCCAATTTGACCTTACTTCCTGTCCAAACCGGAAGTCAAAGTTTAATATTTAAAAAAATCATATCTGAACAACCACAAGAGGTAAATTCACAATTTTTGCACCATTGTACAGATCGTTAATTGTAAAAAAATATTTACTAAAAGATGACCCCAATTTGACCTTACTTCCTGTCCAAACCGGAAGTCAAAGTTTAATATTTAAAAAAATCCTATCTCAACAACCGCAAAAGGTAAATTGACATTTTTTGCGCCATTGTATAGATTGTTAATTATCGAAACATGTTTACACAAAGATGACCCCAATTTGACCTTACTTCCTGTCCAAACCGGAAGTCAAAGTTTAATATTTTAAAAAATCATATCTCAACAACCACAAGAGGTAAATTCACAGTTTTTGCACCATTGTACAGATAGTTAATTGTCAAAAGTATTTACAAAAACATGACCCCAATTTGACCTTTACTTCCTGTCCAAACCGGAAGTCAAAGTTTAATATTAAAATAATTTCTAAATTCAGTATTATATTGTATTCAAATAAACTTCTCGCGAGAACTTCAACAGACGTTAACATTTGACTTCTCCAACACTTCGAATTGATAACGTCACCATTTTAACTTCAACCGAACACCTAGTTTTTGTTGTGACAAAAACTTATATCTAATTAGGTTTTTGTGTGTACCACATACACATGATTAGTATCATTGGAAAGCTTGTCCAATGAGTAATACAACAAAAGGTTAACGCCATAGCTGAATTCATGCACTAAGTTACACCCACTCAAGTTTTTTTTTTAATGGGGGTGTCTGTAAATTGTTTTTGAACATTGTAAACAACGATTTCCATTCCTTTCCCCAATACATTATTATACTACTGGAACATTCATTAAAAAATCAATGAATTTATGGTTGAACTTGCTTCATACTATTACTTTTGATGAGGTTAGTTATATTTATTTATTTTTTGGCCACCTATTGTGCAATTCAACTGGAACTCAATTAGGACATCCTTGTAGAGGTGCTGGTCACCTGGTCCTCCTTGCCACTCACTGGCTTGGTATTTTATACAATGTTTTTAATTTATATCTATTTTTTTTCCTCAGCCATAGTTATATTTTGTGTATTGTAACTTGCATTGTCTAATTGCTGTTTTGCCTGTGAAAAAGTGTAATAAAACTAAACTAAACTCAATTAGGCTATCAATACCTCCAGATATCCACATGCATGGTCATTCAGCAGCTGATATGAAGGTGCTAAAACCATGGAGGAAGCCTTCCTCATTGCAAAAGCAAACCCAATATGTTATCACTTTCATTGAGGAAACAAACATTACATAGCAACCTTCACATTGTGTCAAGTTTACATTAGAACTGGGATGTCGTGGCCGAGCGGTCAAGCTCACCGGACTCAGACTCTGATGGCGTTTCTGATTAGCAGAGTGTGGGTTCGAGTCCCGGTCGGTCTTGACACTTGTGTCCTTAAGCAAGACACTTAACCATTATTGCTTCGTCCTTCGGATGGGACGTAAAGCCATTGGTCCCGTGTGTTGTGTAATGCACGTAAAAAAAATCCAGTACACTCATCATTAAGAGAAGGGGTTCGCCCCGGTGTTTCTGGCAGTGCGCTTATCCTCATACATGTGAGGCTGCACTTTTAAGGAAGAAGAACTAGCACCGCGGTTACACTTGATCCTCAAAGGAGGATCTGATTTCGCAAGGGCGATCAAAGGGAGATCAACGGCTAGTGTAAATGCAAGAGCAATCAGGATCAGATCCTCCAAATTGATCTCCCTGTCATGTGAGATGAAAGGAGGATCAGATCCCACAATGGCGATCAATAAACAAATGTAAACGCAGATCAAGATCTGACATCCCAATTTAAGTTGCTGACATCCGGTTTCAGGTCGTAAAAAAAAAAACGCGAAACAAAAAATTGTAAACAACGACGCCCTGCCCCTGGTCTGACCTTACGTGTGCACTCTATCGTGCACTGGTCCCTTGCAAATACCAACAACGGTTAAAAACCTACCAACATCTCGTTCCAGATTCAATCAAAATTTCCAGTTTATGCTAAATGTTGTAGTTTATACATGTATGTATTGACACCCTAGGAACTTTACAGTTGCTTCTCCTTCATTGGGAAAAACATGTAATTTTCAGAGCGGCATGTAATTTATCGCGATGCAGTACTATTGGCCGCCATGCATGCCATGATGCTCGAAAAACGTTATTCGGTAGGTGTTTAACCGTTGTCGGTAGTTGTCGGTAATTAGTAGGACCCAGACCAACCTTTCACGAGATTTCACACAAAAACAAGAAGAATCGGCGATAAGAATCATAATGGCTGCAACCTTCAAGTTCATGCCCTTACCTTGGCTTTGGTTCGCCTGAAATGGTGAAAGTTTACTGGATGTTTTTTTTTCACTTTTTGGAACGTAACTTGCAAAATAAACAAAAGTTTTGAAAAGATCTATTGTTAATCTTGAAAATGAGATATCTCAAAGCAATTTCAGTGTTATATTTCTATTTATAAATCATCGTTGAACATGGCAAATGTACGCGTGACAGATATAGGCACCCTAGTACTAGGCCTATGGATACAAAGTGTAAAAAGGGTGGATCGCTGTTCTCGCTACTTCGAAAACACGCAAAATATAAAAACTACATAACCCAATACGACCAAAAACTATGGTTCTACTAAAACATAATTGTTTCCACTAAAAACCTCCTACACAAACCTTTACCAATAGTTTTTTCCTGAAAAATACGAAGACTCACCCACACGTGTGCGCCTCATGTCAGCAGCCATCTTGCATTACGGCTGTGAGTAATACACACAAAGTTCTTGAACGAGGGTATAAATCACCCTATTTACAAAACCCCCTCATTTACAATTTTGTAAAGGGGGGATTTTTGAAAATGCCAATCCCCCATTTACAACCAAAAATGTAAATGGGGGTATTAAGATGAAAATGTCTGCCCCCCCTATTTACACAAAACTCACAATTGTCACTGGCGTGCGCTCGAAATCATTACGTAAATCGATTTGCATGCTCATATGCAACAGTTGTTCTCGTATTGACGCTGGAGTGGCATCTGGTATTTCTGCAAGTTACAGGTGATGGAGAATCAGTGAGTACCAATAATTATTCTCTTCAGATTAATCTGATAGTGCATTAATCCATTGTTTGCAATTAAACACCCAGTCATTTTCTGCATTCAAACACCCAGTAATTCTCCATCAGTAACAACAAATCTCTCTCACAGTACAATGAAACTCTCTATCACTAACAAAAGAAAAAACATGACGTAAGTAAAGTCTTTTTTTCTGGTTTAATCATTGAACAGCTTCCTTCATTGAACAAACAATGTTAAGTCAAGAGCCTCAGTAGCGGGTGGACGATCCGAATGCAGCCACAACAGCCTGGCATCTCCTCCTCATACTGGTCACAAATTCTTTTACTCTGTTTGAAACTCAACCACATTAACAACAGAGTTGCTATCCCGGAGGAAATTTATTGTGACAGGCCATGTGGATTTCTGAACTTTTCCCGCACATTTATGGCCTACAACCTTTAAATATTGGTTAGTAAGCAGACAATCATTCAAGACACATCCATCTTCCAAACAACTCCTAACAGCAAGAGTCAATACACTTTTGACAATAGCAATGCATTTTGCAACATTTCACTTAGAACTTAACAAGTAGATGAAACATAAGTTGTGACGTCATGATGAGGTCATCGGATATCGAATTACGATCAATCAAAGTTTAATATTTTAAAAAATCATATCTCAAGAACCACATGAGGTAAATTCACAATCTTTCCACCATTGTATAGATTGTTAATTGTCGAAAAAAATTTACACATAGGTGACCCCAATTTGACCTTACTTCTTGTCCAAACCGGAAGTCAAAGTTTAATATATATAAAAAAATCATATCTCAACAACCACAGGAGGTAAATTCAGTTTGTGCACCATTGTACAGATTATTAATTGTCAAAAATATTTACAAAAACCTGACCTCAATTTGACCTTTACTTCCTGTCCAAACCGGAAGTCAAAGTTTAATATTTTAAAAAAATCATATCTCAACAACCACAAGAGGTAAATTAAACATTTTTGCACCATTGTACTGATCGTTAATTGTCAAAACAATTTTACACAAAGGTGACCCCAATTTGACCTTTACTTCCTGTCCAAACCGGAAGTCAAAGTTTAATTATTTGTTATTTTTCATGATCATGGGGAAGTATTATTTATATGACTTTCAAATGACCTGATGTGACCTTTACTTCCAGTCCAAACAGGAACTTCATTTTCAACACATTCTAACACAAAATGTATAGGTATTTTGAAGATGAAATTTATATTGTCATGATAAAAGGCGTAAGACATTTTCACAATTATGATTATGACGTCATCAAATGCTCACTTTATTAAACTGAAAGTTAACTCGAACAGCTATTTTTTGTTATGACAAAAAACTTAAGTCTAGTTTGAAATTGAATGTATTCTTCGGTCTTAATTTCAGGTTGATAAAACAGTGGTTCTCCAGATGACGGACGAAGAGTTGGCCAAATACCTACCAAAGTTCGGAGATCGGGTAGCCGCAAAGGCTTTTGCCAAGATGGAAGGGGAAAAGAAAACCACAGATCACTCGCCGGAACGGAAAAAAAACCTTTTGGAAAGGGTGAAGGAACGATTTCAGGGAAAGGGAAATTCATCTGGCCATTACAGTGGGCGAGAAAAACATGTTGGAAACGAGAACGCAAAGAAATCCAAACGACGAGTGGATGTGGGTTAGCTTGATTTCTGCTTTGAGACATGCCAATACAAGCAAGTGAGGAATATAGAATTTGATATCAATACTACAATGACCGACGTGCTCGAGAAAAGCAAAGAGTTGTTTTTTCCTGAGGGCACAAGCCGAAGAGGAGATTTAGCTGATCACGACTGCTTCATCAGTGATAATACACACAAGCCTCTGAATCTTGATATTACAGTTGCTGAAATGTATAGCCATATGAATTCCAGAATCCTTTATCTATATCTCGCCAGTACAAAACGCAAGCAAGATTTGGAACTGCGTCCAATCAAGAAAAAGAAAAGAAGCGAGCCCTTTTCAAGAAAGAAGTCCCTGCAGCCAAAGGTTTCTTCAGGTTAGAACGTATTTAGAGTATTTATCATCATGTTATGTAATGTAAACGTTTAGTGTTTGGTGCGTGGTAAAGTAAAATAAGTGGATTCCACATTCAACTGATGATGCCGCAAAAGGCCATTTTGTATGAGACCCCACTGGACTCTGTAAGCCATGCAGCCTAACATCCCGGTCAGCTCCAGACAATATATTGTTAAGCCACAACCAACCAATAGGCTTCTAATGTAAGATTGTCACAATTTAATTTTAACGTACGTTATAGTGTTTGTATTTCATGAAAAGATATTATTATATTTCTCATTAGGTAAGAAGACCAGAAGCAAGCAAAAAAAAAATCGTCTGTGCCCGTACCGGTACATGGCAGCTCATCTCCTGAACTGGTATGTAGGCTAATTAAAATGTGTGTGTCATGTTGCACTGTACTTTACTTTCTCTTTTAATTTTGAAAAAAGAAACAGACAAACATTAAATAACAACTACTAGAGAATTTGAACCTGCGACCTCCAGGTTATCGTACCATTTGGTACTCTTCGCCCATATACAAGCAATGGCCTTGGTCCTCTCCTCTCCTTTTATTTTCTTTCCTTCCCAGGTACCATTTGGTCTGTATGAGTATACACGCATGCCTTTTGGATTGGTTAATGCCCCAGGTACCTTTCAAAGAATCATGGAAAGTTGTTTGGGAGATTTGAATCTTTCTGAACTACTTATTTATCTAGATGATATTTTGATCTGATTCAGTTCAAGGCGAAATTGCTCATTTAGATAAAGTTTTGACACGTCTTGGAGAGTTTGGGCTGAAAGTGAAAGGCAAAAGTGCAAACTGGTTCAAAAGCAAGTAACCTATTTAGGTCATGTGGTGAGTGCTGAAGGGATAAAAGTAGATGATGAAAAAATACAGAAGGTAAAAGATTGGCCAGTACACAACTGAACAACTCCGTTCCTTTTTAGGATTAGCAGGGCATTACAGACGATTTGCTAAAGGTTTCGCACAGGTAGCATCCCCTCTTCACTCCATTCAGTCTCAGGGTGGTGAACAGAAGAGCAATAAAAACAAAAATTGCACAAAGGCTACTAAGAAACATACTACATTTTCTTGGTCAGATGAAGCACAATGTGCATTTGACCAACTAAAGAAATTGCTTATCGAGGCACCAGTTTTGGCCTATCCAGACTTTACTCACAATTGTGTTCTTGAAACAAATGCATCGTTCAAGGGGTTGGGGCTTGTCTGACGCAAGAAGGGGCAGATGGTAAACATCACCCTGTGGCATATGCGAGTAGAGGACTTAGAGGACCGGAAACCCGCTATCCAGATTTAAGTGCTTTCAAGTTAGAACTACTGGCTATGAAGTGGGCCGTGGTTGACAAATTTAGGGAATATTTACTAGGTGTTCCCTTTGTGGTACTGACAGATAATAATCCATTGGCTAATCTCAATGTTTATGATTGTGTCAAAATTCTGGCAAACTCGAGATGAACTAATCAACCAAAGTATAACAGGAAAGGTGTGAAAACGCAGGGTGACATACGACCACCACTGCCAACAGACAAACTTGCAATATTTCAAAAGCTCCTCCTTGAAAAGGACCCCACAATTTCACATAAATGGATTGTGGAGAAATTGCAATCTGTACAGAAAGTGCTTCGTCGAAAGCAATATCTGTCTTAATGGTCCGAGTGCTGAGCTTTTTGACTTCAACATGTTGTTTCATAAAGAACAAAAATTACATTCTCCTGACATCTGGAATTCCTTACTTATTAAGAGTGTCTTGAAGTTTACACAAATGCATGCCAATTTATTATTTTTAATATCATTTTATGTCACTTAAAGGGAATGAACAATATTCGTTTTTGTTGTAATTTTACAAAATGGACGGATTTAGTGGACAAAGTAAATTTGAGAAAGTTCTGGATATAAGTGTTTGAAAAGGTCAGTTTTTGATACAAAAATCAACAGCAATGAAACCCCTGCAATTATTTTCACAGGATACTTGGGTGTTATTCACATACAGTCAAGTCCATAATAATTTGGGAGCTGCAGGTTTTGTTATTTGACATTTGCAAATGTTGTATGCTATTGCACATTGGCTGTGAGTTTCAAAATAAATTGCTGAAAATGAATTCAATCAGTATTTGATTAATTTGTCAAATTATTGTTTTCTGCTTAAACTGGTCCCCTTTTTGGAGGTTATGTTTTTTCTTTCTTTTTCCGGCCAAGAGTCAACTGCATGAAAATTCATGAAAATCACTGTGTTTTTGATGAACTTTTGTGGACAATGAAGCATTGTTCATGAACAGTTTATGAATTATAAAGTTCATCAAATGTGAGAAATTGTCATAATAATTCATAAACTGTTCATGAACCATTGCAGTCAACTGTTCATGAACATTGCTGTTCATGATAATTCTTCAACTGTGATTGTTTCATTTGTTGTTCAAGGACATTCAACTGTTCATGAATGTTTTGAATAACTTTCATGATCGTTCATGAACGACTGTCAATGAACGATCATGAGTAGTTCATGAACATTCATGAAAAGTCCACGGTCTTCTCACCGGGGTGGGCAAGGCGAGCAGGACAAGCAATATGAGCAGGACGATCAAGACGATCAAGACGAGCAGGACAAGGATGATGGAGACTACGAGGTGGGTGAGGAAGACGAGCAGGACAAGGATGATGGAGACTACGAGGTGGGTGAGGAAGACGAACAGGACGAGCAGGACAAGGATGATGAAGACTAGGAAAGGGTTCGTATCGACAATATCATTAAACAAGCCGAAAACGTAGTGGGGGTGTCTCAGTCTGCTGTTGACACGGTCTACCAGTGTCTTCTTCTGTCCAAGCTTGATACAGTGTGGAGTGACTGCGGTCATCCTTTCCATTTCTATCTTCACGACAGATTAATTGAGAGAGGTATTGGCAGACTGAGACTCCCGCAGCTGAAGACTAACCGTTATAGGAATTCTTTCATACCCAGTGCAATAAAACTTTACAATAATAATTTGTGTCGGTAAATTAGTTTGTTGGCCCTTAACCGTAGAATGAATATGTTGGCTGTTTATATCCATTTAATCTGTTTTTACACTTTTTAAATTCTAAATTGTGAATATGTATAGTTCTATGTATTTTTGTATTTTAATATGTGCGAGTATTGTAATTTCCTGTTATGGAGCAATAAAGTTGTACTTACTTACTTACTTACTTACTTACTTACTGACTACGAGGTGGGTGAGGAAGACGAGCAGGACGAGCAGGACAAGGATGAAGACTACGAGGTGGGTGAGGAAGACGAGCAGGACAAGGATGATGAAGACTACGACGTTGGTGACGAAGACGAACAGGACGAGCAGGACAAGGATGATGAAGACTACGAGGTGGGTGACGAAGACGAGCAGGACAAGGATGATGAAGACTACGAGGCGAGTGAGGAAGATGATGACGATGACGAAGAAGATGTGGACGACGAGGAAGAAAAAAGAGATGAAGATGATGTCCAGGATACAGTTTGTGTGCCGCACTGGTTGCAGCCAAGCCGCCGCAAGAGGCCAAAGGCCAGACCAAGAAGAGCCCCGGTAAGCAAGTTTTCATTAACTTATTAGCTCCATCAAGATAAACAGGCATCATACAGTTCCGTGAGACATTGGCTTTCTTTTCAGAACCTTTTTAGCTCTTTAAAGAGTTACATATGGCATCACTTATTAAATATTTTGTTGGGTCACTTTTTTAGGTAAACTCTTATAAGTAATTATACTGCTAGATACCATTCTTGAGTCATTATGGTTGTTTTTGCTTTGACCTAGAAATGTTCATGGGTGTTCATGTGTTTTTTCACCAATTACGGAGGACGCTTTGTGATACTACTTACTTACCCTATTGTTGCCCTTTACTTCTTCATAGTCAGTGAGATCTGCTTGGGAGTGTCCCCTCTGTGACCAAACAGTACGCTGGGTCAGCCACCATCTCATCCGAAAACATAAGATAACTGACAAAAAAGGAGACTTTCATTAATCTACAATGGACGACACGGGTAAGTTTTTTAATTCATAAAGACATGTTACAGGATTGTTAAGTTCGAAAAATCTAACAGTTCACAGATTTACACAGAACTAGCATGGTATAAAAATGATCATGGTGGAAAACCTCCCTTGAATTTTTTCTGCCTGAAGTGCTATAGTTTTTGAAAAACGAGTAAAACAAATAATCTCCTCGTGAGAAGAATATTCCTGCATAAGAACATGCACAAAATAACTGACAAAGCAGAAATCGTTTTCATTGATTTTTTGAAAACTCATAAGCCCCCAAAAATGCTGGTATAAATAGTTTCAGGTTTTACTTTTACCATATGGTCCCATCTGGACCAGAGAACTGCTTTCAGTGCAGAAAATTTTAACTATTAAGTAATTGAATTCTTAAAGAGAAGTCTAACCAAATATAACTTCATGAACCAAAACTAGAAAACGATCATGAAGGAAACATTGTATTACCTAAAGATTTTCTGTGCAGCCCTGGTTCTTCCAGTCAATGAACAGAGATGATCCACAACTGCACTATCTCTAATATTTGAAACCTTTTAAAATAACCATTGTAAAGTCTTACATTATTTAACAGCAAACCCATCAGGAAACCCAGGCAATTTACGGATAGAAATAAGCCCCCTCCACGGGTTGCAGACTGCCCGTATCCAGGGTGTCCTGCAAAGGCCCTGGTGCGGGTCGATACGCATATCTTCTGGAAACATGAGATCGATGTAAGTAAGAACCTGTGCACTCTCCTGTTGGAATACCATATATTGACTAATACTAAATTATGCATTCAATGTAGTTTCATTTATGTTTACACTAGAGCCCAAACTTTCAGTACATAGAGATAAATATTTGAGAGAAGATTGTTTTTATGCTATATTTTGAGATTGATAAAAGTTGTAGACATGAATGTAGGGCACTCACGACAACAATAAGGAAACATTTAGTGTGGGCATTTTGTTCATTTTCATTTGTAAAAATGTCAATCTAGCTATACACAGATTGAATACTGTCTATGCAGTGTGCTTCTGTGGCCGACCATGTAAAATCAGAATGTCATAATATCATCACATTATTCAGTTCTTGGGGATGACGATGTAGGTATCTGTAATTCTCTTTGTTTTTCCAGAGAGGGACAGAAGCCTTCAGGCATCTCATGGCAAAAGTAAAAACAATCCAGCCAACCTCCACCAAATCAACGATGGTTGACAAGTTTGTCATCAGAGAAACAGAAAACAGTAAGTACAAAAAAACAAAAAACAAAAATTTAAAACGTAACCAAACAAGCAACCCAAACAAAGAAACACATGAAGTGAAACCTGACATAGAAACACATGAAATTACCTAAATAATTATTTTATGTCAAATTTTAAAGCTACGGCTGCTGCAATGGCTAAATCGTGCCAGTCTGCCTATTCTCCACATGAGCCACCGATCCAAACAGAACCTTATAGTTTAAATAACTACCTTTACATTGCATCATTGTAGATGACATAATGGAGGAGTTTGAGGAATGTATTGTGAGGGCTGGGGGAAATTCTGCTGCCTCCAGGAAGAACGCAGCACACCATCGGCGGCAGCTGGAACTGAGCAGCCAGAAACTGGGGTTGGATTCTCCAGTGTATATGTTGACGCATGGCATGTCTAAGAAGTAAGTGAACGAAAGTAAATAAAAACAATAAAAGGTTGAAAGACAGAAACACAAAAGGGTAACATGTTTCTTCTGAACGACACAAAATCCTCTCCAAAACTGTCTTATACCAGATGTTTAACATGTCTAGAAACTGGCCTGCTCAGCCAAGCAACCTAAATATTCAGGCATTTATAGGGAATAACAGTGTGAGGACCCGATCTTCACTGCGTGATAATGACTGGGTTGGGAGCTGGCTGCTGTTAACGGACCGAGTTGAAGGCGAGGTCCATTAACAGCGACCAGCCAAAGACAAAGGTCATTACCATACAGTAAAACCGGGTCCTCACACTGTTATTCCCATTAATAAATACCTTTTCTCACGAAAGAAACAGTTAAAACGGTCTAAATTTGTAAGTTTTGCTTTGTCAATATTTGCGTATTTTTTGTAGTCATGTTGAAGGGCCACATTTTACCTAGTCTAGTTTTCACATGGTACCTTATCTCTTTTAAATGCACCAAAAGTACATTTATTTTAACCCTATTGAGTTGTCTACACACTTCTTACATCGCCCCTCTTTTTTCCCAAAACATCCTGCCGTGCAGAATTGTTTCCCCCAAAGGCCAGACGATCACATGATGTGATTATCCGCCATGCAACTTCTCAGCTGATCAGCTGATTTCCTCTTTGTTCTTTTTTCATACCTTCTTGTTTTTATATAAAATTCTTGTGATATTTTACTGTAAATTTTTTCAAATTATTTTCCAGGCTACTGAAAGTACTCCAGGAGTCGAAAAGAGCTCCGAAGACTCAGGTGCTGTACTTGACGAGCATTTTGAAATTGTGCAGCTTCCTGGACAGGGAGCCAGGAATTTGCAGGAGATATGGAATAAGCCAAACGCTCATGCGCACCACTGAGCTCACTTGCCGTGACTTTGCCCAAGGCATGGCAAGGGCAGGTAAAATGAACAGTGTCTAATTATTGATAGATAATATCATTTCAAAATGTAAAAAAAAAAATGTTTTTAAAGCTAAAATAAGGAATTTTTTTAATTAAGCAATAATGAATGTACTAAATATTAGTACTAAATGTACTAAACTGTTGTGAACTGTAAAACGTCATTAATCTATACAACCTTTGCTTTATCTTCATGAAGATGTTCTCCTCCAGCCCAAAGATGTGAAGCACTTCCTGTCATCGGTGCGGACAGATGCCTGTAGGATAGCTGGTAAGATATTAAAAAATTTACTGTTATCCATTTGTTCTGCCCTATTTACATATTAAGTCTGAATGTACATTACGCATCAACTATACTCTTAAGATAATCAAAAGAGTTTTAACCCATATCTGCCGATCTACGGGATATCCCGTAGACCACACAAAGGCTGTAAATGCCGACCTACGGGAAATCCCATAGCTATGTTTAGATCTAAAGCTTTGCGTCATTGTGAATGTATTAATGCCCATATATGGATATAAAGTTATCCCAGCAGCCTTTACGGTACCATGTTTTTGTTTGTCGGCAATTTTCTGTGCTTCGGACGCTATCTTTCAATGCTTTTTCGATCACTTTTTCGACAAAAACATTGAGTTTTATCGAAAAACTGAACAGTAAAGAACGTGTAATTCCAACTGCAACGAAACTGGTAACATCAATTTCTGCTGATTTGTGACTGATTTTTGTCTCCAAAATAGGTGAACCTGACGGTAAACGATATATTATTATTTTTGTACACGTTTTGCCATGTACTATCGTTCATGAAATAAAATATTTGAGAGAACAGATATTGAAACCATCAGTAGTTGCGTTGCGGAAGTTCGCTGTTTGACATTACATCATGGCTTCATCTGACTTTGATTCATCGGATTCTGACTCGGACACTGTTCCATTGAGTATTTCCTTCCTCCATGGTTCGACGTATACTTCATAGAAATGGCAAATTAGCTGACAAACTAAACACAGGATCAAGCATTACAAATGCTGACCTGTTTAGTGATGATACTGACTCTGATGACATTGGATATAATGAACCTTCAGATCATAATGAAACATCAGAAAGTGATAGTGAGAGCAATGGTGAGACCGTCAATGTTGCTAATGTTGATGAAAACATTGCTGGGCCTAGTACTAGTACAGTAAATGCAGCACCTTTGCCAACTACCCCTGTTCCTACTGCACCAGTATTTGATTCTGATGAATCTATGCCATCTGTCAGTGATGACGATGACCAGACCCCACTTCAGCAAGCAATAAACCGAGGACGCCCAAGAACAAGGGGCCGCCCACCAGGCCGTCGTCGTCGCCGCCCCATAACTCCACCTCGCCAATGGACTGAACAATATACCGATAAAGTTCCGAAAAGGTTTACAGGACCCCAACCAGGACCAAGCAATGACTACACGACTAAATCAGAACTTGAAACTTTCCAAATTCTGTTTAGAGATGGATTCATCGATGAAGTTGTCCACCTGACGAACTTGAACTATGATCAAAAGAAAGGAAGATCACCAATGAAACACAAAATGAAATGGGAGGATGTCACACGTGACGAATTGAAAGCTTGCCTTCTGGCTGTTATTCAAGAAACACTCTTGTAAGCTTTTCTCTTTCACAATGAGTATCATTTTACACAACACAAAGATTAAGTTCCATCTAAAACGCATTTTAAGGATTCTTGTACTTGACTTCGAGGTTAACTTTAAGCAGATCCTTGGTTTTTATCAGTTTCCAAGATGTGATTACAAGAATACATTACCCCCAAGGTATAGATGCCTGGTTCTCATGAACCAACCTGTAATTATCTAGATCATTTCAATAACATCAAGACTGATTTTCAGTTCAAAGCAGTCAAACAGTAAAGATTCGCGGTGACATTAAATCACACCAAACAAATTACTAAATGATATGTTTATATGTTACCCCTACCCTCTCAAAGACATTCCCGGAGTACTGGTATTATACTAGAGCATTAAAACCTTTCAAACTAACAGCACTATCATTGTTATCACAAGTACATCGATTCTGTTTTATGACTGTGCAGATTTGTGCAAAATCTATGTATGAGGTGTTATATAACAAATATTGACTGCTTTCACTCGTGGCACAGTAAAACTAGCCTCGGAAATATAGAACGCTTGTGGGATCATCTTGGGAGACTAATTGTTATTGTGCCACTCACAGCAGTCAATATTTGTATATTAAAGCTACACATAATTGACGTTGTTTAGAGCTTGTCTTTAATAATGTCTTTCATGAGCTTTGTGCTCAAATACTAGCAACAACAATGCTGCAAAGTATGTTTGGATGTCATGCAACAGACTATAAGTTAAGTTTGTTGGTTTAACCACATTTCATCCACCACTGATTTGTTCTTTCCAATTGTACACTGGCTATATCATAATTGACACGCAAGTAATAACTGCCATGTGACCCCGCACTGAAAATCAAGCCTGAGGTTACATGTATAACCAACAACATTTCGTCCTCTACTGACTTGTCAGCTGCCATTATGTACACCGACTCTACCGTACAAATGTAAAGGTTAACACCTTGAATTTTAAAGATGTGTATCTAAACTCTATCTAAACTATTCTAATTCACACGGGCTAAGAGGACTGATGTAAATTAAAATAATCCCTGAAGTAACACTCACAAAAGCTGGCTAATTATAACTGACTATACATACTGGACATGAAAGCTCTAAAGTCTCGAACTGAAGCAGCCAGTGGATCTTCATATATGACGTTTTGCATAATTCATTTTTATCAATTTTATGATCAAATGCTTTATACTCAGCATTCGGTACTCACATTTCCCCGCATTCTGTCCCGACACATGTACATGTACATTACGTTCCATGTTGCGGGCGGTGGTGCCTGCGGTTAAGTGTTTGTATGTATACATGCTTTGGGCTTTTTGCTTATGTACTGTCTAAGTGTTGACAGTTGGACGTGCTAGTTCATTCTGGCAGTTCTGGTGTGTGAACCTATTTATACTGGTTTGATGGATCCGCAGGCAACCAATCAGCAATGGCGTTATTTGCTAAGTGGTTTGTTTGGTTAATATGCTGGAACTTGCAGCAAATGAGAGCGCAATAATTGCAGGGCTTTTGTCAATTTGGAGGGAAATTTTCTGACTTAGCGTCACTTTGTCACAGCTTGTGATTTAAGTCTAAATTTATAACAATTTGCTCTGGCAAATTGATCGGATTTTCCTTTGCTTAGCGTATCTTTCCGGATTTTACTTACACAAGGGTGAAAGGTTCATTTTTTGTGAGTTATTCAGCAGCATTGATATATCAGGGAACGATTTTCTACGGTTTAATTTGCTTCATCCCGGTGCTTCTTGGGATCTTTATATTCGCTGAGAGACTTACGCACGTTGGGCCGGACGGGCCGTAACTGTTAATTCATACTCGTCAGCTTGGTGCACATTCGCGGCGGGTTGTTCGCCCGCAACAAACTGCAAGGTAGAGCTCTCTTCTAAACACCTCACAAAAAGAAAGTCCCCACCTGTATGTTTAAAAAATATTTTTAAATTTTAGAGACTTATGAGCATAAACATGATATGACGATTTAGCCTGATCATCGACACACATGTTGCAAGCAAGATTTGTGCGGATAACGTTGCGCATCACTGCACACAACTCGGTTGATTGTGTGGGGGTACCTGTTCATTTCTCGGAACTTTGCATTGTGGCTCAAAATAACGCCCCTGAACTCCGTGTTTTTTCTTCGCTGGAGACTACCAAAGTACCATCTACGGAATTTTCGCTGGACTGACATGATTTTCCAGCCTTTCTGATTTTTCATTTGAAGCTATCGGCTTTGGTGCTTGGACACATTAAATATCTTCTCGGTGTTCGCTTGGACTGTGAGGCAACGGATTGTCGGATTATTTTTCTTTAAGGACTGTTTGAAGCGTCGTGCTTTTCTTTGCTATGTTTGCTTGGAGCCTACGGAATTGCAGCAATGCAGTGACTGTTTTTTTTTTAAATTAAAGACACTGTCGGCGATAATTATTCGCTTTCGTGTTCGCTTGGAGGCTACTAAAGGACCAGGAGGAAAGATGTTTCTTCATGGACTCTTTGATTGCTGAAGCTACCGTCGCCGTGCTTTTTCTTCGCATGCCGTGTTCGCTTGAAGGCTACGGAATTTTTTCCAGACTTTCCAGGAGTTCACACTTGGGGGCAAACGTTGCGCATGCGGAGTGACTTTTTCTTCGCCTGGAATTCACAGAATTTTTCTTCTTCAGTGACTTTTTCATTTGACAATTTTGTCTTAACAATTTTTATTCAACTTACATTCGTTCGTACGGAATGCCGCGGTCGAAGCGGGCAGTTCGTGCGCCGGCACGTTTTGCTGAGGGCATGGAGCCGTCGCCGCCCACGAGGACTCGGACAAGAGTCTCTGGCAACCTTGCTCCCGTTCCTGCTAGGCCTATAGGCCTAATGCAGCGGTCAAATGGAATCTTCACATACCCCTCTCAAACCTCGTTCAAGATTTGACGCCGTTTCGACGTCGAATCTTCAGGTCAAAAATTTACATTATGGGTGAAACTTGACCGTAATTATTTTTGGGAGGTGTGAATCTTGACCTAAAGTTTTTCAAAGAAGGGTGAATCTTTGCCTTAAAAAAATTACATGTGGGTGAAACCTTGTCGAAAATCCTCATTAATAATGATGGAAATGCGTCGAACTTGAAACCAACTAACGTCAAAACGGAACTAAAACAAATAACTGACTAGTATTTTCCGTTTGTCAGTTCAGATCTCGATATATCTGTATAGTATAGGCCTAGGCTATAGCGCTTTTGCGTTAGCCATCACATATCTCGAAGCTAATTACCCGGATGTTTCTTTGTAGCATATCAGCGTACTTTCCACAGCTACATTATGGCTTAATTCGCATCCTCCTAATAGTATTTCTATGGTATCAGCACATCGTCTGCTGCGTCATAGAAATACATTGCATTGTATCATATCAGCGTACTTTCCACAGCTACATTATGGCTTCATTCGCATCCTCCTAATATTATTTTTATGGTATCAGCACATCGTCTGCTGCGTTATGGAAATACATTGCATTGCATGATCATGATGTAACCAACCTGACTTCAGTCAGTCACAGGGTGCGGAAAAAACGAAATGTCTTGAACTTTTTGATTATTTGATTCATTGAGCCTACTACCAGCTTGGTATAAATTAAAAAGATCTTTACCCATTTTACTTTAATATATTTTTTCAATGATACGCGAAGTAGTGTTGGGGAAATATGAGCACGGGTGCCCCGGCTCTGGATAATAGTGATATCACTGCGAGTGCGAGACCTGATCGGTAGGCTGTAGCTTAGGCTAACGTTAGAAGTGCTTTGAAAATGATGTCAAAATTAATAATTCTCATTAAAAAAACGTAGACTTGTGGCTGTGTAATAGTGAATATTGGAAAATTTCGATCACATATAATTCCGTTATGTAAAAGTCTAATTTGGTAAATTTCTTTCTGGTTTCTGAGTGATAGCCTAACGTTAACGTTAGGGCCTATGTAATGTGTGGGGCCGTATACGTTAGAGACGCCTGTGGTACTAGGCCTATATCCATAACGTTAGGCATACGTAGTATGTACTAACGTTACTCGTTAGTACTTGTAGGCTAGGCCAGTTAGTTTAATTATGGCCTGGGCCAACATTTTAGTTTTTGTCACAACCCAGTTCGTTTCTAACAACATTACACGTATGTTACCAATGGGACTTTTTATTGTGATGTAATAAATAAATGTCTGTCAACAAGAAATGAACAACGACAATGAAAGAAAAGGCCTGTAAGTTGGTATTCTTTTTAGTTTCCAATGTATTGTATCAATATTTCTATTTGGAAGTATTTACAGGGTGTTTACAAAGTTTATATTAATGCTGTGGTGCTTTTTTTTAAGTGGACATTGTAGAGTTTTGTATCATGGCAGATTATTTATCATCTTTGTTGTTATCATTAGCATTATCCTTGACAAGGTTAGTTTCAGGAAAAAGGAATTCCTGCGATATAATAAACATCTGTACAGAATATGGAATTACTGGTTTCTTTCCTTTTGGTGATACAGGCCCATCTTGTTCTACCACACCTTGCAAGAACATGGAAGCTATTAGAGGCATTACTACTGCATATCTCCTCCATGTAGGGGCAGCCGTGGTCTAGTGGACACACCTTCAGTTTGGCAAGCCAACCTAGCGTCCTGGTTTGAATCCTGGTGTTCTACCAGTGCTTAACAACTGGTTTATAAAACAGCCGTGGACATCTCTATATAACCTTAGCTGTTGAAAAAGAGATGTAAAATACCCCCAAAAACCAACCCAGTGATAGGGATACCTTCCACTTCAAAACCCACATGGGGCATCATGTGTGGTAACATTGTTGGTTTTAGATATTTTCGGGATATTTTTGACAACTATTACATAGTAATAGAACAGAGGAGGTGCGATGGCCTAGTGGTAGAAACTCGGCCTCAAGACGAAAGGACCCGAGTTCGAGTCTCGGCTAGGACTACTGCATTGTGTCCTTGAGCAAGACACTTAACTTACTTTGCTTCAGTCGACTCAGCTGTAGAATGAGTACCAGCGATGGTGGGAAGCTAACCTGCGATGGACTGGCGTTCTGTCCAAGGGGAGTAAAACTCCTATCCACTTGCGTCATGGAAACAGGAGATAAGCACTGGCCCTATAAGCCATGCCTACATGAGTGGTTTGGATAGATTTAGCTTAATAAAACAGAAAAATAGTTCAGTCTCATAATATTTGCTTCTGACTGCCACATGATACCTTTTGTCAACAACGGGTGAGATCCCCTTTTTTCCCATGGAAAGTGGAGTGTTTATTATGGGCAGGAGAAACGTCTTCAAAAGTTTTTATATCTTTGTTTTTCAATTTTGAGACAAGGAAAGAGGAAGCAAACAGACATTTTAAAGTTGTGCATCATATTTATTTTCTCTGGCCACACTTTATTTCATATTGCTGTTAAGATAAACTACCATAATACTGTTGCATTCCCCACTTTTGTGGGTCAACAAAATAATAGTCGGACACAAACTTTGTTGTGACAATCTCAATCAATGGGGTTGGTTTATTATTAACATCACTATTTAACAATGGCACTAGTAACATGTATGACAGGAGTGGTAGCGTATAGGTACATGTCAATAGTTAAACTTATATACTTGTGCTAAGTTCCGAATAGGGTGTACGAATACCAACTATTGGGTACAGTCAGTGGGGACCATCGTTCGTTCATGCGGCTTGTCACTCGGCATACGGTACGGGCACTGCTATACCGAGAGACGGGCGGCTGGTCGGTCTCTACGACGGGGACCACCAGGGCTTGACTACCGGGGTGTCTGGACGGGGCCAGAGTGTGTATCAGACCGCATAGCTACATGTAGGCGAACCAATGGCCATATCGACGCCCTGCACCATTGGTTTAACGAACGAGGCACTGCACTGTTAATAGTTCGGTATATCGCACTGTCATGGATCGGATCGAGTCGCATAGATTTCATTCGGAACCGCACTTCTCGCTGAGATCAGGAAATCTTGGGGATTATATAGAAATCTGGGGCCTAGGAATGAATAAAACATAAGCCTACTTTAGCGTCTTAGCCAATGAGAAGCTTGGCTTCCGCGTCTAAGGGTAGAAACGTGTGCAAAATCAGGACATACAACAGGTCCTTGTTCCAAATAAGGTAAGGTATTTGACGAAAGTGAAGTGATCAACAACTTAGAAAGGAGGGCGTGTTCAAGGGGAAAATGCTTACTGGGCATGTTAAGCTATTTGCTTGGATGCTAAGCTATTACTGCATGAGGGGAACAGCGGCTGTGCTTGGGTAGGGAGCACTATACACGCGGGCCACGGCTAATGACTGAGCGGGTCAGCCACGGTGACTGTTTGGCCGTGGTTCAACCACGAACCGTGTTCGGTCTGAAGGGGTTGACTCCGAGGAAAGTATTCGGAAAATAGACTAAGTCCAAAGGACGGCTCCAAGCCACGTGGCGGGAGGGTGTGGCACGCACACAGGGCTCTCGCTGGTGTTGCATTATGCATTGCGTTGGCGCTGGATATGCATGAGCAAAAGTAGCGTCCTTGTATGGATTGCATATTCATAGCGGACAATCGAGGGTCCGGGGAAACAACCATGGGACTTAGACTGCTTGAAATTGCATCGTCAGCAAAATATTGAAAGTGGAAGAAGTGAACTATAAGGGGTGCTAATATTTATCAAAATCAAAGGGTAAGATTCGTAACAATACAACAATGTATCATACAAGAAAATAACAGAGAGTAACAAAATAGAAAATGATGATGGTACAATAGGAAGAAAAGGTTGGCTCTTTACTTTTGACTGATTGAAGTACATGTGCCATAAAAAGAAGGAACCAAAAACATTTTTTCTCTTTGGTGAATCTTTACCTTAAAAAATGGCTGAGGTGAATCTTCACCTAAAAAATTTAGCTGAGGTGAATCTTCACCTAAAAAAATGGCCGTGGTGAATTTTCACCCGAATTTTTTTGGGTAATGGTGAATCTTGACCTGATTTTGTATTGAGGCAGGTGAATCTTTGCCTAAAAAATATTGCATGCGGGTGAATCTTGACCTAAAAAAAATTCAGAAAAAGGTGAAATGGGGTGAACGCTTGAGGGGGGTATGTGAAGATTACATTTGACCGCTGCATTAATGTAGCCCTTTTCAAATATCTTCTGTCGCAAAATAAGTCAGTTGACTTCAATAAATAAAAAATATACTTTTGCTGATAACAATAGCAATGCAATGCAGAAACCTCACTTCTGAATAGATTTAAACTACTGAATATCATATCTGAACCAACGGGTTATGGGTGTTTAGATAAATCAACAAATAAAACTTGGTATTTTCCATCATTTGTGTTCGTAATCGTGCAAACATGGACCAACATGAAGCTCATTGTTAACTGTCTCTTTCATCACCTGTGATTTTAACGACTGTTATGGAAAAAATGCATGGTATGAACCAACATTAACTTGAAAGATTGTTATACAGTTGCATTAATATGGAAGCGTAGAAAGGACATTGTACAAAACGTCATAATTATGACTTAATTTCTCATAGTTGGGAGATATTATGTAAGTATAAGTATGACTTAAGCTGTCATAATTTTATGAATTAATATGTCATAATTTTGAATTTAAAACTCCCCATTAGTCTCATAATATCTCATAATGTAACTTATTAATTAGTTAACTGATGACCATGCCTTGTTTCGATCTAATGCGCTTGTTTGCATTATGCATTTACAGTCGGACAGAAGAGCTGTACTGCCTTTTTGCAGTCATTATTCCTCCACATGTTCAAACTAAGTCGAGTTAACTCATAATTATGACATATTAGGTAATCGTTTTGTCTTAGCGTAGGACTAAAGCTATCTCATAGTTTTGAGATAGTCATAATTATTAGTTTTTCTCCATGCCCCTTTAACGCCTCCGTACATTTACTTTTAATAAAGTTATGTGTTAAAGTTTAAGCAGAATTAACTGTCTCGCTTCTGGGTTTTTTGTATGTTCTGCCAAACATCGTAAATTGATGCTGTACAGTAAATTAACGACTGATAGGATGCTGGAAATGTTAGGAGTTATTATAAGAAAAATGAGTAAAGTTTGCTTTAGAAATATAAATCAAACACTATGAATCACATTTTAAATTATGTTGGACTACTAGTTTTACAAACTTAAAAGATGTGTTATCTTTGTCCTAGGCCCTGTCCACCTCATTGACTGCAGGTCTAACCCATGTGCGCAACCTTAGATAAAGAGAAAGTGCCTGTCGATGATTTGTAGGCGGTCTTGCCCTGTTCTGTGCCATGTACTTAATTGCATAAGTGAAATACATCCTCATCACATGGATAGTCTCTGAAGATACATTCATCCAAGCAGGGTTGAAGCTGTCTGATGTTCACATCAGTGAGCTGATCTGTGTGACCATGCAACTCGGGCATCGTGTATAAAGTCAGTGGCCGCCCGTTGGGAACATTCTGGTTTGTAGACTTCCTGATTCTGTGGCAGTTCCATTCGCGAACCACTTCATCTAGCCCATCCTGAAAAGTACATCAAAATTTACCATTATACGTAATACATGATCACATAGATAATTATGTCGCGTAATTGCCTCAAACGTGGTAACAAATTGTCCAACAAGTTTGAGTCAGTGACACAAGTTTATGATAATTTAAATACTTTACTTCAGTCATTACTTATGTGAGTTGTAACAGGAAACTTGATCAATCAATTGTCAAGTGTAGACTAAAGCTGACATCTGCTGTTTAAATCACAATCAAGTGACATATTCACTGAAAGCAGTGATTCAATGTAAAGTCATTTTCCCATAATGAATCGAGCAATTTAATTTAAGTTTGACTGGATAATTTTTGACATACAAAATTTCTTCAGCTGTATTGGCCTAAATGCGAAAAAGTAGAATTTCTACCTCGCATACCTGTATCAGTTTCATAAAGCAAAACTGCAAGATGTTGGTATCCAAAAAGTCTCCAGTGAAAGCCCCCTCATCTCTTAGCTGCCCAAAGAAATTCATCCAGTACTGGGAAAAGGATTACGGAAGGATGCACCACCAACTTTCAATTCTTTGATTATGTGGACTTGTTCCGTAGATAAAAGATTGCCTGTCGGAAAGAAATGTTTGAAATGCGGCCACCGATCCATTTTCAGTTCCACAGTCTCCTCTTACAAGTTTTGGATGCCCCATTCTGCTACGTACTGCGTCAATATAATATCCACCAATGATACGAGGATCGCTGTTGGTTTTATAGACGTTCAACCTTATAACAAATCTAGAAAAACCGTCTATACACCCGCTGATACAAAAACCAAAGGGTTTCAGTTTGTCGTAGGAATCAAAGTGCCAGATAAAGTTGGGTCCCCTAGCAAAATAGGCACGTCTTCTTAGACGGTTATGGCTACGCAGGAGAACACCTTCAGGGTCCAGAATTTGAATCAGGAGTCGAACTGTTTCGCGAGAGACAACAAATCCATGCTGAATACACCTCAGGTGCATCAGCCTATATCCGTAATGACTTCCTCTCCTGATGTTTTCCGTGATGAACCTGGCAACATCTATAACATCAGATTTGTTTTTCCTTCGAAAAAGGCCTAGCCTCTTTAAACTTCGTTTGAGAGTTCGCATATTGACAATTATTCTATGATTCAGTGCCAGTGCATTAATGATTTCCTTATACTGAAGTCCTAGAGAGAAGTACAGCTGGATGTGTGCATCGTGTTCCATTCTTGATTCGTTCACACCCTAAAAAACAAAATAAGGATTTGTTATGGTTTCGAAAACAATTTTCTGGGAAAATAAATTCAAGACACTCCAAAACATCAAATTTCACGGGATGATCGCTAATACTGTCTTACAAAACAGTATTACCGCAGTTGATGAAACTTTCTAGGCCAAGTCCAGTTTCTGAGCATGCCAATAAAATTAATGTACAGTGGGCTATAAAATAATTTCAAAACAAAAACCATTTATTTAGTAAATATAACCAGAGGGATCCCTCGTTGTAATATTGCATTTAATACTAAAATATGACATTCGTCTTTTGTAAAATGAGACTTAAAGGATGTCTTTGATATCAACTTCAATAAAGAATTGGAATTATGTATTTTATTATCCTAAAGTAGTAACAGGAAGGGAGTATTAAATACCTGGGTTGTATGTCACGCAATGCTTATTTATATATAGGCAACCACTCCAAGACAAATTCTCATTGTCACATTTCCAATTTTCAGACGATTTCTTTTAAGTATGATTTTCAAATGATTATAACTTTCAGGCGGATACAAAAGACAGAATAAGTGCTAGAAATGTGTAATTTTAATGTAAAGATCGATTATCTCCACTAGTTTTAGCAAATATATCATCTTATCATTGTTTTCTAATGGTGGACCTTCGGCCTATTAAAAGAACTCTTATTGTGATGTACAGTTAGGCCTATACCACTATATTCCGAGAAATGTGGGCTAGAACATGCTTACCTTTTCATTTTGCGTCACTTGTTGATTTAAATATATACGCTCTACGTGTCGTCAGACTGCATTTCTTAACAAAATTCAGCAGGCAAAGGGCGAGCATAATCGAAAAGCTAAATTTAACGTTTCAAAAAGGTTGAATAGAAGGTTGAATACAATAATAGCCGGTTATTTAAGTGGCGGCCGCCAGTTATTAAGTGGCGGCCGCCAGTTAACTAAGTGGCGGCCGCCAGTTATTAAGTGGCGGCCGCCAGTTAACTAAGTGGCGGCCGCCAGTTAACTAAGTGGCGGCCGCCTGTTAACTAAGTGGCGGCCGCCAGTTAACTAAGTGGCGGCCGCCAGTTATTAAGTGGCGGCCGCCAGTTAACTAAGTGGCGGCCGCCAGTTAACTAAGTGGCGGCCGCCAGTTATTAAGTGGCGGCCGCCAGTTAACTAAGTGGCGGCCGCCAGTTAACTAAGTGGCGGCCGCCAGTTAACTAAGTGGCGGCCGCCAGTTAACTAAGTGGCGGCCGCCAGTTATTAAGTGGCGGCCGCCAGTTAACTAAGTGGCGGCCGCCAGTTATTTAAGTGGCGGCAACCAGATGAAAGAGAAACACTTACACGTGAAAGAGAAACGCACCGCTGTGAAAGAGAAACACTCGCACTTGAATGAGAAACGCACCGCTGTGAATGAGAAACGCATTGCTGTGAAAGAGAAACACTCCCACTTGAAAGAGAAACGCACCGTGGCACCAATGGGCTTCCGTACTTCACCTACCAAATTGCAAAAAACAGTTCTTACTTCGTACTGATGCATCCAACATCGGCATTGGAGCCGTTCTTCTGCAACGTGAAGACAACATTGACTTCCCAGTTGCATATGCTATTAAGAAACTTCTCCCAAGAGAGCGATCATACTCAACAATTGAACGAGAGTGCCTAGCTATCATATGGGCAGTTCAGAAATTTCAAATGCTACACTGTAAAAAATTACCCGTAAAATTTACGGTAGAAACTCGTGCAGCGAGTTGCCAGCCTTCTACCGTATTTTTTACGTTTGAACCGTATTATAATTTACGATAAACCGTTATTTTACGGTGAAAAGTCTGTAAATACTACGGCTGACGTGTTTTTGTTAACCGTAAATTTTAATGCAGATCATACTTTTTAGCGTATTTTTTACTTGTGGACCGTATTCTTATTTACGTTACACCATTTTTTTTACGGTGAAAAGTCCGCAAATACAACAGGTGACGTATTTTGGTAACCGTAATTTTTACGACAGACCATACTTTTTACTGTTTGTTTTACAGAGTATTACCGTTAATAGTAATCCTCCAAAACACCTCCGACCCCCAATTTAAAAAAAAACAAAAAACTAAATGATAATGCTGTTTTGCTTTTAAGTCCTGTTTTTAGAAGGTACAATTTGTTGGATGCATCTATACTGCTGATTCTGGTCTTCGATGTCAACATGGGCAGATCAATGACAACATGTCAATACACACTCTCATACATTCTCATACATTGCATACATACTATATTGTACGTATATTTTCTATCTTTTATAAACTTTTGTAAGTTGAACACTTTTTAATAATAAGTCTTACAAAAAAATGTGGATTATTTGAAATGGAATCAGTCTCCTTCCTTCCAGCCTCAGTTTGCTTACATTACTTTGAAT
>CM055816.1:81744663-81773274 GCA_029582265.1 Zoroaster sp. YZ-2022
AAAATTTTCTGCACTGAAAGCAGTTCTCTGGTCCAGATGGGACCATATGGTAAAAGTAAAACCTGAAACTATTTATACTAGCATTTTTGGGGGCTTATGAAAATGATGTCTGCTTTGTCAGTTATTTTTTGCATGTTCTTTATGCAGGAATATTCTTCTCATTTTTACTCATTTTTCTAAAACTATAGCACTTCAGGCAGAAAAAATTCAAGGGTGGTTTTCCACCATGATCATTTTTATACCATGCTAGTTCTGTGTAAATCTGTGAACTTTTAGATTTTTCGAACTTACCAATCCTGTAACATGTTTTTATGAATTTAAAAACTTACCCTTGTCGTCCATTGTAGATTAATGAAAGTCTCTTTTTTTTGTCAGTTATCTTGTGTTTTCTGATGAGATGGTGGCTCACCCAGCGTACTGTTTGCTCACAGAGGGGACACTCCCGAGCAGATCTCACTGACTATGAAGAAGTAAAGGGCAACAATAGGGTAAGTAAGTAGTATCACAAAGCGTCCTCCATAATTGGTGAAAAACACATGAACACCCATGAACATTTCTAGGGCAAAGCAAAAGCAACCATAATGACTCAAGAATGGTATCTAGCATTATAATTACTTATAAGAATTTACCTAAAAAAGTGACCCAACAAAATATTCAATAAGTGACTATCTGTAACACTGTGTAAGTCTTTAAAGAGTTAAAAAGGTTCTGAAAAGAGAGCCAATGGACCGAATTAATAAAAGTTAGCAATTGATTACTAGAAAAAGCTTAAAGCAATAGCAATTGATTGACAAATAAAAGGTGTAGCATAAGCAATTGCTCAAAAATGTAAAAATAACCATTTGCTTTGACTAACGCCTGTTTCTTGCCAGGCCTAACAAATGCTTTATGAGTATAACAATAGCAGGTCAGGGAAAAGTGCATCTTATCGGTGTGCTGTATACTGGTAGGCCTACTCATTTCTCAACACGATTCGAACTCGAGTATGGATGCTGATTGGGATTCCGATGCTTTTTTTTAAATGTAAGTCGCCCATCACAAGGCCAAAAGGCCACTCAAGGTGAGGGCTAACAAGAAAATTAGTTAAGTTAAGAGAAACCTGTTGACATTACACTTGAACTTAAATAGATTGTATGCAACAGGGAAACAAGATGAAGGCTAGTCGCAATGTTGAGCAAACTCTTAATGAATTATTGGTTTCAATAATTAAAGAACATCCCGTTCTTATCCAGAAGAGCCAGTTGCCTGGCACCAAGAAAAAGAAGACAAATGCACTTCAAATAGCCAAAAAAGTAATCGCTACCAATACTGGAAAAGCTATGGATGACAAGCAGATATACATGTATGTAACAAAATTGCCAACATGAAGGGCCAAGTTAAGAAAAAAAAACAGATGTAAACCATGATGGCAGCAGTAGTGCAATGTGGAGGTGTTAGCAAAAGAGCAAGCTCCTAATTGATGATCTTGGAAAAATACTAGCGAATGCTCCGGGTTATTAGTAAAAGGTCGGGTATTGCTAACATTTATTTATAAAGAAAATTGTTTAGTAAAAGCAATTGCTAGTTTTTATTAATTCGGCCCAATGTCTCACATAACTGTGTGATGCTTGTGTATCTTGATGGGGCTAATAAGTTAATGAAAACTTGCTTACTGGGGCTCTTCTTGGTCTGGCCTTTGGCCTCTTGCGGCGGCTTGGCTGCAACCAGTGGGGCACACAAGCTGTATCCTGGACATCATCTCTTTTGTCTTCCTCGTCGTCCATATCTTCTTCTTCTTCGTCATCGTCATCTTCCTCACTCGCCTCGTAGTCTTCATCCTTGTCTTGTTCGTCTTCCTCATCTTCCTCACCCACCTCATAGTCTTCATCATCCTTGTCCTGATCATCCTGCTCGTCTTCCTCACTCACCTCGTTGTCTTCATAATCCTTGTCCTGCTCGTCCTGCTTGTCCTGCTCGTCCTGCTTGTCCTGCTCGTATTGCTCATCTTGATTGTCCTGCTCGCCTTGCCCATCTTCGTCATCCACGTCCATATCCACATCTTCATTGAAGCCTCCCTCACTCAGCCCGTTTAGTATTCTGAGGTGGTTTACCTAGACATTATGGGCAACGTAAGTCAATTAACCTTTAACAATAGCAGCAACAGATTTGAAAGGTGCCAGTCCAAGCCAACAATTTGTTTGTTTACAAACTTAAAATCCATGTCACAATGGGTAAATCCCAAGCTCAAGTGTAAACCAGACATCTCTATATGCAGTTAAAAGTTAACTTTTACAAACTTTGTTGAATTATAATTCTTACAAATACTACATTATTGAGAGGCATTTCATAGTAACAAATGTAGATGAATTTTTTTGGTTAGTTACCTTCTGCCTCCTCATGACTTCAGTGAATCTGTTGAAAACCAAGAATAAGTTATTAGTTTATGCCTTAAAAACTTAGTGCCTATTCTATCGAAACCCCTCAAAAAAGTTTGGAAATTTTTTTCAATTACCTATATTTCGGTTATTTGTGACTTGTTTATATCATGTCGCATATCAATGGAAAGCTTATTCATTCCCAGCAACTCTGTTGTGAATGCGCCAAATTTGCCATTATTTGGCTCAACGGAACAACCAACTCTGTCAACAACAACCAACTCTCTATCAATAAAAAATAATAAACAAGACATACAGTCTGAACTTCAGTAGCGGGAGGAAGAACCATAAGCAGCCACAACAGCCTGGCACATCCTCCTCATGCTGGGCACTAGCCTGGTCATGTGTTGCTGTGGGATGGCATTCCATTCCTCAACCAGGATTTGTCGCAGGTCAACCAACGTGGTTGCGTTGGTTACTCTAGCACGTACAGCACGACCGAGCTGACCCCACAAGTGTTCAATTGGGTTGAGGTCTGGGCTGTTGGCAGGCCCTTCCATTCTCTCTAATACCACATTCTGGAGGTAGTCTGTGATAATCTTGACTCTGTGGGGGTGAGCGTTATCATCTTGGAGGATGGCGTTAGGTCCCAGATTGTGGAGATATGGGATTGCCACTAGCTGCAGAATATCATCCCGATATCTTACTGCATTGAGATTGCCTACAATGGTGACAAGCCTTGTTTTGCCAGTGATTGAGATACCACCCCACACCATGATACTGCCCCCACCAAAAGCTGCTACTCGTTCGATGCAACAATCAGCATAGCGTTCTCCACGTTGTCTCCATACTTTGACCCTGCCATCAAACTACCGCAGACAAAACCTGGACTCATCACTGAACATGACATTCCTCCACATGTTCAGGTTCCATTGTCGATGTTGCCGACACCAGCGCAAACGGGCCTGATGGTGAATGGCAGTCATTGCAGGCTTATGAGCTCGGATATTGACTGCGTGTAGTCTGTTCCTTATCGTCTGATCAGACACCCGTCTGCCATACTATCTTGCAGATCTTGCCTGCAAAGCTCTACGGTTACTAAGTGATGCTAAGATGAGGAACCAGTCTTCTTGGGGTGTTGTCTTCTTGGGACGCCCACTTTGCGGTCTGTCTTTGACATCACCGGTTTCACCGAACTTGACCTTCAGTTTGGAGATGGTACTAGGGCTCACTACAAATAATGCTGCAACTTGCTTCTGGGGAACACCAGATTCAACCTGCCCTATGGCACGGGCCTTCTCAAGATTGGGTAATAAGCTTTCCATTGATATGTGTCATGATATGAACAGGTCACATATAACCAAAATATAGGTGATTGAAAAAAGTTTCCAAACTGTTTTTGAGGGCTTTAGTTTATATTCCTTCATTGCTTAAAGAGGCACTCTAAGGTCAAATTCAGTTTTATGATGCACTCATTTTCCAATAGATAGAGTCCTTATTAAAGTGTGAAAAAAATTACAAGTCTCTAACTTCACTTTAAAGTGGTGTAACATATCATTTTCTTTGATACCCTTTCAGAGCGATATTTGAAACATGACGTCACTATTTTCTTACGGTAAATGAGTCTGTACAGGAATTTTTTGTTTTTCAAAAAGTCAATTTCAATGCCAATTTGATCAAATATTGTGGAGATTCAGGAATGAAGTGCAAATTCACCGTACAAAAATGTAGAGATCCATTTATTTGAAATGTGACGTCACTGTTGTCTTTGGATGTTAACAAATTTCACACAGGAAGGTTATCAAATAAAATGACATTTTACATCACTTTAACGTGAGGTTAGAGACTAATTTTTGTGTGTAATTTTTTCACACTTTAATAAGGACTCTAGTTATTGGAAAATCACAAAACTAAATTTGACCTTAGAGCCCCTCTTTAAGTATGAATAAATGGAAATTAACCTTTCGGAGACCAAAATGTGCAGTATAATCACTCAAACACATGCATGGTAGATTGTGTAACATTTGTTTTTGTTGAGCAAAGATGTAAAACAGGGTTTAATTTAGTTTCATTTTTTTAATCAAGTAGAATGTCTGTATTTGTCTATTTCAAGTGTTAATATTTCTCATTGCTTAAGGAGGCACCAGGTGGCATAGAGGATGCAGTCAGAGACATGGATTCTTTGTGCACTGCTTCAGCTGATGTCCAATTCTACTCCGATGGTTGCAGCCGGTAAAATGAACTGGACAGATCTAGATGGACAGGTATTAAAACACATTCACCTACTGGAATATCAGGAGATCCTTTTCCCCCACTGATGGATGCCCATGTCTGGGGTTAGGGTTAGGATTAGGGTTAAGGTTAGGGTTATAGTTATAGTTAGATATGCGGGGAAAAAGTGCTACACAAGTGGAATTCTATAAATGAACACCTACTTTTTCGCATTGAAATGAATGACTTTGCTGATAATTAAGTTGTTTAAATTGGAGAAAAAGCTAACATACTTGGCTAGCCCAGAAGAAACAGTCTGTTGAATGGTCGTACAATCAAGCAATATAAGCATCGTTCATACCTTGTAGCCAGGGATAGCTATTGTAGAACTCTTTCTCTGTGCTGTACTGTGGTATTCTTATACAAAAGTGAAACTCCTGCAGGTTGGTAGCCTAGGGAGAACCCCTTAGGTTGCACATTGTTCTGGCTATACGGCAAACAAACTGACACAGGTTTTTGGGGTCCAAAGTTTGAAAACTACAATGATTGTGTGATTGAACCTCTGAAAGTGAAAAATACCATCGAGTTGCAATTTTTGCTGGTCTAGGAGGACATTTGTCACTTTCACCCAAAAATTTCACCCACTAAAGAAAATTTGATGGTGCCCCAATTTCCCCCTTCGAAATTAGACCTTAGTTATTGCACTGTAACTCATTATTACCCTTTATGTCCCCTACCAAGTGAAACACTAAACCCCAATGGCATCTTTGTGCAGTTTGGAACAGGTGTGACACATTTCTTTTGTGTTGGTGTCCTCAAGTACTTCCAAGATTGTGCCATCTTGATAAGAATATGAAGGGCCTTATTAATTATTTTCACGTTTCAAAAGGATAATTGTTTTGTATTTATATTAATTTGTAGGCATTCTGGAGTTCATTAAAAAGTTCTGCTACCTCGGCTCAACTGGAGTCCATGGTTAGTCCATCTTTGCCAAGTTCAGGTCAGCTAGAGGAGACTTTGCAGTTTAGTCACATGAACTGAATGGATAATGATAGGATCTGCTCTATAGTGAATTGAACAGTGAAAGATAGCAACTGGACACCTACGCTAAAACTTGAAGAATTCCTGAAAAGGGGACTTTACCAGCATGTTGCATCTCTCCCTTCATATTGGAAATTTCTTGGTGTACAGACGGCGAGTGATGGTCCATTTGTGGATGATACCTACATGTATGGGATGCAACATGCACCTTGAATGAAGGATAACCTGACCCAAAATTTGAGACAAAGTCTATTTGACTCCTTGGATAGCTTTATAATGGGTGAGCTTGATACATTCTGAGGTAATTCTGATTCTGCAAAGGCTTTTAGAGTACATGTAAATAAGGATTTACGCATTGATCTACAAAACACTTTAGTTCCATTTAATCTAAAATTTTAATCTCAAAATTAGGCCAATGGATCCACTGTTTTTGGAACATGGCACAGCTGACCATTGGCTACTCAGGTGTGCCATATACCATAGGTGACAATCAATTGGCTCTATAGGTTTGTTATTTCATATATTAATGGTGAATCAAACCAAGTGGGGACACAGGTTTTTCAGCGTTCCCAGTAATGTGTGCTGGCTTTAATAAGAAGTGGTTTTCTCAAAGGTTTTAACATATATACCTCTTTCAATGGACATTTAAAGGGAAGTTGATTCCATTCCTTTAGTTTTCACAGGGTGGTTGCTAGACAGCAGCAGGATTTAAAAGTTGTTTAGTTTATCTTATTCCACTTATTGTCACGAGAAGTGTCTGGTCAGATAACTCAAGGGACTGGCTTTATGACTTACAGTCCAATTTGCACTCTCAGGGCTCAAAATTAATATTTTTTATCTATGGTAACTCACAGGACTAGTAACTTTCTTCATTTACTAGCCCTCCCTGTTTTTTAGTCGTCCTAAAAGCGACTGTACAAACAAAATTTTAATAAAACATTGATTCAATAATCCCCAGTTGGTGTGCCCCCCCCTTTTTTTGTTTTACTTTTTAAAAGTCAATGTCGGATTCTGTGCATGTGATGGGTCAGCCGGCAGCAAAAGAACGCACGCCGGATGTGTATAGCGAGTGTGTAACTGCATGGACTGTAATGAGCAATCACTAGCTTGTTTTTCTTGTCAAGGTCAAGTTCTCGGATCAAATTGTTTTTAAATTACCACTAGCACAGCGGACTACCTACGTACCCCTGTAGCCAGTAGTCCAATTGAAAATTTACCATTGATTTTGAGCCCTGATTCTCTAAAGTAGCTACATACTGTACAGACTACTACACAGTATCCATATAGGAGAAATCCATGTTTTATTGCATAAATTGTAGAAATGTTTTATGCACATGATATCCACTTCTTGAGAAAATCATACATTTGTTTCATGTACCATATACTGCTGTTCAACCTGAAAGTTTATCTGTTAATTATCTGATACATTTTATGGATAGATATGTGAGTCAGCATAACCTTAAATCAATTTAAGAGTGGCATACACCCTATTCTTCTCTCTAATCCCATGAACAATTGATCCACCATCTATGCCAGCTGTTAAAAAAATTGCAGTGAAAAGTTTTTCTAGAAGACTTTAACGTTTGGCTGGTTCACAATGTGGTACATTTTTATAGCAGTTGAATTTAAACTTAATTTGTACATTTTTAAAATTGTTAAATTGTTTGTACTTTTTTTGGCATGCATGTTGTCACTCTTTGTATATATTTTGTTTATTCAGCAGTGCTGGAGCAGTTGCCCTATTAAAGGAAATGTTTGTGTTTTACCAATAAATACAGTTTTTATTCAGATATGTTGGTTTTAAAATGTGATCCCACGTTTTTAGGTGGTGGTTTCTATCAACTGATGACCTCTTAATTCTGTCATTACTGCATTTTGTCTACAGACAAGTTCTAAATAGCAAGACAGTAATAAAACAAACAAAACAATATTAATAAGAACATCATCAGATTAGATAGATAGTACAACATTGGCTTCTGCATCATATCTCCGGCATACTATCAAAATACATAAGCTCACGTGATCCATTGAAAGTACTACTTTACCCGGGAATTTGGAATTTTTTATTATAAAGAAACAGTATCTCAATTTGAAGAAAGATTTGTAATTGAACTGCCTAATCATCAAGACTGGTACTACCAAGTAAAGAAATAAAAACCCAATGTTGTACAGTCTAGTTCCAAGAGAGATAAAGGAACTAACATAACATCAAACATCATGCGTAGAAATGGAATGGAACTCATGACCAATGATTCTCATCAATTCCAGGAATGTACAATTTATATCAAATGTTGCTAATTTGTCCTCCCCCAATTAAATTATTAGGGATTGGCAACAAATATAGACAAAAGTGATTTCTTTCAGTCAGAAACTCTAACTAATTATGAAGTTCATTCATGCACCAATTATGTTTGAAATACAGTCAAGCTAGAGGGAATAACATACCAAAAGAACTGAAGACCTCAAAAAGAAAAAAATATCCTCATTTTGATTGAGCCACAAATATACGGACAATACGTGCAAAGGTGTGAGATCCTTAATAAAAAAGCACATGACATACTCAAATCAAACACATTTTGTAATAAGTTTCTTGGTGAAACCAGACTGAACAAGGCTATAACCAAGAAAAATATTATTACTATTAGATAAATTTGACATGAAATATTTAATTAAAAGATATTCCACTGGAAAATAAATTACTCTTTCAGAATCTACCAATAACCCATTATCAACCATTGTCCAGATCTGTTTGATATTGCAAGACAAGGTCAAGCCCCTCACAAATATAGAACCTGACACTGGAGATAATAGAACAGATGTTTTTTGAAGTTCATTTTATTTGCCTTCAAAGATGTTTGCCACAAATAATATTTCAAGGGTATAACATTAATCTATCACACTGAATCCACCACATCAGTTCTTGGGGATGATTGATGTACCTGTAATCCTGTTTGTTTTCCCAGAGAGGCTCTGAAGCATTCCGCCATCTTATGTCAAAAGTGTGAGCCTCAAGGCCAAATTTTGCTTAAAATTAAATAGGTACATCAAACAGGTACATCAAACAAATAAGCTTCCTCTTCAGACCAAGTTTCTGATACATGTACATGTACTCTGAAAATTAGTCCAACAAATTACGTACTCGATATTTCCATTACTGACAGTCTTCATTTCACACTTGCCACAGTGCCCTACTTTTGAATGGACACATAAGCATTGAATCCCAAAGATTTCCTACAATCGATTTGAGAGAGCGTTGCATTGGTCAACCATGGAGCACTTTGACCAGTATCCTTGCATATGTACATGCAGAATATCTTTTCTCCTGTTGCTACCATATGAATTAATACAAAGTGTTCATATGTTCATGTGTGATGAATGATCTTTACTTCAGTCCAAGAACACTTGAAAACAGTATGTACAGTGTAGTTTGTAGCTTCTGTGCAGACCAAATAAGAAAGACATCTGCACGCAATCTTCCAAGTCATTTCCTGAACAAGAGATGCAGAAAGGCAAATATTAGCATGATGTGCAACAATCAAGATTTAGAATTTTGGTGGTGGGACGATTAAACATTCAAAAAGAATTACACAAATGCCAGTGGGGGATCAAATTTGGTGTACCAGAATCATCAACAGAGTGTTCGGGAAAATTGATAGAATAGTTAAAAGAATGCCATATGATAACAATAATTGTGCAAAGTACCTTGAATTAGAAGTCTATAAGATGTAGTTATACATAGCACCACACCATTGCACTTTATGTACATTACATGTACACATACAATGTACACCTAAGAATACCACTTTTTAATGAGTTACAAATGCATCATGGGAGTAGGCACTTCATGCTATCCCCCTTTTGAGAATGAGATGTATGATTTTGGGGAATAGTAATTTTATTTTTTATTTTTTTTTTGCCAACGCTTATAAGTACAGTGTATGTAATACTTGTTGGGAAGATCAGTACATATAAGCTTGCAAACAGTCTTGTGTTTGAGTCATGTCTGAGCCATCAATTAGTTTTAATTGAATCAGCTCAATTTTAATGTGTTTGTAAAGATTGCAACACACCATGTGACCTTAAAAAGACCTAATCGTTAAAGTTTAAGTTGTGACCAAAATCAAGTTAGCTTTGAACTTGTGTATGCTTTGACTACAATCACCATTTCTATATACATGTACATGTATTTTATTTACAATTTCGAAAAGAAAAAAAATATTTACAGCTCAAATTTTGTGGCATTACACATACAGGGCACTGCTAGGGTTTGTACCAGTGGAGGGTAAATTAATGCTCACAGATACCTTGAAGATGTTTCGTCTTTGTCAGGATATGTACTTGGTTGTGGTATTGCCAGGAAATGTAAACAACCTACAAAGGGAAATAGAATCAATTAGACTAATTATAGAACAATACTTGGTACATGTACATACAAACCTTATCATTATTAGGTTATTTTTTTCTAATTCAACCAATAGAACACTGGCAAGATCAGACCATGAAGAGTGACTCCAAACTTTCTCCTACATACACATATGTATCAAGGTCTATTCCAAAAACCTGATCAATGAGGCAAAGAGTAATCAGGTTTATTAAGTGACATCCATTGTGTCCAAAACCTCAAAAGCAAATAGCAGAATGGGTTTGAGTATAAGTTTTCACTTAGAAATGTCTCACAAATATACATGTTGTTATTCCTTTTAATTTTACACTGTATTGGCATGTTCATTTGTGCTTGAACCTTAACACTTTACACAACAGAGCCTTTCATTGTCAAGTTAAGTACTACTACTAGTACCTCTAGCTGCCATGCCAAATTCAGAAAGTGGTTCCAAACTTGTCAAATTGCAGACACCCAAACCCCCCCCCCCCCAAAAAAAAAGGGAAAAATGAAAAACCGGCAACATAATTTTTGAATCGCGCCTTACTCTGGTTAACATGTTTGCTTGAGTACACAGTGCTAAGTTTGCACTATCAATAATTACACTCTGTCATGGCTAGCATGGCCTTTTGAGAACAATAGACCTTTCCTATCAAATATGAAAAAAATTTTAAAAAAAAAAGGGAATTTTTTTGGGGGGGTTTTGGGGGCCCCCCTTTTTTTAAACCCAACCTTATTTTAAAATTTGGGGGGAAAAAAAAAGGGAAACCTTTTTTGGGGCCGCCTTTTTTTGTAGGGGGATAAAAAATTTGGTGGTTTGGGGAAAAACAAAATTTTGCCCTTTTTTGCCCGTTTTTTTTTAAAATACGGGGAAAAACCCAACTTTTGGCACCAACCAAAAAAAAGGTGGTTTGTTTTTTGTAAAATTTGAAAAGGGCCCGGGCCCAAAAATAAAAAATTTACCAAAAAAAAAATTATTTCATAGGGGAAAGGCCCAATTTTCCCCAATTTTGGCTATTTCCCCCCTGAGTTTGAGGGGGCCCGGGAGAAAAGGGGGGAATAATTAGTAAAAAAAAAATCCCATTAATTGGGGTGGAATTGAATAAAGCCGGTTTTTCCTTTTGGAATTTGGGATGTAAAAAATTCTATTCAACAGTAAAAAAAATGTTTAGAACACCCCTTAAAATTCGCAAAGGCCCAAATTTTAAAATTTTTTTTAAAAAAAGAGAAAAATAACCAAACCCCCTGCAAATTTTAGTTTTACCCCAAAAAAGAATTTTAAAAAAGATCGGAAAGGGCAAGAAACAGGAAATAATTTTTATTAAGGCTTTTAAATTTTAATTATAATTTTACCCAGTATGCAGTGAGGCTCCTTTTTAAAAAAATCTCACTCTATCCCCCAATTAAATGATGAGGGAAACGGGAAACGAAGGCGGTCTGTTTCCTGTGGGTCTAATTTGAAAATTCAAAACCTTTAAAATATTGGATTTTTAGGGTTGGGGTTTAAATTAAAAGGCGTCCTTTCCCCTCAATGTTGGGGAAGAATCCAATTCAACGGGAAAAAAAAAATCATGGAAAACATGGGTTTTAAATGCTTATTTGGTTTGTTGTAAATTCGGGGTAAAAAACATGGCCTTATTTGAGGAAAACCCGTAAAACCCCTTTTTAAAAAAACTTTTAAAATTGGTTTTGGAAAAACTTTAAAAACGTTTCAATTTAAAAAAAACCCCTTTGTAATTTTTTTTAAAATTTTTAAACTTTTAAAATTTTTAATAATTTTTCCCACAGGGCTCAATGACAGTGCTAGCCAATTTGTAATCTCAAAACCCCTTTCAAATTTAACCCCGGGGAAAAAAGTTGGGGAGTTCGGGGTTCAACTCCCAAAATTAAAACAAACTTTTAATTTGTTTTTTCCTTAAAAGCCCCGGGGGAAGGCAGACGGTCCCCCAAAATTTGAAAGCCATTGAAATCAAAAGTTAATTTAAAAAGGGTATTTGTCCTTAAAAAAAGTAGGAAAATATTTTTTAAAAGTTAAAATAAAAAATCCTAAACAGAAGAGGACTTTTAAATTTCACCTTAAATCGACAGAATCAATATGCCCCGGGCCCCCGAACCCCCTTTACCAATAGGGGATTTTTTGGAAAGGGGAAAACCCTAAAGGGGAAATTCAACAACAAAAAATTTTTTAAAAAATTTTTTAATTTGTTTTTTAATTTTTAAATTTAAAGTTTTTAAAAATTTTTTCCATAATTTTGGTCATTTTGGTCAGCTTTATTGAAATCTCAGGAAGCCCCCCTTTCCCACATTCTAAACCCTTTTTTTGGTTAAAAAAATTTTTTAAGGTTTTAAAACACAAATTTAACATCTTTTTATTGTTTTTAAAAATAAACCCCCAAAGCAAATAAGGAAAAAACCCAATAAATGGGCAACCCCCTTTTATTTACAAGTTTTCTAAAAAGGTGAAATTTTTACTTTTGGAAAATTCTTTTTTTTGATATTAGAATACAAAACATAGCAAATGATGAATTAGTTTCAAATTTAAAATTTTTTTAACTAACACATGGTGACATTTAATTCAGCATTTTTAAAGTTAAACCTTTTCCCATTTGACCATGTGATTTGTTTGTACCGCCCTTGGGCAAAAAAAGGTCGGGGTTTTAGAAAAGTCAAATTTGTTTTTTTGATACTTTTCTGCCTTTGGTGTAAAAAAAAATTATACTCTTTTTTAAAACATAAAATTCCCGTCATTTAAAAATTCTGGAAAATTTAAATAAAAAAATTTTAAACCCCCTTTTTACAAAAAACCTTCGTTTGAAATTTTTGGGGGATTTGGGATGTTAACTAGGCATAGGGAGCGACCGAATTCTTCAGTTGATAAAAAAGTAGGGCTACTTTAAACCGGTCATGGCATCAGAACCCGGGTTTTTAAAATTTAAAAAGATTAAAGGATGGGGGAATCATTTATCTCCCCCCGGGAAAAATACTAAAACCCCCTTTTTCCAATTAATTAAAGGGTCTGGGGAAAGATAATCCCCCCAAAATATTTTTCCCCTTTTTTTGGAAAAAAAAAATAAAAAATAAAAACAATTTTTAGTTGGTGGGTGGGGTTCGGATGGGTCCCACCCCTCATTTCCCAGTATTCACATGACTTGTGTGGTTTGGGTGTTTAAAAAAAAAACCGAGAAATATATATATGTGTGTTTTGTACTTGAAAATGAAAAATTACCCCAAATTACTTTTAAAAAAACAAAAAAAAACACTTATTCCAAAAATGGTTATTTAGACCCATTTGTTTTTTTCACTCCCCCTTATTATATTTGATTTTTTTTGAAAAAAATTTTTGGGTCTATTTATACCCATGCCAGGTTCCATAAAAAAAAAAAATTGCATTTTTGGGGACTTTTTGAACCAAACAGCTTAATAAAAAAATAATTTAAAAATGTTAAAACCAGACAAAATTCGGGAATTTTCAAAAAAAAAATTTCTTTGGGGTTTTTGATTCGGGTGCATTAGGTTTACATATTCAACAAATGTCAAAATAAAAAAACAGTTGGACTCAACGACTCATTTGTAATATTTGCCCCTTCACAATATGTGTGATATATTTTTGGGCCCCAAAACCTTGATAATCTCCTCTTTTTCCAGGAATCAAAAAGGCAATTTTCCCATTTCTTAACAAAAAATGAAAAATAGGGGGGGGGGGATTAAATTTTGTTTTAAGCCCCAACCCTAACTCCTAGGCCCCTTTGCTTAAAAACCGAAATTCAAAACCTTCAGTATAAAAGCAAGCACGACTTTTTTTTTAATCTGGGATTTTAGGGGAAAACTCCCCGCATGCATGGGGCAATAAACATTCACTGCCCAAACATGACCTTCTCCTACAAAAACATGGAAATTTTAAAGTACCATGGAAGGCAAAAATTTTTAAATTAAATAATCCCTTTAAAAACCTTCCTTTGGCAAGGATTTTTTGGGGGATTTAAGGTGGGGTTAAAGGGGGGTTCTGGGTTTAAATCAAATTAAAATGTGTGTTTTTTTTTTTATATCAGTAAAAGATCAATAAAATTTTGGTTTTGTGTTTTATTGTTTTTGAGGTGTCATTTACCATTGAAATGCCCCCACTTTACTAATTGTTGCGCCCACTGCACGGAGAGCTGTTTGTGACGTCATGTCGGGGAAAGATATTAGATAGTCATGATTGTTGGTTTGTTGAAACCATGTGTCCTGTTGTTTTCCGACGAACTTGATCGTCCAAATACGGCGGCGATATTTTGGGTCGCAGAACGAATGAAGGCTAACACCGTCTTTGGTGGTGTTGCTGCATCCGGCTTTATTAGTTCCGGAAACAAAAGTCACGGAAGAAATGAAATCGAGGGCTACGTGTGAATGTGTATGTATGGCATGTGCATGTACATGTACATGTACATGTATATACATTTCATATTTTATCGGATATTCTCGACCTGACTTTATCCATCTTGTACGATAAACGCTTCCACCATGGGGCGAGGTTGCCTCCCCAAACATTAAAACATTGTTTTAAATACTTGTACTCAGAAATCAATGATTAAATAGATACAGGTGGGTCTCCAAAAACAATATTTTATTACAAAACGCTTTTAAGTAAAGGATGCCAGTCCCCTTTAATGTGATATTTGGGTGCCAGAGATTAACATTTCAATATGGTGCCCGTAACAAAGATAAGAATCCACTGATGAGTTATTCTAACAGTTTAATTTATATTTATTAAAGGTCTGGTGGTCAGTTTCGATCTTTGGCACAGTTGACCCAAAAATTTGATATAAAAAATTTAAAAATATGTATTTTGATGGGGTTGAGAAAGTTACAAGCTTTTATTTGAGCCAACAGTGAAATAATTTTTATTTTTTATTATGTTTCCTGATCTAAAAAATAAGTAAAATTATTGTTCGTTAGAACAGGTGATACTCTCAAAATTTGTTCACTTGCAAATTCTGTACTTCTATTTGGAATTAAAAGATTGGGCAATGCATCTTTGATTAAAACCCAGGGGTAAAGACTATAGCATATGACAATGATCAACCAGCATTCACGAAAGAACTCAGCTGACTATGTTGATTCGAACATGAAATGACCATTGTTATGCGGAATTGTTAGGTTAATCCAGCACGGGGCTAAATGACTGACATAACTTCAAACAAGTCTTTTGTTGACCTGCTGACTTTGCATACCTCTGCTGACAGTCATGGGACTTTCGGATTGTCAGTTCAACTATGTGGATTAAGACTTGATGACGTCATGTTGACTTTGCGCATGCTTCACGTCTTCTCCTTGTCCACTACCTGGATTGAGAACAGTGTTGACTATGGTTTCGCCATTCTCTCTAAAACCTGCACGCCGTTCTCACTTGTGACATCATACCAAGCTCTCAAGATGGATGCAATCGCGACTGTTGATGGTCGTAGTACTTGAAATTCTACGTTTACAGGTTAGTTGGCATCTTAGAGCAACATAAACTCTTCATCATCCAACAGAATCGCTAAAATAACATAAAATAATAGCCTCCTTGGTCTGTTAGATTCGCCATATCTGTTGGGTTTGTCACATGACATGTGTCATGACATCATCACGTCCACTCGTCGTTGACGCGTCATCAGTGAAAGATCTCTTGAAATGTTTCAACGATAGTCAACATGAGCATTTTGACTTGATGGACATAAAAAATAATTAAAATAATAATGTATGGGTTTATATAGCGCACGTATCCACCCCAAAACTAAGTGGCGCTCAAAGGCGTATATTAGTATCCCTGCTCATAAGGCTCATTTAAGGCTCATAAATCATTCCTGAAACCATCTCAACTCCCTGGGAGTACAGCTCAATTGCTGCCATTTTCTGAGCGCATATAAAACCAAACCAATTCTGCCTTCACAGGTACCCATTTAACCTAGATTGGAGAAAAAGCAATTGTGGTTTTTTTAAGTGTCTTGCTCAGGACACAGGTGTCACGGCCGGAGCTCGAACCCACACTCTGCTGCTAGCAACACCAGAACTTTGAGTTCGGTGCGCTAGACCGCTCAGCCTGACAATCCACTTTACGTGCATTATACAACTTACGGGACCTACGGCTTTACGTCCCATCGAAGGACGAAACAGTATGGTTAAGTACCTTGCTCAAGGACACAAGTGTGCGACCAGGGCTCCGAACCCACCTGCTACTGGCAACAACCAGAACGATTCAGTGCGCTGAACCGCTCGGCCACGACACTCCATACATCACCGCTCGACGTGGACGGTCCACGTTCCGCAACTCTCAAAAGTCCCTGGTATACGCAAGGACGCCATGGACTTGATGCCCTCCTTCAACACTTCAAACTTCAAAGTAGGCCTGTAAGTTATATAAAAACAACAGATACCTGATAATACAAGGGATTAACCATTTACTAGAGTGATCTACAACCTACAACATTTTAAAAAGGAGGTGTTTTCACTACAAACTAAAACCATCCAGTTTGCATGGAGACAAAGCAAACACCTAGAGTCCCATAATGACCGTACTGAAATAAGCATGCTAAGATAAAAGAACTATTAGGGTTATTTTATTGAATTATTAATTGTGGGAGCCAGCAGGTACATGTGGTTGCCCAAAGTTGTCACGTTGCTTTGAGCCTGTTAACCAGCATGGGCTTCGTGCCTCAAAGACATAATTTAAAACAAGGCCAAATAAGGTCCCAGTTCTGTGGGTTTTAGATCTTATAGAATAATTACTTAACAGCACAGAGCAGACTAAAGTTTGTACTGTTCCTGAATAGCCTGTGTGCAATATGAAGCCACAGAATCCAAGGTGATACATGTACGTACTTATGATTTCATAAAACATAGCGGAATGGACTGTCCATACGTCAAGATATTATGACAGTCTGTCCTGGGGATATAATGAGAAAAAAATTGCATTCAATGTCGTGAGTTAATGTGGCTGAATCTTATGGTTGCGGGTATATATTGACCACTGAATTTCTGTAGTTTCAGACGGGTCGAACCTTGTTTAGTTTTCAAATTTTATTCATTAAAACATTGTTAAAGTGAAAGTTAATTTAGCAGTGACCTTGACCTTGACCTTTCACGGGTCAATGACACTGAACTAATGCTTCCTGCTGAACTGAACAGGTCGAACCTTGTTTAGTTTTCAATGTATTCATAAACATTGTTAAAGAGTGAAAGTTAATTTAGCAGTGACGACCTTTCACAGGTCAATGACCGTTGACCTCATGTTTTACCTGTGAACTTCCGAACAGGGTCACACCTTGTTTAGTTTTCATTTTATTCACTAAAACATTGTTAAAGTGACATTCACCTCTAACAGGTCAATGACCCTTGACCTCATGCTTCCTGTGAACTTAAGGCAGAGTCACACCTTGTTTAGTTTTTATTTTATTCACTAAAACATTGTTAAAGTGAAAGGTAATTTAGCAGTGACATTGACCTTTCACTGGTCAATGACCCTTGACCTCTTGCTTCCTGTGAACTTCAGACAGGGTAGAACATTGTTTAGTTTTCAATTTACTCACTAAAACATTGTTACAGTGAAGGATTAATTTAGCAGTGACTTTTGACCTTTCACGGTCAATGACACTTGAATAATGCTTCCTGTGAACTTAAAGGCAGAGTCACACACCTTGTTTAGTTTTCATTTATTCACTAAAAACGTTGTTTGAAAGTGATTAATTTAGCAGTGAACTTGACCTTTCTGGTCGTGACCCTTGACCTCATGCTTCCTGTGAACTTCGAGCAGGTCGAACCCTTTGTTTAGTTTTCATTGTATTCGTTAAAACTATGTTAAACTGAAAGTTAATTTAGTGACCATGACCTTTCACAGGTCAATGACCCTTGACCTCATGCTTCCGTGTCCAACTTAAGGCAGAGTCACACCTTGTTTAGTTTCATTTTATTCACTAAACTGTTGTTAAAGTAAATGTTAATTTAGCAGTGACCTTGACCTTTAACAGGTCAATGACCCTTGAGCTCATGCTTCCTGTGAACTCCAGGCAGGTCGAACCTTGGTTTAGTTTCCAATGTATTCACTAAAACATTGATGAAAAGTGAGGTTAATTTAGTATTGTGACCTTTACACGGGTCCAATGACCCCCTTGACCTCATGCTTCCTGTGGAACTTAAAGGCAGAGTCACACCGTTGTTTAATTTTCATTTTATTCACTAAAACATTGATGAAGTGAGAAGGTAATTTAGCAGTGACCTTGATCTTTCACGGGTCAATGACCCTTGAGCTCATGCTTCCTGTGAACTTCAGGCAAGGTCGAACCTTGTTTAGTTTTCAATGTATCCTCCACTAATTATTAAAGTGAAAGTTAGTTAGCAGTAACCAGCTGATTCACAACTCAATGACCCCTTTACCTCATGCTTCCTGTGAACTTAAAAAAGGCAGTTCACACCTTGTTTAGGTTGTTTATTCACTAAAACATTGTTGAAGTGAAAGGTAATTTAGCAGTGACCTTGACCTCTCACAGGTCAATGACCCTTGAGCTCATGCTTTCCTGTGAACTTCAGGCAAGGTCGAACCTTGTTTAGTTTCAATGTATTCACAAAACATTGTTAAAGTGAAAGTTAATTTAGCAGTGACCTTGACCTTTCACGGGTCAATGACCCTTAACCTCATGCTTCCTGTGAACTTAAGGCAGTTCACACCTTGACAATTTCATTTTATTCACTAAAGGCTTGTTAAAGTCAAAGTTTGTAATTAATTTAGCAGTGACCTTGACCTTTCTTTGGTCATATGACATGAACTAATGCTTTCTGTGAACTTCAAAAAGGCAGGTCGAACCTTGTTTAGTTTTAGATATCCACTAAAAAATTGTTAAAGTGAAGGTTTAAATTTTAGCAGTGACCTTGACCTCTCACAGGTCAATGACCCTTGTTTCCATAAAGCTTCCTATGAACTTTGAGTGAGTCGAATCTTGTTTAGTTTTCAATGTATTCACTAAAACATTGTTAAAGTGAAAGTTAATTTAGCAGTGACCTTGACCTTTCATGGGTCAATGACCCTTGACCTCATGCTTCCTGTGAACTTAAGGCAGAGTCACACCTTGTTTAGTTTTCATTTTATTCACTAAAACATTGTTAAAGTGAAAGGTAATTTGCTTATTGACCCTTGACCTTTCACAGCTCAATGACCCTTGACCTCATGCTTCCTGTGAACTTAAGGCAGGTTCACACCTTATTTAGTTTTCATTTTATTCATTAAAACGTTGTTAAAGTCAAAGTTAATTTAGCAGTGTCCTTGACCTTTCACGGGTCAAAGACCCTTAGACTAACTTACTCGTGAACTTCAAACAGGTCAGACATTTAACGTTTGAATGTGCTGTGTTAAAGTGTTAAAAGTAAATTTAGCAGTGACCTTGACCATTCATGGGTCAGTGACCCTTGACCTCATGCTTCCTGTGAACTGAGCAAGTCGAACCTTGTTTAGTTTTAAGTCGTATTCACTAAAACATTGTTAAAGTGAAAGTTAATTTAATAGTGACCTTGACCTTATTGCTAGATCTAATGACCCTTGACCTCATGCTTCCTGTGAACTTAAGACAGAGGTCACACCTTGTTTAGTTTTCATTTTATTCCTTAAACATTGTTAAAGTGAAAAGTTAACAGCAGTGACCTTGACCTTTCACGGGTCAATGACCCTTTATGACATCATGCTTCCTGTGAACTTAAAGGCAGCGGCACACCTTGTTTAGTTTTCATTGTTTATTCATTAAAACATTGTTAAAGTCACAGTTAATTTAGCAGCATTGACCTTGACCTTTCACGGGTCAATGACCCTTGAACTATCAACTGCTTGTGAACTTCAGGCAAGGTCAAACCTTGTTTAGTTTTTGAATGTATTCACTGAAACATTGTTAAAAGTGACAGTAAAGTTAATTTAGCAGTGACCTTGACCTTTCACGGGTCAATGACCCTTGACCCCAATGCTTTCCTGTGAACTTCAAGGCAGAGTCACACCTTGTTTGGTTTGACTTATTCACTAAAAACATTGTTAAAGTGAAAGTTAATTTAGCAGTGACCTTGACCTTTCACGGGTCAAATGATCCACATTGACTCCATGCTTCCTGTGAACTTAAGGCAGAGTTACACCTTGTTTAGTTTTCATTTTATCTTCACTAAAACATTGTTAAAGTGAAAAGGCATCTAGCAGTGAGTGACCTTGACCTTTCACAGGAGTCAATGACCCTTGAGCCTCATGCTTCCACTATGTGAACTCCCAGGCAAGGTCAGACCTTGTTTAGATTTTCAATGTTTTATTCACTAAAACATTGTTAAAGTGAAAATTAATTTTAGCAGTGACCTTGACCTTTCACGGGTCAATGACCCATTGAACTAATACTTCCTGTGAACTTCAGAGCAAGGGTCGAACCTTGTTTAGTTTTCAATGTATTCACTAAAATATTGTTAAAGTGAAAGTAAAGTTAATTTAGCTTATTGACCTTGGACCTTTCACGGTCAATGACCCTGACCTTGAACAAATGCTGCATGAACTTAAGGCAGAGTTACGAACCTTGTTTAGTTTTCAATGTCGTATTCACTAAAACATTGTTAAAGTAAAGAGATTAATTTAGCAGCGACCTTTGACCTTTCACGGGTCAATGAACCCTTGAACCTCATATGCTTTCCTGTGAACTTAAGGCAGGTTTCACACCTTTTGTTTAGTTTTCATTTCAATGTATTCACTATTAAAAACATTGTTAAAGTGAGTTAATTTAGCAAAGACCTTGACCACTGGGTCATCGACCTTGACATCATGCTTTCAGAATCAGTCAAGGTCGAACTTTGTTTAGTTTGAATGTATCTACCAGCATTGTTAAAGTGAAAGACCAGCAGTGACTTGACCTTTCACGGGTCAATGACCCTGGACCTCACATGCTTCCACTGTGAACTTAAGGCATTCACACCTTGTTTAGTTTTTGATTTTATTCATTAAAACGTTGTTAAAAGTCCAAAAGTTAATTTAGCAGTGACTCTTGACCTTTCATGGGTCATCGATCCTTGACCATATCATGCTTTCTGTGAACTTCATGCATCCAAGTGTCGACACTTGCTGTTTAATTTGAATGTTTATCGCCAAACATTGTTAAAGTGAAAGTTAATTTAGCAGTGATCTTTGGACCTTTCACGGGTCAATGACCCTTGACCTCATGCTTCCTGTGAGACTTCAGGGCAGAGTCGAACCTTGTGTTTAGTTTTCAATGTTATTCATAAAACATTGTTAAAGTGAAGAGTTAATTTAAAGTGACCTTGACCTTTCATGGAGTCAGTCCTTGACTCATACTTCACACCAGCAAATGAATGCAGGTTCACACCTTGTTTAGTTTTCATTTTATTCACTAAAACATTGTTAAAGTGAAAGGTAATTTAGCAGTGACCTTGATCTTTCACAGGTCAATATTATCAACTCATGCTTCCTATGAACTTCAGGCAGGTCAGACCTTGTTTTAGTTTTCAATGTATTCACTAAACATTGTTAAAGTGAAAGTTAATTTGTAGTGACCTTGACCTTTCACAGGTCAATGACCCTTGAACTAATGCTTTCTGTGAACTTGTGGCAAGGTCGAACCTTGTTTCAGCAGTTTTGAATGTATTCACTAAAACATTGTTAAAGTAAAGTTAATTTAGCAGCGACCTCGACCTTCACGAGTCAATGACCCTGAACCTCATGCTTCCTGTGAAGACTTAAGGCAGGTTCGCAGCACCCTTGTTTAGTTTTCATCATTTATTCACTAAAACATTGTTAAAGTGAAAGAAAGGGTATTTAGCAGTGACCTTGACCTCTCACAGGTCAATGACCCCGAACTCATGCTTCCTGTGAACTTGTGGCAAGGTCGAACCTGTTTGTTTTTTCACGTATTCATTCACTAAAACATTGTTAAGTGAGAAAATTAATTTAGCACAGTGACTCTTGACCTTTCACGGGTCAATGACCCTGACCTCTTGCTTCCTGTGAACGCTAGACAGGACAGGGTTGAACCTGTTTGGTTTTCAATTTACTCACTAAAAACATTGTTACAGTGAAAGTGTGAGTTAATTTAGCAGTGACGTTGACCTTTCACACGGGTCCAATGACCCCTGATCTCATGCTTCCTCAGAACTTGCAGGCAAGGTCGAAACTGTTTTTAGTTTTCTAAATGTATCTCACTAAAACATTGTTAAAGCGAAAGTTAATTTAGTAGTGACCTGACCTTTACGCAGGTTAATGACCCTTGACCTCTGACCTCATGTTGTGGGGAAATTAATGCAGAATCACACTTGTTTTGGTTTTCATTTTATTCACCAAAACGTTGTTAACGTTGCTGGTGCGGAAAGTTAATTTAGCAGTGACCTTGACTCCTTGACCTTCACGGGTCATGACCCTGACCTCTTGTTTCCTGTGAACTTCAGACAGGGTTTGAACCTTGTTTTAGTTTTCAATTTACTCACTAGAACATTGCCATGCAGTGAAAGTTAATTTGTAGCAGTGACGTTGACCTTTCACGGGTCCATGACCTCGACCTCATGCTTTCTGTGAACTTAAGGCAGAGTCACACCTTGTTTAGTTTTCCATTTTATTCACTAAAACAAGTTAAAGTGAAAAGTTTGTTAGGAGTGAGCCTGGACCCTGTCGTGAGTTGTCGTGAGTTGTCGGTTTTAGTATGACCGCTTTTAAACCTAATTGTTCCAATGCTGAAACCGTGTCTCTCCCTTCCACTGTTGTGTTTGCCCGCATACGTTTATGCAATTTTATCATGTACAGTATGTATTGCACTCTCACTGTATGAGGCTGAAAAATCATTCTTTGACCCCACATTGCTTATGCAGAAGTTTCGTGCATGTGTCATTCCTGCTGCATTGTACATGTATATACGTGATAATGAGTTAGTAAACATGTGGTTTCCTGCTGCATGGAGTGTGGTGGAAGCAGGGTGCTGTGTGTTATGCGTAAAGGAGCCTTCGGACAAGGCTAGGGTTGAGTGTTGGGCAAGGTGAAACCACCACCCTCCATAAAAATATGGTAAAGGCTACACAAACATTAGTAAATTAATGTACCCTAGACATAGCCCCATAAAGCTGAAAGAATGTCGTATCTGGCTGCCACTTTTTAATGACTTTTTGGAATTTTTTTGCAACCACTAAATCCAGTTAAAAAATTCATTCTATTGATTTTAATTGGTATACAAAGCGAAACTATCTTTAACCCTCCTGTAGGTTTAACAATCAAAGACACTCAAAATTTGTATGTAACTCCCAACCATTGACTTTGTGTGCAGTGCACTCAAATAAATGCTGAGGACATGTGACTATGGTAGGGAGGTCAAACCAAACCACTCAATCTGTATATGAGTCTGCTGCTAACTTATGCAGTACGGTACAGGTGCACGCTTCTGTGTGACTCTGCATATAACTTATGTAGGACATACTACAAGTGTGTTGACTTTGCCAATGAACTTATGTAGGGACTACATGTACATGTATGCACATGTGTGAACAACTGGCAATGCAACAACCAAAAATACCAAAGTGCGACTGTCTGTGGGTGCGGTGCTTACTGGGCCAAATTCTCAGCCTGGGCAGGGAGGTTAGCCCAAAGAGAATGAAAGTCACAGATTTGCGTCCGGAAATTCTAAAAACACATGAGGCTTTCATTTTTCTTCATTATCTACATTATTTCCATTGATCATTAATATAGCGCAATCCACAGATGTTTTTTCTAATTTGATGTGTCGCCGTACGTACATGTATTGGGCGTAATGCCTGTGGTACAATACGTTACGTGCATCATTATAATATGCGCGGGCCGCACACACAGGCATACTAAATCAGGCTCAACAGCGAACGTGTTGTGTATGTGAAGTGCAGTTGCAGGTGCGATCGGACGGAGTTTACCCTACCGGTTTTGCTATGCGACCTTTTTTTAGTCGACATACGCGGACTAAGACTGTGAAGAGAGCATGTGCTAATGATTATAGCCCACATACTGGTGGAAATTTGGTAAAAACTTTGTTTACTGATGTGGATGATTTGGAACTAAATTGGTTTGGTGGAAATACCTTTTTATTGCAAATAATAATTTGTTTGGCAACAATGAAAATTTAGGGCAGTGTAGCTTTCGCCAGACATGCGGGCGGTGGACGCAAATCCTATGACTTCTATTCTCACATGGCCTTTCAAACAAATCCACTTTTTATGATGGTTTCGGACTTGATTTCCCTTCTAAAAATCCTCCTTCAGAAAATAGAAGGATCCGCTATTTTATAGTTGCCATGACTGTGTTGGTCACTAATTCATTTTATCGGAGTTACAAGACTGGTCAGACTGACATGACTGAGGAAGTGTTATATACCAAAAATGCCTGATTTTCATGGAAATAAATATCCTGGAATAATTTGAAGCGAGATATGTCCATCATCATTCATGTTAAGCCTCCACCTAATACCTGGGTTACCACTCTACCAGGTAGGGTGCAGGGGTTTGTCACCAGACCAAATTGAGTGCCATTAATTTTATAGATTGCAAGCGTTGTGAGCGGAGCGAACGGAGCGCAACTCCTCACGGCCGGGGTCGGGGGCCGCCAGGGGCCTGCTTATACCCCGGTGTCGAGGGTCGAGGCGAAGCCCCGAAGCTCCTGGGTTAGCTAGCTTAAGAATGGTTTGAGGGCTCACCTTTCACATAATTTTGTTGTATAATAGCATGATATTTTTCATAAATTATCAAAAGCGCAATTTAGATGATATTGAAGGAGTGCTTACCTCCAATGCAATTGACAACAAATGCTTTGGCTCAGAAAAACTGAAACTTCTGCTAGCGCCCAATAGGTGTTAGACGTTTACGAAGTCACGCTTATCAACCTAGAAACCTTTACGGCCACAACATCGACATTACGAGCCAGCACGTCGCATCATTTGCACGCGGTAGAGACTAGTGGCATTAGCTCATCGTGATGCGAGCGCAAAAAACCAATCATGCATGGCGATTCCTGCGGTTTTTCCTTGACGTCATAAATAAATGCTAATTAGTGTATTTGTTTGTGTACCTGCTACAAACTGAGATTTATTTTATAATATCGTACGATGATGTTTTAATTGGATCTATGGACTCAAAGTCCTCATAATACTTTAATACAGTGGCAATATAACCCAAAAAAATGAAGAATACATGAACTTTTTAAAAAACCTTTATTACTGTTTAATGAAATATTCACACAATTTTGTGCCGGTCGGTAAGACATCAATTTACGTTTTGGTGCCGGTCATTGTGAGGGAGTGCTGTGCCAGCCAGACCCGACCCCGGCGTAGCTACTATAACCCTGGGTACCGGTAGTGTAAGATTACTACTTCACTTGTACTTTTATATTTTAATGAAAATAGTGGCGGGCCAGATACGACATTTCTACAGGCAAAACGCCAACAATATTATCTTGCCTGCACAGGGAAGATATTTTATACCTCCATGGTATTACTAGCCTATTACTATTATACTAAACTAGTATTAGTTACTAGTATTATTAGGCTATTTGTTAAAATGACTTTTTTTTTACAAGATTGGCAAACCACGTTAGGCTCAGATTGTAACGTTAAAATTTCTTTTCACCACATTTGTTAACAACACTCCACCTTGTCATGTTATGTTTTTGTATTTTGTATGTCCCTCTTCAAACAAGTCAGAGATAGTACAACCATGGAGGACCTTCACTCCATGGTATATGGGGCATGTTACAACGCTGTATGGGGATGGTCATTCCCGCGTGGACCCTAGCGTGCACGGGGCATACCGCCATCTTTTAACTTTAGCCAGCGTTCAACAAATATCGCCCTCATCCGCGGCGGGGTGGTGGCGTTCATATCATCTGACTCCGACTTAATTTTCCCGTCACCAATTTTAATTCAAACGGAAATATAATGTGTCCAACATAGTCAAAAGTTATTTGAAGTTGTTGTTGTTGTTGTTCTTAGATATTGTTACTAACTATTAGTAATAAACCGCTGAATTCTGAACGTTAAAATATTTGACAAAAACATAATGTGTTTATAAAAAAAACAAAAGCAAAAATAATAAGTTCAGTTTTAATAAACGGAATAAAAATATTACCCAGGAGATAAAATAATGTTCATTTATCAAAATAGTACTGTAAAGGAAGGTTTTTCGTTTATAACTGAAGAAAATTCTTTTCAGTAATAATTAATTAAAAAGGGCTTAGTGGTATAATATCCCCCATTTACAAGTTTTGATAAATCACAAGTTTTTCTGGAGCGATCCACGAGATCCCCGCATTTACACGGTCTCAAGGGAACGAAATGAGTAAATGAGCAGCGAAATGAGCAAATGAGTAGCGAAATGAGTAAATGAGTAGCGAAATGAGCAAATGAGTAGCGAAATGAGTAAATGAGTAGCGAAATGAGCAAATGAGTAGCGAACTCAGTAAATGAGTAGCGAAATGAGTAAATGAGCAGCGAAATGAGCAAATGAGCAGCGAAATGAGCAAATGAGTAGCGAAATGAGTAAGACTCAAAGAGTAAAGACTCAAAGAGTAAAGACTCAAAGCTCAATGAGTAAAGACTCAATGAGTAAAGACTCAAAGAGTAAAGACTATTTGTTATTATTATTATTATTATTATTATTATTATTATTATTATTATTATTATTATTCAAAGTTCATAGCGGGTCAAACCACATAATAACCACGACCACATTATTACAAAAACCACAAAGTGAGCAAAATCATTTGGCCAATCCACATATTAACCACTTTTTGGTTGTGTATGTGGGCATTTTGAGGCCTTTTGCCCATCCACAAATGAATTCCTTTCTGCGCTTTTTTCAGTTTTATCAAATGTTTTCTAATTTAAAACCAATTCTAAAAACCATCTGTAAAAATATATTGATGTAAAAGATTGCTGTTTTGGTGTTAAAATTGAGACAACAAATCATACTTGAATAGCTTCATGTACAGTCGTTCTTTTGTCTGTCTTCGTACGTTGTTGTCCCTTCCTTTCTACCCCTTAAGGAATATAAAAATAATAATAAATAAAAAAAAACACTACAAAAGGTACAAGAGAAACAATTAAGCGTTATTCTTTTTTTCAAACAAGCAAATAACTGTACTTTTAATGGTCAACTGGTCAACTGATCACGTACATTCATTTTGAATTATTTTAACATGTTCAAAGTTTTAACAACAGACTTAAAGACTGAAAACTTTTAATGTATGGAAATTTCTCAAAATGTTTTTCTCAACATTGTAACTTATAAAGACTCAAAGAGTAAAGACTCAAAGAGTAAAGACTCAAAGAGTAAAGACTCAAAGAGTAAATAATAATAATAATAATAATAATACTTAATGTTTTCAGTTTATCAAATGTTTTCCAATTTAAAACCAATATAAAAACCATCTGTAAATATATTGATGTCAAAGATTGTTGGGAAACCAAATTTTTACAGTGGAGGGAGGAGATGGTATTTTGTGTGCCGTTTGTGTGTGGAGGGAGTAGTGTGCAGTATTTTGTGCCAATGAGTTGGGACGCGCGCGCCCAGACGTGTCTCACATAGCGCGCGCCCTTGACCTTTGTGAGGAGGGAGTAAGTATTTTGTGTGTGCAGTTTTGTGTGGAGGGAGTCACGCAACTACCATTCGTATTTTGTAAAATGTATGCAGCAAATTGACCTGCTTTGTGGAGGTGGTTGTGTGCTATCGATCCAACACTGCACACTCGCACTATCGATCCAACACTGCACACTGCACTATCGATCCAACACTGAAAATGTGTGCTATCGATCCCAACACTGCACACCGCACTATCGATCCAACACTGAAAATGTGTGCTATCGATCCAACACTGCACACACAACCGTTTTGACCTGGAGGAGTCACGCGCGCGCGCGCCTCGCGCCCTAGCCATATGTATGCCGCATACTTCGCCCACCCGGTTTGTGGTGGGATTGCGGTCTGCAGAGGAGGTTTGAGGAGGTCTGCTGTGATTTTGTGCAGTTTGTAATGGCAATCCTCCTCAAACCTCCTCTGCAGACTGCAATCCTCCTCAAACCGGGTATGAAATGCGGCATACATACTACTTATATAAGTTAGCATAAATTGATCTATATAATATATATATATATATATATATATATATATATATATATATATATCTATATATATATATATATGTACATAAAAAGTAAATTGAAGCTGATTATCAAAAATATACACACTTAGTCAACTGTAAGGAATTTACACAACACACAAATTTATTAATCTTTCAGTTTCGACAAGATTGAGGTTGAAGACTCAACAGCAGCTCTTTATTTCAATGTTACACCAATGTTACACCTTATGTTGTAGCCTTTTTTTTCCAAATAGTGAAAAATATTCAACACCCAATGCTACTGCTCATGATAAGTGGTTACTGGTTAGATGTGTCACATCAAAAATCCCACAAGAAATGAACCCTAGTTACCCCTGATATATAGATTATAAAATACGCACAGCTCTGTAAGCGTGTAGTGACGTGTCATAAGGACCGAGCGGTCTAGCGACACGAACTCAAGTTCTGGTGTTGCCAGCAGCAGGGTGTGGTTCGAGCCCCGGTCGTGACACTTGTGTCCTGAGCAA
>CM055816.1:81773774-81794836 GCA_029582265.1 Zoroaster sp. YZ-2022
TTTAAAAAATTTTTTGATTATCTTAATAAATGATCAGAGTTATATACAACCTCACTTGGTGTCAAGTTGATAATGATGTTAAACATTCCTTGAAATATTGCTGGCTCAGATGCTATAGTTTTACAGTGAAATAATTTTTCAATTTGAATTTCTGATATCGTCTTATCCAAAGACAGAAATTCCATATTGGAATGAATTTAAATTTGAATGCATTTCACTTCTGTTAACGACACAATGAAATAAGCTGAAACTTTCAGGTTGGTTTTCTACAAACAAGTATGGATGCAATTACAGACATTTTATCAAACATGTCAAACTAAAAACCCTCCTACTACTACAAGGGTCAAAATCAGTCAAAATGTTGAAATACTTCCCCAGGTATATCTAGTGCACTTAAAAGTCAAACACTGTCAAACCTTACGTGTAGTAAGTACATTTACAGGTCAAAATGAGTCGACTGTTTTTAACTGGTAAAAACATTGTCTGGTAGTGTTCAGGGTTGTCAAAATGACAGTAAAACCAGTCAAAAATGCCCTGTGTGCAATATTTGGGTCAACAGTCAATTCAAAACGGGCAGTTGACTGATTTTGACCTCTACAGCAACTTTCCACTTAAGTGCATCAATAGTAGGAGGGTTAAATATTAATATAGATTTTAGTTATGTGTACACAGTATACATCAAACTGCTGTTTAGTTATGTGTACACAGTATACATCAAACTGCTGTTTAGTTATGTGTACACAGTATACATCAAACTGCTGTTTAGTTATGTGTACACGGTATACATCAAACTGCTGTTTAGTCATGTGTACACAGTATACATCAAACTGCTGTTTAGTTATGTGTACACAGTATACATGTACATCAAACTGGTGTTTAGTTATGTGTACACAGTATACATCAAACTGCTGTTCAAGGTCACTATTATCCCCCTGCTCATCAGACTCATCAATCATTCCTGAAACCATCTCAGCTCCCTGGGGAGTGTATACATGTAAAAAGACACTTTGCTGCTATTTTGGTGCATAAGGGTCGGTCATACTTCAATCAGCATCATCTAAGAATCAATGACATCTGTCAACAGGTTTAGTACTATGAGATCAAGTACAAATATGCAACAAAATATTTAAAAATATGGCTACATATCAGAGAGAATTAGCTTCAATGTGATATAATTATGCTTTAAATTTTTATCAGTAGTAGTATGGGTTGCTGAGGCATTCGACACACCTACTCAAAAAGATATTTTTGAGTCAAATTCTCTCAGGGATAGGGGATATTTTAAGAATTAAAAAGAGATGACGTCATCATCATCATCATCATCGTGACATCATCGTCATCATCATCATCATCATCGTGACATCATCGTCATCATCGTGATCATCATCGTGACCATCATCGTCATCATCGTGATCAATACTTTCATCACGCGGATAGCCGCTGGTTTTACGATGATAAAAATTTGATGAGGTCAAAATCGATCGTCAAAATCGATCTCTAAAATCGATCTCTAAAATCGTACCTTTAAAAAGTGAGATAATGAATTAATATTATCTAGTTGTATAATAAAGATGCCTACACCTTTATCGAAATGGACATTGGAAGATTTGAAAGTTTTTGCGCGACAACACGGACCAATTTTTCTAGTGAGAAACTGGAAGAATAAAGTTGATAAACGTTCTTATTATAACGCGGTTAAAAGTATATAAATAAACAAATGCACCCACCATCGTATGAATTAAATTTATCAGAATTAAATTTAAAGAAATTAAATTTAGAAGAATTACGAGAGCGTAAGGGAGAAAATATTGAGTTACCGCTACACGGTTCTGGAAAAAAAGGAAATTGATTAAAAAAGACTACATTAACGCTGTTTATAGGTTTTTAGGTAGAGAAACCAAGTTGAGATTTAACCCACCGATTAATGGTGGTAGTTATTTACGTCAACATTTAATGATTGTTCCGTTGAATCACAGCAAAGAAAAGATTTAAATATTTTTTGGAGAGCTGTAACTCCAACCATCATCGCCGAGCTAAAAAAGGACTTGAAGGATTTTAAATCGTTAAAGTTTATAATTTATATACGAATTAAATTACTTAAAGTAAAAACAGACGGCGTAGATGAAGCTGAACCAAATTTTCATAATAATAGGCAAGTTGTTTTATTAAATTTAAACGATATCGATAATATATTAAATACGATACTTTCACAAATTCAAGAGACTTTAGAAAGATATACGCATGAAGGTAGTGGATGGGTAATAGATCGCATCGTTGGAATGAACGTTAGAATTAGCAAGTATCAACCTCTAAGAGGAGGTTCTTATATAGATCTGTGCGATTATATTAAAAATAAATTAGCATGCATCAACATAAAAAACAAAGACGACGATTGTTTGCGGTGGGCGATTCGTTGTTATAATAAACATAAAGAAAAATCGATAGAATTAAACATTCCAATTGAAAAAGTAATAATAATAAATTCATTTAGAATTTCTAAATATTCGATAGAGGACGGTTTAAATTTTAACAACATCGACGCTCCTACACCCCTCAATGACATTAAACGAGTAGAGAAACAAAACAATATAGCTATAAACGTTCTTGGTTGTGAGTTAAACGTGATAATGGTTTATAGAGTTAGCGATCAACCGGCAGAGATGGATCGTATACATTTACTATTGATTCATAAAGAAGAAGAAGAAGGGACTAGATCTCACTACGTTTACATTAAAGACGTGAATAAATTACTTTTCGACCAAACTAAACACAAAAATCGTAAGCATTTTTGTTTGAGGTGTTTACAGGGTTTCTCGACAGAATTATATCTCGAAAGACACGTAGAAATGTGTAAAGGAATAAACGGCAGACCGATGACTATCGAAATGCCCAAAAAGGGTATAAACGATAAAATGAAGTTTAAAAACGAAAAAAAAAAAGGGAAAGTTCCATTCAATATACGCCGACTTTGAAAGTATTATTAAAAGATCGATGACGTAATGATACCAATACTACGAAACTACAAGAACACGTCGTTTGCGGTTATTCGTACGTCGTTGTTTGTTGCGATGGTACAAGCAACTCCCGTTACGTACAGGGAGAAGACGCATCTAAAAAATTTATATGAGTTACAAAAGAAGAAGAAAAGATTAATGAGATATTTAAAACTTAAAAATTAAACATGACTAAAGAAGACTGGCGAGATTACGACTCTGCTAGCGAGTGTTGGGTATGCGAAAGAAGTTTGTTGAAGACCTCTTGACCCAGAGTTCAAGTGGGAAAGGTTAAAGATCATTGTCACATTACCGGAAAGCATAGAGGCGCTGCGCATAATTGTTGTAATTTTAAACTCAGTTTAAAGCCAAAGACAACTAAAATTCCAGTCGTATTTCATAATTTGCGAGGTTACGACTCTCATCTCATTATGCAGTACGCCGGTCTCATCGAGGGAAAAAATAAAGTGTATTCCAAACAATATTGAATCGTATATTTCTTTCGAGATTAATCAACTACGATTTATAGATAGCGCTCAATTTTTACTAGCTTCGTTGGACAAACTCGTACAATCAAACGATTCTTTCAACATTACTCGTAAACTAGAACCCGACTCTGAAAATTCAATCTTTTTAAAAGCAAGGGTATTTATCCTTACGAGTACATGGATTCTTTTCGAGCGTTTCAATGAAACGCAACTTCCGTCGATAGAATCGTTTTACAGCAGTTTAAACGATAGTAACATTACCCTCACTCAATACGAGCACGCTAAAAACGTTTATAACAAGTTTGGTTGTGAAAACTTGGGTGATTATCACGATTTGTACGTGCGTACCGATACTTGCTTGTTGGCGGATGTATTTGAAAACTTTAGAAATGTTTGTATGAAAATTTATGGATTAGATCCAGCTCATTATTATACTAGTCCTGGGCTAAGTTGGGACGCTTTATTAAAACATTCAAAACAAACTTTAGATTTGTTTACAGATGTCAATATGCATTTGTTTATAGAAAAAGGCACGCGCGGAGGAACGTGCATGGTGAGTAAACGATACGTGAAAGCAAATAATGAATTTTTAGACGACTACGATAAAACGAAACCAACGAGCTATATTATGGACTTTGACGCTAATAATTTATACGGTGGCGCCATGAGTCAACCTTTACCGACTGGTGGTTTCAAATGGTTATCACAAAAACAAATTAACAGACTCTGGCGCGATGGATTTAAAAACAATAAAGGATACATTTTAGAGGTTGATTTAGAATATTCCAAAGAATTACACGATTCTCACAACGCGTTTCCACTCGCGCCAGAGTCGTTGATAGTACCGAAAGAATGGATGAGCGACTATCAAAAGAATTTACTAAAAGATAAACCCGCTCCAAACGTTGCTAAATTAGTACCAAATTTAGGTAACAAGAAAAACTACGTGCTTCATTATCGTAATTTGCTATTGTATTTACAACTCGGTATGAAACTGACTAAAATTCACAAAGTTTTACAGTTTGATGAATCATGTTGGATGAAATCGTACATTGATTTAAATACACGATTAAGAAAAGATGCGACGAGTGATTTTGAAAAAGATTTGTACAAACTGATGAACAATTCGGTTTTTGGAAAAACGATGGAAAATGTACGAAAGCGCGTTAACGTAAATTTGAAGCATTTAAACGATCCAAAAGCGCAAAATGAAATTCGCATTCTCATCGCTAAACCATATTTTGCAGAGGCTAGGATTTTCGATAATGAATTGGTTGCGATCCACATGCACCAAAAAAAAGTCAAACTCAACCGCCCTATCATTATTGGAATGAGTATACTGATTTATCCAAGGTTCATATGTACGATTTTATTACAATCATTTTAAGCAAAAATACGGTAACAATTGCGAGTTGATTTACACGGATACGGATAGCCTCCTGTTGGAAATTAAAACGAAAATGTTTACAAAGATATGAAAAAGACAAGCATTTATACGATTTTAGTAATTATGACAAGAGTCATTTTCTGTTTTCGAAGAAAACAAAAAAAGTGATCGGTAAATTTAAAGACGAGTGTTCAAAACTGTAATTTCTGGAAGTTGTTTGTTTAAGACCTAAAAATGTATTCTATACTTACTTCGGATAAAGCTGAAATAAGAAAAGCTAAAGGAGTTAAAAGACAAGTTTTACAACAAAATATTAATCACGAGCGATATAAACAAGTTTTATCATTTAAAAAAACTCTACGTCACCCCATGAATTTTATTAGACACGTAAACCATAGACTATATACAACTCGAATAAATAAAATATCACTATCTCCTCTAGATACAAAGAGATACATTTTAGAAAACGGAATAGACACTCTAGCTTATTTTCATTACTCTCTGATTAACGTTTTGGTGGATTCATCGTATCTCTAGGAATAATTTGTATTTCTTCTCTTACAAAACTACGTGCGGGGCCTCCTTCTACATAATACAATATGGGTTGATTAGCAGCCTTCATCGTTTTAGATATTCTATAAATTTTTAAACTCCATATAGGATCGGTCGCTCTACGTCTCGTATCTTTTTCAGCTTCACCGGGCGCGTATAAATACCGAACTAGCGAGTTTAATGGAATTCTTTTTTCATTCTTTTTACCCGGTGAGGCTGGATTTTGCTCAACGCTATCTAATTTAATAGCGTCTTTTGGTTTCGAGTTAATCAATCGCGTCGTCTCGTTGTTTAACGCTTTTACGACCGCCGGTAATCTTTTAACCCATTCTCTATTTCTCGTATTGGTAATACTTGACCGTATTGATGCGAAAATAATCTTTCGCTTAAAGGTTCTATATAAATCTCTCAACGATACCCTGAGCTCTGTGATTTCAACCTCTCCTCGCTGAATTTCAACTCGATGCTCACTCATCAAAGCATTAACGCTGCTCATAAATTCTTTCCGGGGTCGACTTTTTATAATTTTAGGCCAAACCAACGGCGATTTTTATAAATTTTTCAAAAGCATCGCTTACTCGCGCGGCTGTTTTATCAATTAAAGGTACTGCAGCTTTATATCTGCTGGCTTCATCTACGACCGTTAACGCGTACTTGTACGTAATTCTACCGACTTTATCGTGTGGAAGAAACAACAAGTCTGCTTGATGAACCTCGTTTGGTTTTTCGAGCGAGCTATTTGATGAAGTTGGTCTCGGAATATATTTAGGATAGGGTAAATAAATTTGCCACAGCGCTTGCTTTTTTATCCATCGTCGAACGAGTTTTACATTTACTCTCGTTTCTTTAGCCAGCTTGCTGATTGCTGATTGACCTTTGTAGTATCCTCTCGGACTATAATAAGCGTTGGATAGTTTTCGTTCATCCATTTAATATTTATAAATATTATTCTTAACATTCTATTCGGCGGGCATGAGTGATTTGGTAAATTTTTGTGTTACTAACCATTTGCGTTGCACCGCTTAATGTAATCGTCGCGGTTAGTTTTTAACCGTCTTATATCCAATTTTCTAAATCGGCTGGTTTCATTTTAAATATTTTTCACCTAGCATGCTGTATAAAATTACTAAAAGAGTCATAACTGAGCTGTGATAAATTGTATCGGCGATCGTTTTCGTATTTATAGGCATTGAAGACATGTTTATAATCGTTAAACATAATAAAAACTTTTATTCCATTTCAAGTTCTCTGGGGTGGTGAGTTTAACGCATGAGTTTAACGGGTTCGTTTTTAACGGGTTCGTTTTTAAATGTTGGTTCTGAGTTGCTTCTAAACAAGAAAAAAGCTCCAATAACACCAACTCCAATAGCAATATAAAAATAATTGTAACTCGTTTCATCGCTTAACGAGTTGTTTTCTTTATAACCTTCGCTATGATGGTTAACGCTTTTCATGGAGTTTAGCGAGTTGTAGTTTTTCTGTCTATTAAGTTCAGCTTTTTTACCGGCAGCGACTCTGTTTGGGTTTTTGACTTAGTCGCTGGTTTCGTCACTGTCTTTGGTTCTGGTTGTGCAATCTCCTTCGGTACAGTCGTTTGCTCGTTGGTTTACATCGCGTTTATTAGGTATTTAATATAATGTTTATTATTTTATTTTTAAATTTTTTGCCGTAATCAGAGAAACGCTGATCGGAGCGAGAAACATACCGTACTTGTAGTATATTTCACACAACGTTGTATTAAGCATGCTATTAATGAACGGATCTTTTTCTAAATCTGAAATTAATTTACCTTCATCATCAATTTGAAATTTATGGCCGTACAAATCAATACGATTTAAACTAAGCTCCAATAGTTTAGCGTATAACGTTATAATGGCGCTACCTAAAGACTGAGTAATATCGCGACCTAATTTAGTTTCGTATTGCGCGTGTAATACTTTTCGATCTTGCTCGCTCAAAGCTTCAATATCACCAACGCTTAGTTCTTTACCGAAAAACTTTTAGAGTCTCCTCCTATTACGACCGATAAAAGACGTTGTTTCAGCAATAAGCTATCATCGTTGATATTTTCGTTAATGAGTGGCGTCTGTATTTTCGTTTAATACCCATGTACTTCTTCCATTTATTATACGTACTAGAAGAATAATCGATTAAATTTATTAAAAAATATAAGAACCAATAATTAGTTTTAGATAACCCATCGGCGTTTAAAAGCTCGTTAAGATTTAACATTAGATCTTTTACTCGTTTAGCATCTATACTATGGTATATACCTTTTACTTTTTCAGTATTATCGTTTAATACTTGTACCAATTCTTGTCTTTCTTTCGCGGTATTTACGAGTTGGTTAAGATTATATATAAAATCATTTACTCGTTCAACAGATATATTCGTAAATACTCGTTCAGCATTCATATTTATAAATATGCTTTATAATATTTATTAAATTACCCTTAACCTATGAGTAACCTATGAGTAACCTATGAGTAATTACCCTTGACCTAAGAGTAAACCTATGAGTAACCTATGAGTAACCTATGAGTAACCTATGAGTAACCTATGAGTAACCTATGAGTAACCTATGAGTAATTACCCTTGACCTAAGAGTAAACCTATGAGTAACCTATGAGTAACCTATGAGTAACCTATGAGTAATTACCCTTGACCTAAGAGTAAATCACTAAATGACTTGACGGTAATCACTCAGTCACGTATTTCATAACCGGTAGGCTGATCCGTTTTTAAAATTAATTTACGATGTTTAACTCTTTTTAATTTTTCATGAATTTCTATTCTCAACTCGCGAGTTGGTATAACATCATTTTCTCTAAGACAATTCTCGTACGAGTCTCTATCTTTACAATAAAATAAACATATCCATTTGAGTTGTTCTCTAAAATCTTTCAATACGCTATTATATTTTTGAGTAAGTATCCAACAACTATGTTTAATATGCCTACCGCTAAAAGCCAATTGAGTAATCATACATTTATTATTCTCGTCGTATTTTTTATAATGCAACTGTTTATTCGCGCTGCAATCGTCTATAATAAACAACGTTTCTTTATTTTTGAAAGCGTTGCTATAAATTTCTATAGCCCTATTCAGCGATATGTCGTTTAAATCATTAACGTGTACGTTATCATCATTTAGAACCCATTTTCTATTTTTGTACGCATCATTGTTGAAAATGGTAGGGCATAATATAACGATATTTTCAAAATATTTAAAATATTCATTTTGTAATAAATTTAAAATAAATTCAGTTTTACCGCATCCCGTTTGTCCGCAAATTAACGCAGCGTGTGGATATTTAAGTAACATTTTTCTTTTTAATATTAAACGTTTTTTAATAATCGACCGATTCGAAACGCGAGTTTCTAATATTTAGTTGCGCGTCCATGATAATAAAAGTATACATGTTTAGTTCACCCGCACTCTCGGCTTCTTTTTCAATTTGAATGGTAATTCCTTCGGACAAGTTTTGCACTCGTCTTCCGCTTCCGTGTAATACATTATCGGTACTCGCTCTTAAATCTAAAAATAAACCGTATCGATTAAGTAAATAATTCGATATTGACGTTTGATAAATCTAGAGCTTGTACAACTCGGATAGCGTGTTGGTTTCTCGAATCACCGAAATAGTTTGAACTCTCGTCCCGTGGTTGATATCTGTTCGTTCCGTGCGGGTCGAGTGGATTGGGAACGCCTTCGATAGTAATACTAACTTTTGTTATTTTTGGATTATAAAACTTGTTGCTTTCTTTCACGCAGAGTTCTTTGAATAGAAACAATATTCTTTCATACTTTTTTGCCGGGGTATTTAAATTTATATTCCACATTGTATCTTTTTTGTTGTACGTAGTTACGCTCTGTCTCAGTACGCGATCAAACAATATACTCGTTCTATCGCTGTATTGATTTCTAATTGTTCTAGCGAGTTCTGGCATATGAACAACCTCAAATTCTAAAGAAATTCCACTTATGACATATTTTGCATTGTCGTCGGTGCTTTTGATCACATTTTCAAATTTATTAAACACGAGTTCGTATGTCAATCGATCTCCTATACCCGACTGATAGTAAGGTTGATGATCGGTTAACAATTCAAAATCTAGCGGAATGTAATACCTATTTTTATACGCGTCTGCGATAGCTTTATCCGCTCCACCGTTGCCCGTGGAACTTTATCGCCAGCGTCTATTCTCATTTTTAGTTATGTTTTCAGTTTCGATTCCTTGATACACTAAATTTTCGCGCTGATCTTTGGTCAACCATTCGTCTTTGTAACAATTGAATACATCCGCATCGTCTAAACTAAATATTTCATTTCCTTCCATTTTAATGATTATGTGTTTTACGATAGCTCTACCGATGTTTTGTACCAACGTTCTATTTTCATCGTTGACGCTAACGAGTTCAATGTTGAAAGCTAATCGCGTTGTATTCGGAACGATGACGTCGTTCATTCCTAAATTTGGAAAACGAACCGTCAACAATTGATTTTCGTTTATGGTACTCGGATTGTTTGTAATGACGACTTTTTGGCGCATTCCTTTTACGCCTCGAGGTTCTCTTAGTCTTCTGTTTGGATCTAGCGTATCTCCGTACGTATTACTCGTCATATTTAACGTTGTTAAATATAATAATTTTTATATATAATCTACGTAAAACTATATTTAACAACACTATTTTTTGTGTTGTTGATTATAAATGGTATCTGTAGCGATGATGGTTGGAGGCGCTGTCATTAATGCGTTAGCGTTTACTGGATCGAATTTTTTATTTAGTAATTTACGTGGTAATGACGCGGAACAAGAACGTAAACGTCACGATTTAGCGTTGGAACATCTTTCGAAAGCTAGAGACGAATTTAGTAAAAAACGTTTAAAATATATAGATTATTTAAATGAGAAAATACAAAAAGAATCGGGCGCGATAAGAACTTTAATAACATTAACGAAGCGATGCAAGAATATTCGCGAGTTACCAATACACTGATAAATTCTACCTCTCGATTTACGACAAGAACCGCGATTAGAAGATTTTTACGTTCCTAGCGAAGATCAAAAACAGGAGAGATTGTATTTATCATTATTGGTATGAGTGTAGTTGGTTTACGCGAGTTATAAACTGTTAAAATAAAAGATATTAGTAAATGGCAGAAGGAGGGCGCGATCTTATGGAGCTAGATCCGTTATTACAAGATCTTAACGATGAAGAAGAAGATTCTATGCAAGAAACAAATGTGTAATGATAACACCGAACAAACGCTTCCAATTGGGGGCAACCCACACGTTTAGGTAGCCAAGACTATTATAAAAGTAGAGAAGATGCTGTTGATGCATTTTACAAACAATTGAATAAAACAAACGTTGTAAAAGAATATAAAAGATTTAGTTACAGATATGGAGTACTTTGGTTTATAAAAGAAGACGGCCAACTAATACGTTTAACTAACTTAACAGTAAAAATGGGCGATACATTTTTAGGAGAATCTACTTTAAAAAAAAAAGGTAAAGATCTTTTTTACGAACTTTATGGTTTACCAAAACCAAAAATAACGTTAGAGGTACAAGAAAAAGCGGGTGAAGTTTTAAAAGAGATAGAAGCACGACCACCATCACCAGAGATTGTTATCGATAAAACGCCTCTTCGTAGAGAAGCAGGTCGAAAGTTACCAACGCTACCTCCACTGCAAGATGAAGAAGAAGAAAAAGAAGAAGAAGATTACAATGATAACATTGAAATGAGTGATTTACAAGTTAAAAAAACGATAGATAAGGTTGAAGAATTTCTTGGTTTTCTTACGCAAGATGCACCAACTCTAGAGGAAGCGAATATATACCGTGAATTAAAGGGTTACGTTAGTCTTATGAAAACGGCGCAAGGACATAAATTAAAATTTGAAGCCGAATTATACACGCGTAACGAAGAATTAACCGAAATTAGAACTAGAATTGCTAACAACGACGTAGGAGATGAAAATGCGATAGATCAACTACGTCAACGAGAACAAGAATTATTAGATGAAATTGATACGATTAGAAAAGAAATTGCCAAGTTTGATTATAAGAATAGTAGCCAACTCAATAGAATTAAAGAAACGTTATATAGAATAAAAAACATAGACGTTACGTTGGGTGAAAGAATTAAAACTTTATTTAGAGAACAAGGTGTAACGATTATCAGTATATTAACAGCTTTTAGTATGACCATTGCTTTTTTCGTCAAATTGATCGGTATAGTTCCAAAACCAACTCCTGCGCCAGAACCCATTCCACCAACACCCCCGAGCGGCGGCGTAAAAGAGTGGATACAAAAAACATTAAAAAATCTAGCGAATGTATTATCTAAACTGGGAGCGAAAGCTTTAGCCGCTTTGCCAGCCATTATTGGTAGTATAGTAAGTTGGTTATTTAAAACAGCTTCCAACATTGTCGCGTGGACGGCGGAACATTTATGGTTAACGCTAAGTGGAGTCGGAGTATTAGTTTTAGCTTATACGCAGAAAACGCTGACGCGATAGCGTGTTAAAATGCTCCGCATCAGCGTAACAATTCATAAATCATAACGCCTACACCGGTAAAAATCGCAAAACCAAGTATTAAAGAATTTTTTTCTTCTTGATGCGTATCTTCTAAAGAGTCTTCTTTTATCACATCTTCTAAATTGCGCGTGCTGATTGCGTCTTGCGTGTGCGCTATTGACGATTTAGAATCTTCTTCAGTAATTGATTCGCTGTCGTTAAGCAAAGGTAAAATAGGAAAAACAACGGGCGTTGAATTTGTATCTAAATTTGAACCTAAAGATAAACCGCTCGTCGCAATTAATAGATTATTGTTGTATCCCGCATAATTACCTATTCGTAAATTCATATCGCTAGGCATCATGTATAAATGTTCTCCTAGACAAAAGTTTAAACTACTGCGAGCGTATTGTAAAACATCTTGATATCGTTGAATAGAAGATTGTAAATCGACCGGAGAGTCAATCTCTGCTTCTACTATATTTATAAATTCGCGTTGCGCGTCTAAACCCGTACCACCCGCTAAAAATGAACTTTTTGCTTGCGCTTGAGCCCCTAAAATCGCGTAAACGCCGTTCTTAACGAGTCGTTTATTCGTTGCGTACCAACATCCGTAAAACCTCTAGACTCGCCGATTATAAATTTTGACCAAGCGAGCTTGGTTGAAGATTGTGAAATGAATGCGATCGTATAGGTCGAAGGATGGTCTCCAAAACTCATTTTAGTCGCGGTTTTGTAATAATCGTAATCGGTCACCTCGGTAGAAATAACGTTCAAACTACTGTTGTTATAGTTGTTATTGGGTACCGCTTTGATACCGTTGTCGTAATAATAAGCAGTTCCTAATCCGTTTGAATTTAAATCTACTCGTTGTTTCCAATTGTTGTTTTGAGAAAGGTGAAATTCTTTACATATTTTTTTGTACGCGCTCACGTCTATATTATTGGTAAACGGATTATAGAAATTTTGAAAAGATGCGGGGCAGCTCATTTCTTTGAGCAATCGTCTAATTTGATAATAGACGTGAAATCTAAAAAAACTACGAATCATCATATTTAAATGGTTTAAATGTTGATAACTCACGCCGCATCTCGTCGTGGCGCAGTACGTTACAAAATTTATTTGATTTTGATAAAATTTTAGCGGGTTAGAATACCAATCGTCGACAACCCTATCGCTTTTAACACGAGGCAGCTTGTAGTCGTTGAAAACATTATTAAAACGAACGTTAAAAAACTCATTCTTGTTTACGTAAATGTTTATACTCGTTAAATCATCATCGTTAAAATCGAGAGGCGCTTTAAAATTTCCAGATTGCTCGTACGAATACGTAAAATTACTCTCGAATGCTAATGGAAACGTGCTTCGCGGTAACGTCATTTATTATATAATGTTTAATAATAAAATGTATCATACGTTTGAAATCGAAATTGGTAAAGAAGGTGGATCGATTTCTTTAGAAAACGTTATCGATAATCGAGGAGGCAATCTCTCGATTATATTACACAGCGTAAACATTTGGGTGGGATATTACAACATACGTAAAAAAGAAAGAATACTAGTTCGTACGGTTGGTGAATCGGAAGGTGAAGTAAAATTTATCGAAGCGGGCCTTATAACATTATCGAAATTATCGAGATTATAGCGAAAAATGAGCCTTGGATAACGTATAGAATCGATAAATCAATGGTGAATTACACGTTAATATTAGCTCAAGCGAACAAGAGCGTTAAATTTACATCTGGGTTAGCTAATTTATTGGGTTGCATAGCGAATCTCTAACCGCAGGAGAATATACCAGAAAAATTGACGTACAACTTTTTAAATTTTTTTTACATTCATTGCGATCAAATTTCTACGACCGATAATTATTTCAACGGAAAAGCCTGCATCAATTTTAAACTCGCTGCCTTTGCAGGACGCGTCGTTTGGTGAAAAGCATGTTCATACAATATACAAATCCATTAGCAAAAAAAGTTACGACTCGAACTTTTAACGAGTTGAGTTTTCGAGTTAGAGATAGCAAAAGTAGAGATATACATAATCACGGTTTCCCCATTATTTTAAATGTAGAAATAATATAAATATGGCGAGTATTTACGGACCGAGTCGCGCTTACGTGAAGCGCGATATTAGAACGATCGCTAGCGATGAATCGAAAGACGAAATTTACGAACATCACGGATATCTAAACAGAGATGAAATTTTACAGCGATTAGTTTTAATCGAAAAAAGTCGACGTTGTACTCGGATGGCACGATATTTTAAAGCAACCCCTTTTTCTTGTTTACGACCGCGCCCACGTACTGTAGTATTTTCACGCAGTTTATTAAAACTGATAGTTTCGTCACGCATTCAACGACGCGCGATTACGCTCCCAACATTTATTATATTCCTTCTCCGCAACGAGATGAAAAATTTCATTTTCTCGATGATGAAATTCAACATTTAAAATACGAAATGTGTTTTAAAATACGAAACGTTAGAAAAGTTTTTGTTGAAGCGAGTTTTTTCGGTTCGCTAAATTCAAAAATCTGTTTCAATATAAAAATTGCAAGTTTACCATCTAATTAAATAATTTATAATATAAATGGCGAGTATTTACGGACCGAGTCGCGCTGACGCGAAGCGAACAACGAGTGAGCATAGTTTAAACAGTAAAAGAAATTTTGACTTTGAAGAAACTAATTATATCAGTCCTAGTGAACTTGTACCAGATTTACCTTTTTTATCATTTAATTATTTAAATAATTTAGGCTTAGAACTTTTTTGGTATAAAAATGAAATAAATGTTTTAATTGACCATTTATTTTTTTATTCATTATATGCAAAAATGAATAGAGGTGATAATAATTATTATTCTAGTAAAAAGTGAAGAATTTGATAAGTATAATTTTGCAACTAATCGTATTGATTTTCCTGAGGGGAATGAATTTTCTTTTAGTAATGAACCTCGTTATTTAGAATGTGTAATATGTTTCATTACAAATGTAGAAGAAAATCATGCTAAATTCTATTTTCAAGCTACCTTTTTGGCTGTGAATACAGGAATATGCTATGAAATAAAAATTAAAAAAATTCCAATTAATACTTTTCCAATAAATTAAAATATTTTTCTATTAATAAAAAATGAGCATGCCTATAGAATCAACGAACGTACTTTATCCACCTTTACCACCTTTACCACCTTTGACGAATGACGCTAAAACATTTCGATTGCAAACAATTTACGATATTCAAAAAGAATTACGAATTGAAATAAACGAACGTGAGGGTGTATATAAAAAATATAATAAAATCATAAACGCTTGTAACAACGCAGAAACTCTCGCAGAATTGGGCTGTATTGGGAGCGGGATCCATCGGAATAATAAGTATCATACGGTTGTATCATCACCCGTTGGATTAGCTTTTGAAAGGTTTAGCTTTGGGGTTGGGCGTCACAGCTTTAGCTCTTATTTACGCTAAAATAAATTGTATAAAAAGCTAAAAACACGATGAAATACGAATTTTAGCGATTGAGTAAACTCAACACGATTGAAACCACGTTAGTAAAGCTTTTAGAAGACAGTTGCATCAGTCAAGAAGAATTTGTGCTCGTGACTGAAGAGCGAGAAAAATATTATAAATGAAAAAAATCCGAGTCGCAAAGAGTGAATCAGAGGTTAAAAGAAGTAAACTCTGATGTCGCTTCGCACGTAAATACAGAAAAAAAATTTATAGAAAAACTTTTGAGTTTAAAGTAGCTTTAACGATAAATAAAACTATTACGCTTGTGTCAGTAAAAACACGCTTCGCGAGTAGCGGGCGATAAAAACGTTCGATAGACCTCCTCCGTACGCCCCAGCGACGCATAATTATAATTTATAATCCATAAAAGAAATTTCTTTCTAACAATTCTTTCATCACTCTATTGTAACAACGTTTAGATTTTACTCTCACTACATTTAATATCCTCGTGCATTTCGTACACGAGCCGCCTTCTTTTGTGCCATTTTACATCTATAACATGCAAGTGGAATACTTTTTCCTAGCCGAATACGCCATCGATGCATCGGGCAATAGACATCATCGCGAATACTCATTCTACAACACTTGCAGTTTTTACAACTAAAAAGCCATTCACACAAAAATCATCATTCTCTCATCTTTATTATTAAACAATATAATATTAATTCATTATGTCACTTTTTAAAACTACGTTAAAGCCTCACCAAATCTCTGTAATAACCGTATGAATACGAGTTACGTCTCCGTTTGCTAAAATGTGTCTGTATGGTAATAATATTTTTTCAACTATTCTACAAACGTAGTGATATTTATCGTCTTTTTTAATCAATAGTAATTTTACGTTACTATTACAGAATAATCGATTAAATATTTTCAATTGTTTCAATTCGTAATTGAGTTGTTTCTGTGTAGGCATCTTTATTATACAACTAGATAATATTAATTCATTATCTCACTTTTTAAAGGTACGATTTTAGAGATCGATTTTAGAGATCGATTTTGACGATCGATTTTGACCATCGAATTTTTATCATCGTAAAACCAGCGGCTATCCGCGTGATGAAAGTATTGATCACGATGATGACGATGATGGTCACGATGATGATCACGATGATGACGATGATGGTCACGATGATGATCACGATGATGACGATGATGGTCACGATGATGATCACGATGATGACGATGATGTCACGATGATGATCACGATGATGACGATGATGGTCACGATGATGATCACGATGATGACGATGATGTCACGATGATGATGATGATGATGACGATGATGGTCACGATGATGATCACGATGATGACGATGATGTCACGATGATGATGATGATGATGACGATGATGTCACGATGATGATGATGATGATGACGATGATGTCACGATGATGATGATGATGATGACGATGATGTCACGATGATGATGATGATGATGACGTCATCTCTTTTTAATTCTTAAAATATCCCCTATCCCTGAGAGAATTTGACTCAAAAATATCTTTTTGAGTAGGTGTGTCGAATGCCTCAGCAACCCATACTACTTCAGTTTCCATCTGAACGACCCAAATCCATTGTTCTTGGGGTACTATGCCGTGGACTAGGATAGTACATGAGTGACACATTTCATGCAGGTAATAGACTTCTGTTAACACCTATAAAATACGACATAAAAGAAATGTAAATGTCCACAAAACATTGGAGATAGTAATACCAACCTTCAGGTCATTGTTGGTCCTGATGCTATGCAAGAAGGATGACCAGTCTGTAGGACCATTGTCCACTGATCCATGTCCTATCCACATACTCAAAGACCTGTTAAAATACTGAATTAACATAATTAGGGTTTTAATACTAAAATAATAAGTGTATCAATTTGATTGATCTCTAATACAATACTGAATACAATACATTATATAAATCACTGGTGAAAAAAAACCTAAAATAAATTACCTCCAAAAGTATCAGCGTTGTGGCACATTGTCTCAGGGATAGAAACATACCCGGGATGATCATTTGGAAAAACTTTGGTATGTGTCCGTCTCCATGTACGCTCTTGTGTAGATCTACTGACTGAATGTCTCCAAACTACTTGCTTCCAGTGGAATGCACATCCGATGCATCTTACCTGTAAATTGAACAAAAATAATGTTACGGGGGTGAGTTTGACGAAGGGGCGAGTTTGCGCAATGGGTGGGGAAGGGGGGACACGTTTCCTTGGGGGGAAGTTTGCCGGGAAGGGGAAAGTTTGCCAGGGAGGGGGGTGCGAGTTTGCTGCAGATCTACTGGGGGGTGACTATAACTTGTCAAGGGGTGACTTTGTGAAAGGCTAACAAAAGTTTGGAGGTCGCGTGTTGCACCACGGGAGGTCACTGGCAGCCATGTCTTCAGCTAAATCACAACAGAAGCATTGACCGCACGGAGTAAATTCAATCAGTTTTTTCCACTGAATAAATATACATCTAATTTCTTAAATGAAACTTCCCGGCCGGCTTTATAAAGGGACGAATATTCACTGTGACTTTTTCGTGAGCACAAAAACAGGTAAAATATCATCAATGTGGTAGGGTTGATAACTCCCGGACTCCGGCGGTGTCGTGTAACACGTAGTATAGGAGTCCCTGGGCTAACAATAATGTACATGTATATAACATTATTGTCATTACAAATATTAAACAATTTGAACAATATCAGACTGACATGACTGAGAAAGTCATTGTAGGCCTATAGGCCTACCTAAAAATGCCCGATTTTTCATAAAACAAATATTCTGAAGTTATTCTGAAGAATAATTTGAAGTATATGTCCATCATTCATGTTCTCCACCTTGCTGAGCATGTAAGATTACATTATTCATTGGGGGTAGAATGTCGTATCTGGCCGCCACTATTTTTCATTAAATATACCCAATAATGTAATCTTACCTACCTAGTAAGGTGGAGAACATATGGATGATGATGGACATATATCTTAGAGTATTCAAGATATTTATTTCATGCAAAATCAGGCATTTTTGGTATACGATGACTTCCTCAGTCATGTCAGTCCAATCTGTAAACTCACTGATTACTATTTGTGACAACACAGGTCATTGTACGCACAATGACTGTGTTGGTCACTAAATAGTAATGTATGTATGCGTAGTGGCAACTATAATAGAATCCTTCTATTTTCTGAAGGGGAGGATTTTTTTTAGAAGGGAAATCAAGTTCGAAAACCATCATAAAAGTGGATTTTAAAGATAGTTTTCGCTTTCTGTACCACCAAAAATCGATAGAATGATTGTTTAACTGGTTAGTGGTTGCAAAAAAAATCCAAAAATGCCCTTAAAAAGTGGCGGCCGGATACGACATTCTTTCCTTCATTGGTTATATTATAATGAATGAGAAAGCATGGTGGTTGGGATCAACATTCTAACGTTAACTTTAGAAGTTTAGTAATGACTAATGTGGTTATAATGTTAATATAACTGTGCATTTCTACTTGCCATTTCGACAATTGTCTCTGCAAACGATCAAAAGTGCATGGACCTTGGTCTGTTGGCTGCAACCAATGGCACTGAACACATTCATCCCAGAATCTAAAACAGCTAGCAGACTACCACCGTTACTCATTCTTCCCGATGGCAATAAGTTATTAAGCAAATCATGAAACAAACAGATCCCGGCAACAACACAACGTGCACCGTCTGCCAGCATTTTAAGGCTCGTCTGGCGGTGTATGCACCAGACCCTCATACTGTACATTCACTCTGTTCACTATCGCTTTTCTTTCATGTGCACACAACCATCAGTTCCAAGAGAATCGTCAGGTTTGACGAAGTTTGGTTTCTTGTTGGAAGAAGGAGCCATTGAGGCATAATATTAAAACAGACACGAGTCGATACTTTGCAGAACTTAAATGATGTAGCGCCCTCTGTCGATATCACTGTCACTTTAGATTTCTTATCTTACAATAATGCGTTATTATTATTTCTATAATGTATAATCGTCTATTTTCTGTGTGTTGGAAAAAAATAAAAAATAAAAATGAATGAATGCGTAATGCATTTTGGTCTAGTTAGTGATTAAGATACTACCATTATCAATTTCACAACCACATACACTTGACAACATTAAAACATGATTGTGTTTGTTTTCAGATTAACAACAAAACGACGTAGATCGATCGTTCGATTCAAAACTATACAATAACGTACGGGAACATAATGTGAATAGTGACCGGTAATTATTGAGACCGATATGCTACTTCATTAGTGTATGAATAAAAACAAGTGTTCATGTCTGAGCTGACTTTATGGTCTTTTTTATTATACTGAAGCTTGATATTAAACCACGCCCATGCGCGACAACGGGGCCGGGGGAGGGTGTGAACGAATCTTCACACATCTTATTTATTTATATATTTGTGTTTATTTTTCTTCTTTCTATTTTTTATACATTTTTGAGGAGATTAATTCGCTGATATTTTGTTCAAGTGAAAAATATCTAAAAACATTTGATAAAGCAGCATTTTGAGAAATTTAAAATATTTTGTTGTATGCATAGCAACGACACAGCATTGTGGTAAAATCTACACCGGTTTGGGCAGCGGCCACTACGGACTTTTGAATTGTGGCCGCTTGTGGCCGCTATGTGCGTTTGGGCCAGCTGTGGCCACTTGTCGCTTCTATGGGCATTTGAATTGTGGACGTTTCTGGCAGCCTTAGTCTCTTTAAAGAGTTTGTACTCTGAACCAAAAAGAGTTTCTTTATGGGCTTCGTACTGAACCCCTGAATCTATAATAGCCCTAAGCAGGGGCATAATGACCCCCTACGCAACTAACGCTCACACACAAAGTGCTCGCTCAAAAACAGAAAAACGATCGAATACACTTGAAGTGTAGCTCTAAGCAAAATGTAATAATGACCTTTCCTCATTTTGAGAGAGGAAACTAAACAACAGTTTTTATTATTATATAAACCCACAGTAAAATAACTTTCTCCGAACTTAGAGTGTCTGGAATTCAGAAAACCCAAAGGTCACTGGGAAAAACAAAAATATAAGTACTGTTGCATGTGTAAACGTAACAGGTGCATTTGTATCCACCCAAGGCAGCAGTAGACCGTGGGCGTTTCTTAATTCTAGACAAAACAGGCTTAGACATAAATACTTTTGCTAATAAAAATATAATGTCAAAATAGTAGTTAATGGCCTTAAGTTTTGAATAGATTCTTTCTCAAAAGGCAAAATGAACGATATAATACAGACATGCCCCATAATTTAACGCAGGACTCGGGCAGTTATCAGGTGTGAAAGTAACACAAAAGAAGAGGGTACAAGAAACAGGGTCATATACTAGTCCTAGGACCGGACAAAGGAGAGATTAAACATGAATAGATCAACTAGGAAGAGCAGGGTTTATAGCTGATAGAAGAAAGCAAAAGAGGAATGAAAATGAAAAATATAATGTCGTTTTGTTTCTTTATGACATAAACACACATACTCTAAAAATGGGAGAATACCAATAATTTATAATGTGCTGAGAAGCCCTCTTTAAATAAAATCTTGTTGACGTGACGAGCTTAATAATAATTTATATGATGCCCTTACAAAAACAAAA
>CM055816.1:81795336-81819442 GCA_029582265.1 Zoroaster sp. YZ-2022
ACCTAAAAAGACGTTCGCTTGGCATCTCACACGGTCGTATCAAATTACAAACACTTATGTTCTTGCGCGTGTACAGTCTGAGCTGCAAGTATTTATGAATGAATGTGTCGTCACTGCTTTGCTCTGTTTGTTTACTACGTGTTCTTTGACCTTAAAGAGGTCAAATGTTCAAGAATGGTAAGTAAGAAACCATGCTGGTGTGTGCGTGGTATCATTATGGTGGTACGTTAATAAATAATAATAATGTATAGATTTATATAGCGCACGTATCCACCAACTAAGTGGCGCTCAAGGCGCATTATATTATTATCCCTGCTCATAAGGCTCATAAGGCTCATAAATCATTCCTGAAACCATCTCAGCTCCCTGGGGAGTATACAGCTCAATTGCTGCCATTACTAGCGCATATAGAGCAAACCATCTCTGCCTTCACAGGTACCCATTTAACCCCTGGGTGGAGAGAAGCAATTATGGTTAAGTGTCTTGCTCAAAGGACACAGGTGTCCAGCCGGGCTCGAACCCACACTCTGCTGCTGGCAACACCAGAACTTGAGTTCAGTGCGCTAGACCGCACGACAATCCACTTACGTGCATTATACAACACACAGGGACCTACGGCTTTGCGTCCCATCCGGAAGGAAAGCAATTATGGTTAAGTACCTTGCTCAAGGACACAAGTGTCACGACCGGGGCTCGAACCCACACCCTGCTGCTGGCAACACCAGAACTTGAGTTCGGTGCGCTAGACCGCTCGGCCACGACACTCCATGCGGTAGGAGTAGTGGTAGGAGTAGTGTTTAATGGTACTGCGGATGACGGGATTACTGGTTTTCCAAGGGTGGTTGGGAAGGGATATATACTGGCGGTATATGCATCGTATGTGACAGGGCTACGGACGGCTGGTTCCAATGCTGACTTGTCTTCCTTCATCCATGGGTGTACATTGTCATTGAAGTACCGTTTTAAACAGTCATGATGTAAAACGTTTAATTTCTCTTTATGGTTTAAAGAAGTACAAAGAGTAAATAGCTTAGTGTTCGTCCAATGACACAAGATCATTTCCATTTAATCTGAAATAGAGGGCGATATATCATCATAATCAAAGGGTAAGATTCGTAACACTGTCAACATAGCGAATCTTGTACATGCAATAGGCCTATAGGTGTTTTCAAAGAACCCCAAAGTCAAACTGCGCCGGGCAAAACACAAAAAAAAAAAAAAACCATAAAAAGAGATGTTTTGAGCTAATTATCAGCATGCAGAAAAATACTTAATTTGATTTATTTTGAATAAGGCACTAACATAACATCTCCAATGTTATTCATCTGAGAAGTAATAAACACATTATTTTAGGGAAATGCCCTGGTAAAGGTCACGCAAAGTGTAAACACACACACATGGTGTAAACACACACATGGTGTAAAGACACACATGGTGTAAAGACACACATGGTGTAAAGACACACGTGGTGAAAATGTGACACATAAATCACCTTCTGATTTGAGTTATATTTATAGTTTCTTTTGGTAATTGATAAATCCACACTCAGAGATAAGATAGTTTAAACAAAAGTTAAGTAGAACAAGTTACTTACCGGTATGTAAACAAAAATCTAATTTAGGTAAAACAGACTGTGAAAAAATACAAATCTAGGCCTATTTTGTAAATGTAAAATTATATAATTCGAGAGTAAAAATTAAAGTTAAACCCGAAAGTTGTGTAAGTTTTACTTATGTTATAGAGTTTACAGTTGTTTATTTTACTATGAAAGTGTATGAAATAAATGATTTTATGTAAAGTCTCCCAAATTCAAGATGGAGAACACGAAAGCGAATAATATCACAGCAGTGGGAGTTTCATCAACTGATTGAGGCGGTTGAAGGTAATTAAGCAGTGCTATATTGCTTTTCTCGTTAGTTTATGGGATGAGATATCCACGTGTACGTACTCAAGATACAGCAGGTGATTTTAACTATGTGTTCACAAACATTTTACAGTGTACAAAAGTCATGTACATTATGCATGTATACGTCCAGAGAAGACCACTCACTCGTACACGTCATTGTGCAAGCGCGTGCAGGCAGGTCGTGTCGAGGCTATTATGCACTGTCGGTCAATCGGTTACATAGTTTTGCTTAACCTGAACTAAGGAGAAGAACAATATTACAAAACTCAACATTGTCTTAACCTTCAAATACTCCAACCATTTGAGGAAATCCTTACAGTTCTAACTGGGCCGGGTAAAAAAAAAACTCACATGGGCCCCTAAATTGCCAAACAATAATGTGAGAAAAGACAAAATACACATTCAAAAGTAATATTTTATACAATTTACATAAAAACAGAGAAATCATTTAGACCTATAAGTTAGACAAATAAAATTATCCAATCACAGTAATATGTTGGGTAACATTTACCCAACGCCTGTTTGTAAAGTTTTACTTAATTATCAGGAGGTTCAACATGAACATCTAAAGACAGTAAGCATGCCAAATGCTGATATCTGCTACACTGAGCTGCAGAATGCCAGGCCACTGGTCAAGAGACTGCCCATTTAGCTTCGATGCACGGTCATCATCTAGGGTTAAACCAAGAGCAAGAGCTGCCTCATCAATTGGATACACAAACTTCCACAACAGAATCACCCCACGTGGCAAGTGTCTATCTCTCAGCGAAACATCATCTCAACACATTGTCAAACACCCTGGCCATCACTTCTACGTCAACAGGGCGCTGGGCTGCGGGATCCTCCATCCTGCCTTAAAATTGCAAATCTGGAATATAAGTTCATCAGTGATGTACTGAAGGTAACATGCAACTGTGAATCTTGTGGGTTGGAAAGGGTGAAATAGCAGTCAAAGGAAGATTAAAACAATATGTACAATTTTGGCATGATATGGGCCCTTCTCGCATGGCAATGTCAGTAATTATTCAGGGTTACAGAATCTGAAAATCCTCCTCCCATGTCCTATCACAACAATAATTCAGCAGTAAAAGAGCATTATTTTATTTGTAACATAATCAATTTTAGAATTGCTTGCTTCTAATAGTATTACCGAGAAACAGTCATCTTGAAAGAGAAGATTGTTTCTAGATTTTAACTGAACTCATATCAGTGTATTAGATCATATTCACCTCTGTAAAGGTAAAAGACAATTCTGTCGTCCAGTTATAGACACTGGATTAAAGGAATTATTTCTGTGGAAGGTGCAGGTGCTCTAGAATTAGGAAGAAACAAAAACTCACTGCTGGGCTCTACCAAATTCACTGGTGCAATATGTGCTATTAATATTGATTGCTCAGAAATAATGAGATAATCTAATGCTGCATACCCGTCTATTTGCTTTCAATGCTTCAGATCATTTATTCACAATGATTTTGGTCAAAGTTCCATAGCGGTATTGGAGGGATGAAGAAACACAATTTTTTCAATGACGCGGTATTAGCAAAAGCAGATGGCACAATCAACAAGTGCAGACAGTTTATTACTTGGCTAAAATAACTCAATATTGAAATTATTGCTGCGTTTTTATTCAATAAGAAAGCAAATGCAAAATCAGATAATATGATCACTTCTACATCGGCAGCCAATGGTCAAATTCATTATTAAATGCAAATTAAAATCCAGTTGATTCACCAGTAGTTCAGCAAATCATAGTTAGTAGAAGAAGGCATTTGCATAAACCACCTGTACAGTAGGAGCCAGTGTCTCTTGAGTTAGTTAAATTGTTGATAAATTTGGAGGTCCTAATAACAGTTGATAGAATTGAGAACTGCTTGGTACATTTCACTAAAATCTTATTACCTTTTTAGGAAAGAGGTTCCAAGAGTTACCTGAAGTGCCTAGAGGGCTGAGCTCGATGAGCAAGGATATAATAAAATATTGTATGTATTAAATGTTGCCGAGATGAGAGATTCCGGGAAATACCCAAAGGGCTTATAGAGCCATGATTCAAATAAATGATTCAATTTTGGAATGGAAGACACTAACTTCAATATATTAATTGTACATTGCCTATAACACAATATTTATGACTAAAATCCAGTAACTAAACCTGTATGTAACACTCATTGATCTAGCACCACTAGACAATTCTGAACCAGAATATGTTTTCCAGTGTTGTGTCGTCCAATAGAGTGTGAGCGCAGCGACGAAGCAACACTTTAAACGGTATAAATACAACAAAGGACTATAGCCAGTCTATAATAATCTTTCTCATTAAGTTACGAGAGGGCGCTGTGTAAAATATTTTGCTTATTAATTGCAGTTACTGAATAATACATAGACGGTACATAGTTATACTATGTTCTTGGTTGATTGAAACTAAGTGATCTGAATGGCACGTAGAGTAACTTGAATGTGTTCGTGTGACTTTAGAGTACTTTAGAGTCCCTCAACTAACCTATAGTCTAAGCAATCGCCGTCGCTTGTTGTGCAAAAACATTGCAGCTGATTTCAACCAAACAAATCATGTCTCACCTCTTTACCTCATAAAACAAACCGGGCCCTTCGTAAACTAAATCAATACCTCAACCGAAATGCAAAACTAACAGATTCAGAGCTCAGAGACTAACAAATTGCCTGCAGTTTTGTTTAAAACACGTGTTGTTGTTAATGTATACACCGTCAATTTAAATTTGTATATGGATATATATTTTTTCAATTTATTGTTAAGCTTTTTAAAAATTATTATGTAATTCGGCCCCTGGGCTGCCATGGAATTGAATTAAACAAGTTTCCATTTATTTTACAGCTGAGGTTAAACTTGATGAAGTATTAGATACAATGTTTACGATATGTGTGCCATTGTTTTAATCTGTAAACGTACACACCATTGAATTACGCATTCTTGTATATCATTATTAAGTTTGTACGGAGTGACCGTGACTCAATTTGCATACTCACAATACGGGGCAGTTAAGCCAATGACCGCGCGTTACCCTAGTTTATCGCCCTAACTAGAGTAAAAGGCTAACATTTGAGATCACCAGTTTTGGGGCTTCGTCGTTCGCTTCTATTTATTATTTTTTATTATTTAAAACCATCTTTAACGAGGGTAACCCATCCAGCACAGCTGATCATTTGGGGCCCTCATATTATATAAAAATATATCCCCATTCAATATTATACAAAAATTATTACAGGAGGTACAGATGAATTTAATAATGATAAAACAAGATTGAAATGCATTGGAACTGAAACCACATACCATGTTTTCATTTGTATACCTATCAGCAAGGAATTTTGCTTCAGAATAAAAAGTGTCCCCAAGCATTTTTGTTGTACTTTTCGCTGTGATTGACACAAAATTCATCCATATTGCGTGCAATGCTCAACATGTAACGTGTGAGGGTCATTCGATTGGAAAACGATGTAGATTTGAGTCGCAATCGTTGGCACACAGTGTGTGCGAAGGCAGTGCACCATGTGTGAGGGCCGGGGCCATTCGATTTGAAAACATGTAGATTGAGTCTTGGGTACCGGTAAATTTACCGGTAAAAAAAGTGGAAAATTTCAAAAATCAAACGTATTATGTTTTATACAACGAATATGGTAAGTTTCATTAATAAATAGGCCTATGAATGACGGGGGGAACCGACCCGGAGATTTCAACACTTTTGGGTCGGTCGGTGGAGGGCAACTCATCAACATCTTCTTTTTTGCCTAATCTATGACTACCGAGAACGAGCCTCGTGGGAAGCAAGACCATACAGAAGATTGACGAGCAGCAGACTATAATGGTGAGCGCACATAGTACTGTAGGCTACTTGTATGTACAGAGATCTGTGAAGACAGCATACAAGAACCGTGTATAGCACGTAGCTAGCTAGCTGTGTGCAGTGGCGTAGCTGGCTATGTTCGCCAGGGGGGGGGGAATCGGATCCCAGGGGGCCCACCAATCAGATTTTACAGATTTTTAGGGCCCCCCCCCCTCTTTACCTGGGGCCGTGGGCAACTACCCTTTTGCCCTTATGTAAAAGCGGCCCTGTACACAGGGCCGGATTTATAAGGGGTCAATTGCCCCGGGCCCCCCTGCCAGAGGGCCCCCAGACTAAGGACTTCCTTTATAAAAAAAAAATGTATTATAAAATTAGTTTTATATTTTTTTCGAAGAAATGCGGTTTATCATTCATTTTAGTTCATTTTTATTTGTCATGTAATTTAATTTCTATGTCGAGGCCCAGACACAAGTGCCCCGGGCCCCTCAAGGTCTAAATCCAGCCCTGCCTGTATAGTCCTGCCTGCTGGTGGGCCCGTCAGCATGGTCAGTCCCATAAGCATGTGAAAAAAATTCGCATGTGTTAGGGGGGGGGGGGGCACTTATTCTGGAACTGGAGCCAGGGGCGGCCCTCCCCTGCCCCCCGCTAGCTACGCCACTGGCTGTGTGTAGTGTACTAGATGCATGGCCCACATTACATGTACACTTGGGATGGCATACAAGAGTTGTGCGTGTAGCAACTAGCATAACATTCAGTGTACATGTATTCACCTTGATAGCGAGGCGTTCAGAGCAGATTAGACTCGTCACAGTCCAACAGTATTAGCACTCTATCAATGCGCTTTCCTCAATCATTGCGAAGTTTTTTTAAATTTTATTATGATTTCTTGTTGAAATATAAAGAACTGGTTCCATTGTCTGAATATGTTATACTTGTTCGATCAGTCTGTCTGACTTGTTCAGTCTAGTTGTTTATGTTGTCCGATTGTAAACACAAACAAAAATTTTCTTGTTTGTGAAGTCCTACTCCTGGCCTTGTCAACTACCTGCATGTTTGCCTGTTGAGTTGTTATAGCTGTGTATGTACTAGGCCTAGTTTATTATTATTGTTTTTTTATGAGGCATCATGTAAATTATTATTAAGCTCGTCACGTCAACAGGATTTTATTTAATTAAAGAGGGCTTCTCAGCACATATAAATAATTGGTATTCTCCCATTTTTAGAGTACGTGTGGTTATGTCATAAAGAAACAAAACGACATTATATTTTTCATTTTCATTCCTCTTTTGGTTTCTTCTATCAGCTATAAACCCTGCTCTTCCTAGTTGATCTATTCATGTTTAATCTCTCCTTTGTCCGGTCCTAGGACTAGTATATGACACTGTTTCTTGTACCCTCTTCTTTTGTGTTCCTTTCACACCTGATAACTGCCCGAGTCCTGCGTTAAATTTTGGGGCATGTCTGCATATATCGTTCATTTTGCCTTTTGAGAAAGAACCTATTCAAAACTTAAGGCCATTAACTACTATTTTGACGTTATATTTTTTATTAGCAAAGTAATTATGTCTAAGCCCGTTTTGTCTAGAATTAAGAAACGCCCACGGTCTGCTGCTGCCTTGGGTGGATACAAATGCACCTGTTACGTTTACACATGCAACAGTACTTATATTTTTGGTGTTTAACATGTGCACAATGTTTTCCCCAATTACTTGGGTGATTTATTTTTACACTGAAGGGGTGACTTTAATCTGCAAGAGGCGACATCGGGAATGTATTTTAGTTACAATTTGTTTTTTCCAGTGACCTTAGGGTTTTCTGAATTCCAGACACTCTAAGTTCGGAGAAAGTTATTTTACTGTGGTTATATAATAAAAAACTGTTGTTTAGTTTAGGTCATTATTACATTTTGCTTAGAGCTACACTTCAAGTGTGTTCGATCGTTTTCTGTTTTAGCGAGCACTTTGTGTGAGCGTTAGTTAGTTGCGTAGGGGGTCATTTGCCCCTGCTTTGGGCTATTATAGATTCAGGGGTTCACTACGAAGCCCATAAAGAAACTCTTTTTGGTTCAGAGTACAAACTCTTTAAAGAGACTAAGGCTGATAGAAACGTCCACAATTCAAATGCCCATAGAAGCGACAAGTGGCCACAGCTGGCCCAAACGCACATAGCGGCCACAAGCCGGCAGCCATAATTCGAAAGTCCGTAGTGGCCGCAGCCCAAACCGGTGTCCATAGCAGCCGGAACCAGCCACAACCTAAACGTCTACTAACACTACAAGTGGCTGCAACGGCCACTGACCCAAACGCCCACAGCGGCTGTAAGCGGCCACAGATTTTACCACAATGCTGTGCCGTTGCTATGCATACAACAAAATATTAAAAATTTCTCAAAATGCTGCTTTATCAAATGATTTTAGATATTTTTCACTTGAAAAAAATATCAGCAAATTAATCTCCCCCCGCCCCCCCCCCCCCAAATGCATAAAAAATAGAAAGAAGAAAAATAAACACAAATATATAAATAAATAAGATGTGTGAAGATTCGTTCACACCCTCCTCCGGCCCCGTTGTCGCGTATGGGCGTGGTTTAATAAAAAAGACCATAAACTCAGCTCAGACATGAACACTTGGTTTTATTCATACACTGAAGTAGGCATCTCGGTCTCAATAATTACCGATCACTATTCACATTATTATTTTTCCCGTACGTTATTGTGTAGTTTTGAATCGAACGATCGATCTACGTAGTTGCGTTGTTAATATTAATACTGAAAACAAACACAATCATGTTTTAATGTTGTCGAGTGTATGTGCAAATGGTTGTGAAATTGACAATGGTAGTATCTTAATCACTAACTAGACCAAAATGCATTACGCATTCATTCATTTTTATTAAAATTTTTTCCAACACACAGAAAATAGACGATTATACATGTACATTATAGAATAATAATAACGCATTATTGTAAGATAAGAAATCTAAAGTGACAGTGATATCGACAGAGGGCGCTACATCATTTAAGTTCTGCAAAGTATCGACTCGTGTCTTTGTTTTAATATTATGCCTAGTTAATGGCACCTTCTTCACAAGAAACCAAACTTCGTCAAACCTGACGATTCTCTTGGAACTGATGAGTGATGGTTGTGTGCACATGAAAGAAAAGCGATAGTGAACAGAGTGAATGTACAGTGCACTGAGGTCTTGTACACCGCCAGACGAGCCTTAAAAATGCTGGCAGACGGACGTGCACGTTGTGTTGTTGCCGGGATCTGTTTGTTTCATGATTTGCTTAATAACTTATTGCCATCGGGAAGAATGAGTAACGATGGTAGTCTGCTAGCTGTTTTAGATTCTGGGATGAATGTGTTCAGTGCCATTGGTTGCAGCCAGCAGACCAAGGTCCATGCACTTTTGATCGTTTGCAGAGAAAATTGTCAAAATGGCAAGTAGAAATGCACAGTTATATTAACATATAACCACATTAGTCATTACTATTATTAGTAATAATACTAAACTTCTAAAGTTAACGTTAGAATGTCGATCCCAACCACCACTTTTTCTCATTCATTATAACCAATGAATAATGTAATCTTGCATGCTCAGCAAGGTGGAGAACATGAATGATGGACATATACTTCAAATTATTCTTCAGAATAACTTCAGAATATTTGTTTTAATGAAAGATCGGGCATTTTTAAGTAGGCCTATACTGCTATATAGGCCTACAATGACTTCCTCAGTCATGTCAGTCTGATATTGTTCAAATTGGTTAATATTTGTAATGACAATAATGTTATATGTACATTATTGTTAGTCCAGGGACTCCTACACTACGTGTTACACGACTCCGCCGGAGTCCGGGAGTTAATCAACCCCACCACATTGATATTTTACCTGTTTTTGTCCTCATGAAAAAGTCACAGTGAATATTCGTCCCTTTATAAAGCCGGCCGGGAAGTTTCATTTAAGAAATGTATATTTATTTAGTGGAAAAAGCTGATTGAAATTACTCCGTGCGGTCAATGGTTCTGTTGTGATTTAGCTGAAGACATGGCTGCCATGACCTCCCGTGGTGCAACACGCGACCTCCAAACTTTTGTTAGCCTTTCACAAAGTCACCCCTTGACAAGTTATAGTCACCCCCAGCAAACATTCCCCCAGCAAACTCGCACCCCCATCCCCGGCAAACTTCCCCCTCCCCGGCAAACTTCCCCCAAGGAAACGTGTCCCCCCTTCCCCAACCAGTGCGCAAACTCGCCCCTTCGTCAAACTCACCCCCGTAACATTATTTTTGTTCAATTTACAGGTAAGATGCATCGGATGTGCGTTCCACTGGAAGCAAGTAGTTTGGAGACATTCAGTCAGTAGATCTACACAAGAGCGTACATGGAGACGGACACATACCAAAGTTCTTCTAAATAATCATGAGCTGATGATGATACCTTTTCTGCCTGCACAGATCATCCCAGGTATGTTCCTATCCCAGAGACAATGATGCTACCTTTTCTGCCTGCACAGATCATCCCACGTATATTCCTATCCCTGAGACAATGTGCCACAACACTGATACTTGTGGAGGTAATTTATTTTTTTATTTTTTCACTAGTGATTTATATAATGTATTGTATTGAATATTGTATTAGAGATCAATCAAATTGATACACTTATTATTTTAGTATTAAAAACCCAAATAATGTTAATTCAGTATTTTTAACAGGTCTTTGAGTATGTGGATAGGACATGGATCAGTGGACAATGGTCACCTACAGACTGGTCATCCTTCTTGCATAGCATCAGGACCAACAATGACCTGGAAGGTTGGTATTAATTATCTCCAATGTTTTGTGGACATTTACATTTGTTTTATGTCATATTTTATAGGTGTTAACAGAAGTCGATTACCTGCATGAAATGTGTCACTCATGTACTATCCTAGTCCACGGCATAGTACCCCAAGAACAATGGATTTGTTTTATGTCATATTTTATAGGTGTTAACAGAAGTCGATTACCTGCATGAAATGTGCCACTCATGTACTATCCTAGTCCAAGGCATAGTACCCCAAGAACAATGGATTTGTTTTATGTCATATTTTATAGGTGTAACCAGAAGTCTATTACCTGCATGAAATGTGTCACTCATGTACTATCCTAGTCCACGGCATAGTACCCCAAGAACAATGGATTTGTTTTATGTCATATTTTATAGGTGTTAACAGAAGTCTATTACCTGCATGAAATGTGTCACTCATGTACTATCCTAGTCCACGGCATAGTACCCCAAGAACAATGGATTTGTTTTATGTCATATTTTATAGGTGTTAACAGAAGTCTATTACCTGCATGAAATGTGTCACTCATGTACTATCCTAGTCCACGGCATAGTACCCCAAGAACAATGGATTTGTTTTATGTCATATTTTATAGGTGTTAACAGAAGTCTATTACCTGCATGAAATGTGCCACTCATGTACTATCCTAGTCCACGGCATAGTACCACAAGAACAATGGATTTGTTTTATGTCATATTTTATAGGTGTTAACAGAAGTCGATTACCTGCATGAAATGTGCCACTCATGTACTATCCTAGTCCACGGCATAGTACCCCAAGAACAATGGATTTGTTTTATGTCATATTTTATAGGTGTTAACAGAAGTCGATTACCTGCATGAAATGTGCCACTCATGTACTATCCTAGTCCAAGGCATAGTACCCCAAGAACAATGGATTTGTTTTATGTCATATTTTATAGGTGTTAACAGAAGTCTATTACCTGCATGAAATGTGCCACTCATGTACTATCCTAGTCCACGGCATAGTACCCCAAGAACAATGGATTTGTTTTATGTCATATTTTATAGGTGTTAACAGAAGTCTATTACCTGCATGAAATGTGCCACTCATGTACTATCCTAGTCCACGGCATAGTACCACAAGAACAATGGATTTGTTTTATGTCATATTTTATAGGTGTTAACAGAAGTCTATTACCTGCATGAAATGTGCCACTCATGTGCTATCCTAGTCCACGGCATAGTACCCCAAGAACAATGGGTTTGGGCCGTTCAGATGGAAACTGATACAAATTTAAAGCATAATTATATCATATTGAAGCTAATTCCTCTGATATGTAGCCATATTTTAAATATTTTGTTGGATATTTGTACTTGACCTCATAGTAGTAAACCTGTTGACGGGTGTCATTGATTCTTAGATGCTGATTGAAGTATGACCGACCCTTATGCACCAAAATAGCAGCAAAACTATAAATTGAAGTGTTCTTTTTACATGTATACACTTCCCAGGGAGCTGAGATGGTTTCAGGAATGATTGATGAGTCTGATTAGCAGAGGGATAATAATAACCTTGAACACCAGTTTGATGTATACTGTGCACACATAACTAAACAGCAGTTTGATGTATACTATAACTAAACGCCAGTTTGATGTATACTGTGTACACATAACTAAACAGCAGTTTGATGTATACCGTGTACACATAACTAAACAGCAGTTTGATGTATACCGTGTACACATAACTAAACAGCAGTTTGATGTATACCGTGTACACATAACTAAACACCAGTTTGATGTATAATGTGTACACATGACTAAACAGCAGTTTGATGTATACTGTGTACACATAACTAAACAGCAGTTTGATGTATACTGTGTACACATAACTAAACAGCCGTTTGATGTATACTGTGTACACATAACTAAACAGCAGTTTGATGTATACTGTGTACACATAACTAAACAGCAGTTTGATGTATACTGTGTGCACATAACTAAACAGCAGTTTGATGTATACTGTGTACACATAACTAAACAGCAGTTTGATGTATACCGTGTACACATAACTAAACAGCAGTTTGATGTATACCGTGTACACATAACTAAACAGCAGTTTGATGTATACTGTGTACACATAACTAAACAGCAGTTTGATGTATACTGTGCACACATAACTAAACAGCAGTTTGATGTATACTATAACTAAACGCCAGTTTGATGTATACTGTGTACACATAACTAAACAGCAGTTTGATGTATACCGTGTACACATAACTAAACAGCAGTTTGATGTATACCGTGTACACATAACTAAACAGCAGTTTGATGTATACCGTGTACACATAACTAAACACCAGTTTGATGTATAATGTGTACACATGACTAAACAGCAGTTTGATGTATACTGTGTACACATAACTAAACAGCAGTTTGATGTATACTGTGTACACATAACTAAACAGCCGTTTGATGTATACTGTGTACACATAACTAAACAGCAGTTTGATGTATACTGTGTACACATAACTAAACAGCAGTTTGATGTATACTGTGTGCACATAACTAAACAGCAGTTTGATGTATACTGTGTACACATAACTAAACAGCAGTTTGATGTATACCGTGTACACATAACTAAACAGCAGTTTGATGTATACCGTGTACACATAACTAAACAGCAGTTTGATGTATACTGTGTACACAACTAAACAGCAGTTTGATGTATACTGTGTACACATAAATAAACAGCAGTTTGATGTATACTGTGTACACATAACTAAACACCAGTTTGATGTATACTGTGTACACATAACTAAACAGCAGTTTGATGTATACTGTGTACACATAACTAAACAGCAGTTTGATGTATACTGTGTACACATGACTAAACAGCAGTTTGATGTATACTGTGTACACATAACTAAACAGCAGTTTGATGTATACTGTGTGCACATAACTAAACAGCAGTTTGATGTATACTGTGTACACATAACTAAACAGCAGTTTGATGTATACCGTGTACACATAACTAAACAGCAGTTTGATGTATACTGTGTGCACATAACTAAACAGCAGTTTGATGTATACTATGTACACATAAATAAACAGCAGTTTGATGTATACTGTGTACACATAACTAAACAGCAGTTTGATGTATACTGTGTACACATAACTAAACAGCAGTTTGATGTACACCGTGTACACATAACTAAACAGCAGTTTGATGTATACTGTGTACACATAACTAAACAGCAGTTTGATGTATACCATGTACACATAACTAAACAGCAGTTTGATGTACACCGTGTACACATAACTAAACAGCAGTTTGATGTATACTGTGTACACATAACTAAACAGCAGTTTGATGTATACCATGTACACATAACTAAACAGCAGTTTGATGTACACCGTGTACACATAACTAAACAGCAGTTTGATGTATACTGTGTACACATAACTAAACAGCAGTTTGATGTATACTGTGTACACATAACTAAACAGCAGTTTCATGTATACTGTGTACACATAACTAAACAGCAGTTTCATGTATACTGTGTACACATAACTAAACAGCAGTTTGATGTATACTGTGTACACATAACTAAACAGCAGTTTGATGTATACTGTGTACACATAACTAAACAGCAGTTTCATGTATACTGTGTACACATAACTAAACAGCAGTTTGATGTATACTGTGTGCACATAACTAAACAGCAGTTTGATGTATACTGTGTACACATAACTAAACAGCAGTTTGATGTATACTGTGTGCACATAACTAAACAGCAGTTTGATGTATACTGTGTACACATAACTAAACAGCAGTTTGATGTACATGTATACTGTGTACACATAACTAAACAGCAGTTTGATGTATACTGTGTACACATAACTAAACAGCAGTTTGATGTATACTGTGTACACATAACTAAACAGCAGTTTGATGTATACTGTGTACACATAACTAAACAGCAGTTTGATGTATACTGTGTACACATAACTAAACAGCAGTTTCATGTATACTGTGTACACATAACTAAACAGCAGTTTCATGTATACTGTGTACACATAACTAAACAGCAGTTTGATGTATACTGTGTACACATAACTAAACAGCAGTTTGATGTATACTGTGTACACATAACTAAACAGCAGTTTCATGTATACTGTGTACACATAACTAAACAGCAGTTTGATGTATACTGTGTGCACATAACTAAACAGCAGTTTGATGTATACTGTGTACACATAACTAAACAGCAGTTTGATGTATACTGTGTACACATAACTAAACAGCAGTTTGATGTATACTGTGTACACATAACTAAACACCAGTTTGATGTATACTGTGTACACATAACTAAACAGCAGTTTGATGTATACTGTGTACACATAACTAAACAGCAGTTTGATGTATACTGTGTACACATAACTAAACACCAGTTTGATGTATACTGTGTACACATAACTAAACAGCAGTTTGATGTATATACTGTGTACACATAACTAAACAGCAGTTTGATGTATACTGTGTACACATAACTAAACAGCAGTTTGATGTATACCGTGTACACATAACTAAACAGCAGTTTGATGTACATACTGTGTACACATAACTAAACACCAGTTTGATGTATACTGTGTATACACATAACTAAACAGCAGTTTGATGTATACTGTGTACACATAACTAAACAGCAGTTTGATGTATACTGTGTACACATAACTAAACAGCAGTTTGATGTATACTGTGTACACATAACTAAACAGCAGTTTGATGTACATGTATACTGTGTACACATAACTAAACACCAGTTTGATGTATACTGTGTACACATAACTAAACAGCAGTTTGATGTATATACTGTGTACACATAACTAAACAGCAGTTTGATGTATACTGTGTACACATAACTAAACACCAGTTTGATGTATACTGTGTACACATAACTAAACAGCAGTTTGATGTATACTGTGTACACATAACTAAACAGCAGTTTGATGTATACTGTGTACATGTACACATAACTAAACACCAGTTTGATGTATACTGTGTATACACATAACTAAACAGCAGTTTGATGTATACTGTGTACACATAACTAAACAGCAGTTTGATGTATACTGTGTACACATAACTAAACAGCAGTTTGATGTATACTGTGTACACATAACTAAACAGCAGTTTGATGTACATGTATACTGTGTACACATAACTAAACAGCAGTTTGATGTATACTGTGTACACATAACTAAACAGCAGTTTGATGTATACTGTGTACACATAACTAAACAGCAGTTTGATGTATACTGTGTACACATAACTAAACACCAGTTTGATGTATACTGTGTACACATAACTAAACAGCAGTTTGATGTATACTGTGTACACATAACTAAACAGCAGTTTGATGTACATTGTACACATAACTAAACACCATTTTGATGTATACCGTGTACACATAACTAAACACCAGTTTGATGTATACCGTGTACACATAACTAAACAGCAGTTTGATGTATACTGTGTACACATAACTAAACAGCAGTTTGATGTATACTGTGTACACATAACTAAACAGTAGTTTGATGTATACCGTGTACACATAACTAAACACCAGTTTGATGTATACTGTGTACACATAACTAAACAGTAGTTTGATGTATACTGTGTACACATAACTAAACAGCAGTTTGATGTATACAGTGTACACATAACTAAACAGCAGTTTGATGTATACTGTGTACACATAACTAAACAGCAGTTTGATGTATACCGTGTACACATAACTAAACACCAGTTTGATGTATACTGTGTACACATAACTAAACAGTAGTTTGATGTATACTGTGTACACATAACTAAACAGCCGTTTGATGTATACTGTGTACACATAACTAAACACCATTTTGATGTATACTGTGTACACATAACTAAACAGCAGTTTGATGTATACTGTGTACACATAACTAAACAGCAGTTTGATGTATGCTGTGTACACATAACTAAACACCAGTTTGATGTATACTGTGTACACATAACTAAACAGCAGTTTGATGTATACTGTGTACACATAACTAAACAGCAGTTTGATGTATACTGTGTACACATAACTAAACAGCAGTTTGATGTATACTGTGTACACATAACTAAACAGCAGTTTGATGTATACTGTGTACACATAACTAAACAGTAGTTTGATGTATACTGTGTACACATAACTAAACAGTAGTTTGATGTATACTGTGTACACATAACTAAACAGCAGTTTGATGTATACTGTGTATACACATAACTAAACACCAGTTTGATGTATACTGTGTATACACATAACTAAACAGCAGTTTGATGTATACTGTGTACACATAACTTAAATCTATATAATATTTAACCCTCCTACTATTGATGCACTTAAGTGGAAAGTTGCTGTAGAGGTCAAAACCAGTCAACTGCCTGTTTTGAATGTTGACCCAAATGTGCACACATGGGCATTTTTGAGTGGTTTTTACTGTCATTTTGACAACCCTGAACACTACCAGACAATGCTTTTACCAGTTAAAAACAGTCGACTCATTTTGACCTGTAAATGTACTTACTGCACATAAGGTTTGACAGTGTTCGTCTTTCAAGTGCACTAGCTAGATATACCTTGGCAAGTATATCAACATTTTGACCAACATTTTGAATGATTTTGACCCTTGTAGTAGTAGGAGGAATAGAGACCTTCCCATTTGATTTAATGATTGATTTTATTGAATGATTGTTTTATTCCTTCAGAGTTTCCTTGGATTCGGCCAAGGTGCTGATATTGATATTGTTCTGGATGATACAGTAACACGTAAACAAGCTGAAATCAAGACAGAGGATGGTAGGCCTAGAGGATGGCAAGAAAGAATGACTGTACCTCTTTTATGACGGAGAGTCAATCACGGGCAAGGTGAATGTTAATCTTAACCCTAACCACCCCAAACCATTCAAACTCCAATAGCAGAGTTTGTTGGATTTTGATGGACTGTGTACTGTATAGCCCAGACAGGGATACTTTGCATGGTGCTGGTTGTCCCAATTCCAGCTAAGTCCAACATTTGGATGGTAGTGTTTGTGCATGGTGTTGGATTTTGGCAGATTCTAGCCAAAAAAACTAAGGGGATTAAAGGTTAAGGGAAGGAAGGTAGAGCGTCAAGAAATATGCATTGAGTTCGTTGGACAAATTGGTGAATATTAAACAATTGAACTACATGTATTGCCATTCATAAACAATGACCATTTCACATATTACTTGACTTTTATGGTAGCCAGTAGGACCAGTATCAACTCAATTATACTACTACATTGTAGTCCCCTAGCTTTGAGTAGTCCTTTGAAAGGTCGTTTAACGACAAAAAACGTGACTAAATAAATTAAAATAAAACAGTTATTATTTTAAGTTCATTTATATTTGTATGTCTCAAAACAGAGTTAGTTCCACAATTAGTTTCACAATTTACAAAATGATTGTACATGTAGGTAGACCTTTGGGATGAGGTTGGATAGACATGGGAGGCTCAGTGACACCAATTGTAAAACCATGGAGTGGCGTGGGATGAGGTTGGATAGACATGGGAGGCTCAGTGACACCAATTGTAAAACCATGGAGTGGCATGGGATGAGGTTGGATAGACATGGGAGGCTCAGTGACACCAATTGTAAAACCATGGAGTGGCTTGGGATGAGGTTGGATAGACATGGGAGGCTCAGTGACACCAATTGTAAAACCATGGAGTGGCGTGGGATGAGGTTGGATAGACATGGGAGGCTCAGTGACACCAATTGTAAAACCATGGAGTGGCGTGGGATGAGGTTGGATAGACATGGGAGGCTCAGTGACACCAATTGTAAAACCATGGAGTGGCTTAGATGATTGTTTTATAAATGACTGATGGAAGGAGGGAGGTTATGAATATGGACTCCATCCATGATGTTCCTAATAACTCCTTTTGTATTTATTTTCTCCAGAATTGTACTATGACAGAGGCATCCACCATGAGTTCACATCTCTTGTCAAAGAGCTCGCCTGGCCAGGAGAGTTGACACAATTAACCAGTTATTCCTATGAGTTCTTGAATGTAGAGAAACCTTATGAGTCGTATACTGGTGTCAACGTCCGGTTACGGTATGTTATGGTTATACTACAACAACATTATAGATAAGCTTGTTTAGTTGTGACTAGTGTTACATGAACTGATGTAATCAGTGGCATAAATCCATGTCGAAAAGCTGGGTGGATGATATTGAAATTTGTTTGCATAATGTACAACGAAATACTGGATCTCAAAGTCGAACATCGCTCAACGAGGGAGATGCCCCCCCCCCAAAAAAAAACAAAACACTGCTTGAAACATCACTTCCCCCTTTTATGCACAAATTATTCGCTGAATTTTTTTTTATCGCATGAAGAATTCTTAAATGAAAAATTCTAATCCTATGAACCATCCCCCCACCGGCCCAAAAAGTGGAGGTACATGTATATATCTCACCCATCCCCTCAGGGATTTACACCTGTGTATGTAATGTCATCAAGTATCATAAAGTGGAGGTATACATGTATATCTCACCCATCCCCTCAGGGATTTACACCTGTGTATGTAATGTCATCAAGTATCATAAAGTGGAGGTATACATGTATATCTCACCCATCCCCTCAGGGATTTACACCTGTGTATGTAATGTCATCAAGTATCATAAAGTGGAGTATACATGTATATCTCACCCATCCCCTCAAGGGATTTACACCTGTGTATGTAATGTCATCAAGTATCATAAAGTGGAGTACATGTATATCTCACCATCCCCTCAGGGATTTACATATGTGTATGGAATGTCATCAAGTATCATAAAGTGGAGGTATACATGTCTCACCCATCCCCTCAGGGATTTACACCTGTGTATGTAATGTCATCAAGTATCATAAAGTGGAGGTATACATGTATATCTCACCCATCCCCTCAGGGATTTACATATGTGTATGGAATGTCATCAAGTATCATAAAGTGGAGGTATACATGTCTCACCCATCCCCTCAGGGATTTACATCTGTGTATGGAATGTCATCAAGTATCATAAAGTGGAGGTATACATGTATATATCTCACCCATCCCCTCAGGGATTTGCACCTGTGTATGTAATGTCATCAAGTATCATAAAGTGGAGGTATACATGTATATCTCACCCATCCCCTCAGGGATTTACACCTGTGTATGTAATGTCATCAAGTATCATAAAGTGGAGGTATACATGTATATCTCACCCATCCCATCAGGGATTTACACCTGTGTATGTAATGTCATCAAGTATCATAAAGTGGAGGTATACATGTATATCTCACCCATCCCCTCGGGGATTTATATCTGTGTATGTAATGTCATCAAGTATCATAAAGTGGAGGTATACATGTATATCTCACCCATCCCATCAGGGATTTACACCTGTGTATGTAATGTTATCGAGTATCATAAAGTGGAGGTATACATGTATATCTCACCCATCCCGTCAGGGATTTACACCTGTGTATGTAATGTCATCGAGTATCATAAAGTGGAGGTATACATGTATATCTCACCCATCCCCTCAGGGATTTACACCTGTGTATGTAATGTCATCAAGTATCATAAAGTGGAGGTATACATGCATATCTCACCCATCCCCCTCAGTGATTTACACCTGTGTATGTAATGTCATCAAGTATCATAAAGTGGAGGTATACATATATCTCACCCATCTCCTCAGGGATTTACACCTGTGTATGTAATGTCATCAAGTACATGTATCATAAAGTGGAGGTATACATGTATCTCACCCATCCCCTCAAGGATTTACACCTGTGTATGTAATGTCATCAAGTATCATAAAGTGGAGGTATACATGTATATCTCACCCAACCCCTCAGGGATTTACACCTGTGTATGTAATGTCATCAAGTATCATAAAGTGGAGGTATACATATATATCTCACCCATCCCCTCAGGGATTTACACCTGTGTATGTAATGTCATCAAGTATCATAAAGTGGAGGTATACATGTATATCTCACCCATCCCCTCGGGGATTTACACCTGTGTAATGTCATCAAGTATCATAAAGTGGAGGTATACATGTATATCTCACCCATCCCATCAGGGATTTACACCTGTGTATGTAATGTCATCGAAGTATCATAAAGTGGAGGTATACATGTATCTCACCCATCCCATCGAGGGATTACACCTGTGTATGTAATGTCATCGAGTATCATAAAGTGGAGGTATACATGTATATCTCACCCATCCCTAGGGATTTATATCTGTGTATGTAATGTCATCAAGTATCATAAAGTGGAGGTATACATGTATATCTCACCCATCCCATCAGGGATTTACACCTGTGTATGTAATGTTATCGAGTATCATAAAGTGGAGGTATACATGTATATCTCACCCATCCCGTCAGGGATTTACACCTGTGTATGTAATGTCATCGAGTATCATAAAGTGGAGGTATACATGTGTATCTCACCCATCCCCTCAGGGATTTACACCTGTGTATGTAATGTCATCAAGTATCATAAAGTGGAGGTATACATGCATATCTCACCCATCCCCCTCAGTGATTTACACCTGTGTATGTAATGTCATCAAGTATCATAAAGTGGAGGTATACATATATCTCACCCATCTCCTCAGGGATTTACACCTGTGTATGTAATGTCATCAAGTACATGTATCATAAAGTGGAGGTATACATGTATATCTCACTCATCCCCTCAAGGATTTACACCTGTGTATGTAATGTCATCAAGTATCATAAAGTGGAGGTATACATGTATATCTCACCCATCCCCTCAGGGATTTACACCTGTGTATGTAATGTCATCAAGTATCATAAAGTGGAGGTATACATGTATATCTCACCCATCCCCTCGAGGATTTACATCTGTGTATGTAATGTCATCAAGTATCATAAAGTGGAGGTATACATGTATATCTCACCCATCCCCTCAGGGATTTACACCTGTGTATGTAATGTCATCAAGTATCATAAAGTGGAGGTATACATGTATATCTCACCCATCCCCTCAGGGATTTACACCTGTGTATGTAATGTCATCAAGTATCATAAAGTGGAGGTACATGTATATCTCACCCATCCCCTCAGGGATTTACATATGTGTATGGAATGTCATCAAGTATCATAAAGTGGAGGTATACATGTCTCACCCATCCCCTCAGGGATTTACACCTGTGTATGTAATGTCATCAAGTATCATAAAGTGGAGGTATACATGTATATCTCACCCATCCCCTCAGGGATTTACATATGTGTATGGAATGTCATCAAGTATCATAAAGTGGAGGTATACATGTCTCACCCATCCCCTCAGGGATTTACATCTGTGTATGGAATGTCATCAAGTATCATAAAGTGGAGGTATACATGTATATATCTCACCCATCCTGAGGGATTTGCACCTGTGTGTAATGTCATCAAGTATCATAAGTGGAGGTATACATGTATATCTCACCCATCCCCTCAGGGATTTACACCTGTGTATGTAATGTCATCAAGTATCATAAAGTGGAGGTATACATGTATATCTCACCCATCCCATCAGGGATTTACACCTGTGTATGTAATGTCATCAAGTATCATAAAGTGGAGGTATACATGTGGGCAATTCTCCATGGGAGAGGAAAAAATGTCAAAAATAAATATTTACATATTAAACCTTTTTTGTACTTTTTCCAGACCTCAATTAAATGGGGAATTCAGTTCAAAAAACGAAATTGAAAAAAAATACATATTTCTGGTAAAAACAGTGATTTTTGCAATTTATGATTAAAAACGTTCAGATTTGGTAAAAAAATAAAATTTTGTGTATGTATTACTTTCTGAATTACAGGGAAAAGGTTTGATTTATTTTATAATGTTACAAGTTACTAACATTACTCAGGGTCATTAAAAAAAAATCTATATATATAAATATATATATATATATAGTGTGAGCCTTCATTTAAAAATGTCAAAGTGTACGTAATTCCGTTACCCAGAAAAAATGGCAAAAGTTACTTATTTCACAAATTTTCTTGGTTTTTTCTTCAAATCATTGTATGTTGAGAAAAGACCCTACTATAAACATAAATGAAAAATAAAAACTTTAAAATAGTAATTTCTTGGCATTTTCCAAGTGATAACGGAATTACGAAGCGATAGCGGAATTACGGTAGCGGAATTACGCATGCACAATATGCACATTTCCTCCAGATTATGTACATGACAATTTTTCATAGTAAAAATTCGATTTTCGGTAAAACAAACAAACATAAATACATGTAAAACCATTTAAAATGCTCTAAATTGCATAGTTGAGCATTTTAAAACCCATAAACATATCGTAAAAATATTCCAGGACAATTTTCTTTCTCAATTCAACCGCTTCAGTCACTTTGGTCGCATTTTCAGGAAAATACTAAACTTGAAATGTACTGTTTCCATTTGCATGGTTATTAATTACCAAATCTATAATACGTTTTTTAACATGGAACAACCACAGAATGTAAAAAAAAACAAGAATTTGAGGAAGCAAATATTGAGACATTTGTTATTGTTGCTGCAGTTCATCATGTATGTGTTAAATATTTCTATTAAAGATTTCCCTCTTAAACATGTTAAATGGATTTAAAGTACATGTACATGCCCTTGTTTTAACCAGGACACATTATATATTATTTGACCATTTTTACCTTTAGGAAGATTACAATAGATCAATCCATTAAACTCGCCCTTAACGTGTTGACCAATTACAGCCTTTGCTACATGTATGCCACCAAAAGTCAGCCACGGTAAAATCCTCAAGTACAGTGGTGATGTAGGCAATCCTGTGATTGGTCAATATGTAAAGGGGTGGGGCTTAATGGATTGGTGTATTAATTAGGCAAATTCTAAAATCTGCTAACCAGCAATGCAGCCATCACCAGACTACTTTCATTTGACCTTGACTTGACCTAAAAAATGAAGCCCAGACATGTTTAGGCTACATTTACATTTTTGATCTGCTAATTTTCACCTAGCTTTCCCCTTGTGCCATTTATAAACTTCTAAAATTTGTATTGTGATGAGTTTATGTTGAATTCAATGTTAATGTATTGCATTTACCTATTAAACCTATGGCGTAATTCATTACCGCCCAGGCGTAATTCCGTTACCGTGATTAAAATGCAAATTATGAAAAGAGTGATTATTTTTTCAACTTTGTTCTGCATTGTAGTTAACAACCTGAACTCTACAAATAACAGGTAGTGTCCAATTTTAAAATTTCAAAACTTCAGAGTTTTATTAATTTATGCGAGAACTCAAATATGCTTGTCCTCCGTCCGTAATTCCGTTACCGATATTAAGCTCGCCCCCTTAAAGGGTAATCTTGTGGGATTTTTTTTTAGCGGTGAATCAATTCTATTGGGTCTTGGCTCCCTTTCCATGTTTAGATGAGTTGCCTAGCATAGAACATATTTTTTTGGGAAAAGAATAATCCTTGACAAAAGTGACAAACGTAATCCTTTTTCCAAAAAA
>CM055816.1:81819942-82034800 GCA_029582265.1 Zoroaster sp. YZ-2022
TTACACTGTATTGGCATGTTCATTTGTGCTTGAACCTTAACACTTTACACAACAGAGCCTTTCATTGTCAAGTTAAGTACTACTACTAGTACCTCTAGCTGCCATGCCAAATTCAGAAAGTGGTTCCAAACTTGTCAAATTGCAGACACCCAAACCCCCCCCCCCCAAAAAAAGGGAAAAATGAAAAACCGGCAACATAATTTTTGAATCGCGCCTTACTCTGGTTAACATGTTTGCTTGAGTACACAGTAGTCATAATTACTCAATAATTACACCTGTCATGGCTAGCATGGCCTTTTTGAGAACAATAGACCTTTCCCATCAAATATGCTAATTACAAATTGCGTGTGCGCATTGGCACTATTGGTGGGCAAAACGAGGGAACATTGCGCCTTTTTGTATGGGGATGATGGTGGCTTGACGCACACGCACTTGTGCGTTTTTATACTGCACAACTCTATAGCGTTTGCCAACCAGTGGTGTTTGTATGCATGCGCAAATGTAATTACCATATTTCATGGGAAAGGTCCATTTCTCTGAAATTTGGCCTGGCCCTTTTCTTCTTGCAGTCGAGGCCCGAGGATGTAAAAAGAATATTGAGATAAAAAAAAATGCAGTTGATATTGAGCCGGCGATGGCAAAATGATCTGAAATGACAATTTGCCGGTGGTCTTTTCTCTGATTTGGTCAATATCTGTGATGTAAGCATTTTCCGGTAATTCAACAAGTACACTTGGCAGTCATGAAAAATGATATTTTGCCAACAGTCTTATCTGGTCATCCAAGATGGGGCAAGCACTTACCAATTAGAAAAGACTGCCGGCAAAATAACTTTTCAGATCATTTTGCCCTCGCTGGCTAAATATCCACTGCTAGATAGGCCCCAAGAGTAAAAATGACCCAGTAAAAATACAAGGAATTCGGTAGGGCAAAGGATAACAGAGAGAATTCAATATTAAAGGGGGACTGTCGTCATGATTGAAGCAGGCCTGTGGCTGTACATGGAATTATGAACTCTAACCCAGTTACTGCACGTGCACGCGCGCTGGCCGTCATCGTCACATCACAATTGGCACCATCATTATATTGTATTCTGATGTGACGGCCAGCGCACGCGCGCGTGCAGTAACTGGGTTAGAGTTCATAATTCCATGTACAGCCACAGGCCTGCTATGATCATGACAACAGTCCCCCTTTAATGCCCATTAGATTATGGGTTGAGTAATGTGAATAAAGCCCGGTTTATCCTTCTTGCAAATGTTGGATGTGAAGCAAAATTCACTATATCAACAGTGGAAAAACAGCAGGTATTTCATGGGAACATCCCGGAAATTAAATTCGCATATAGGCCTAATGCCTATATTGATTTTACAGGAAGTATGAACCATGCTTATGGCGAGGACACCCTGCCTACAACTTCTTTAAGACTTTTACTTTTCAAAATTAGAGTATTATTTAGTAAAGCATCAGGCAACAGGTCAATGAAACACCTTCGTTGAAATAATTTTGTATTAAGTGCTTTTTAAATAATTATGACTTATACTTACCTACAGTCATGACAGTGTAGGCTACACTGTTTAGCAAAAAAGTCTCATCACTCCTCATCATCCCCCTATTCCAAAGCTGATGATGGAACTGGTGATAGCGAAGTAGACTGGATCTGGATGTCCTCGTGTGGTACTGCTACTAGTACTGGTAGCAATATACATAACAACACTTTAACATAAGTGTCGATTTTTCAGGGTTCGGAGAGCTCTAAATCTAATATTAGTTGTCATGATCGTAACTCTCCATCCAACTGTTGGAAGGAGACGATCATCGCAACTAGGTCTAGTACTGTAGTAGGAAAGATAATTTAATCATACAGCAAAACAGTAGGGTTAATGTACGTTACCACACTTAGTTAGTGTTGTCCAAACTTCGAGAGTATTTAAATAAACAGTAAGTTAGGCCTACATCGGCATATCGAGTCACCTTCAAATCAGAGGTCATGGAACCTTTCAATAGTGACAACACACTTGTAACCCTTCAGCACGAAACTGTTTCAAATTAGTGGTGAACTTGAAAACGATTAATAAACAAAAGTATTCAACTCTAACAACAAAAATTCTTAATTGAAAAAATAATAATGTGTTGTTACAAACTTTAAAACTTTTTTAAAAGTTTTTAATGCAAGCTTATTTACCGCTTACGGGTTCTCGAATGTACACCGATCGCGTCTAGACCTTTTACTTAGCCTTAATCTCAAGAACGCCAGCTGTTGACACTAATTCTAACGTCGGCGCTGTGCTAGGGAACGCATCAAGGTTCAACTACAACCGTTCAACAACAATACGGTTTTTAAGTTGTATGTTTTCAAATTTAAAGCCCGCGGGGAGCAAGGCATGACGGGTAACCCCCCATAGAAATTTCGTAAATGCCCACTTGTAATCAGAAAAGTTAATTTAAAGAAAGTGTACTTCATGTACGACTTAGACATTACTAAAAAGTATTGGAAAAATATTTTGTTCGGAAAGAACATCTAAAATAAACAAATACGCTACAATTCAGAAGAGGGTATCATTTTAAACTTTCACTTCTTAAAATCTTGACAAGAATGCATAGCAATGACCCCGGGGTCACCCGCGCAATCCCCCCTTTTACACAATAGGGCGACCTCTATTTGGAAATGCGCGAACTGCATCAAAATTGAGAATTAGCAACAGTACAAGGGGGAAACGTTGCTTACAATTATTTCCACGGATTTAAAGGTTATTTGAATTGTAAATTATGAAGAGGTTAATTTTACGAGTTAATTCATCGCAATTCTTGTTCAGTTTGGTCAGCGTATTATTGTTAAAAATGAGCTTCCAGTTTGATAGTGCCATCCCCCCATTTACCACATTCCATCAGATATCCTTTGAAATTATTGAATAAATTTATATTTTTGGTAGTTTTAAACACAATATTTAATTCATCTTTTTATTGTCCGTCGGTAAAAAAATCACAAGCTCATTAACACGCATAATACGGTAGAAAGACGGCAATAAACTAGGCGAATCCCCTCATTTACAAGGATTTCTTACTAAAACAGGTGTAATATTTACTCTTTGGAAAATTCATTATTTTGATATTAGAATACAAAACTATAGCAAAATGATGAATTAGATTACAAGATTAAATGTTTTTCTAACTAACACACTAAAAGGTAGACATTTAATTCAGCAGTTTTTAAGTTATAACCTTTCCATTTCGACCAATGTGATTTGTTTGTACCGACGCTTGGCGCATAAAAGGTCAGTTGGGTTAGTAACAGTCGAAATTGATTTTTTTGATACTTTTCGTGCCCGTTGAGTGCTCAAATATTAAAATTATACTGCTCTTTCTTAAAGAACAGTGAATTCGCTGGTCATTTAAAAAAATTACTGGAAAATTCTAAATAACAACAATTTTATTAAACACACCCCCCTATTTACAAAAACACGTTCGTTTGTAATAGTGTAAATAGGGGGATTTGCGGGATGGTTGCAACTAGGCTTATACGGGCAGTCGACCGATATCTTCAGTTGATGAACAAAGTAGGGGCTACTTTTATGACTCAGTAGTCCATGGTGCATCAGAACCTGCAGGGTTGTTTATAATAATGAGCTAAGGATAGGTCAAGGTATAGAAGGAATGGGGAATCATTTATCTCTCTCCTACCAAGTGCTAAAATTACTAAAACACCCTTTTTGCCCAATCTGTAATTACAAGGGGTCTGAGGAAGATAATGCATCCCAAAATATTTGTTGTCAACTTTATTTCTGAAACAAAAAAATAGTAAAAAATAAATAAATAAGAAACAATTTTTAGTTGGTGGGTGGGGTTCAGGATGGGTCCCTCCAGCCCTCACTTCCAGTATTCACATGACTTGTGTAGGTTGGCTGATATTAAAGAAGAAAACCTGTAGATGTATATATATATATGTGTGTTATTTGTTAGCCCTTGCTAGAAAAGTAATGACAAATTACTCATAATTACTTTTTCGAAAAAACAAGAGAAAAACACTTTCAATATTCTCAAATGAGTGTATTTAGACCCATTTGTTTTATTCACTGCCCCTTATCTATATTTGATTTTATTTGTAAAAAAATTGCTTTAGGTCTACTTATCACACCATGTTTCAGAGATTAAACTGTATCAAAGAAAAAAAAATTGTCAAGTTTGGACTTTTATGTAACCAAACAGCTGTGAACCTGAATAGAAAATAATTATAACATAATGTTACAACCAGACAAAATTCATGACAATTTTCAAAAACAAAATTTCTCTTTAAGTGTTTATTGATTAACTGCAGGTGCACTTCATAGTTTACATCATTACAACAAATAGATCTTATAATCAAACAACTAGTTGTTGGCACTCAACTTGACTCATTTGCTAATATTATGTCCCTCTCACAATATGTGATGATATATGACTTTGGTCCCCTAAATGCCTTGCCATAGATCTCCTCTGTATCCAGAGCAATGGAGCACCTAAGGCCAGCACATGTTCCATTTCTTAACTGTAAAACAATGAACAAGAAATGATGGGGGGTGGGGGATTATACAGTTTTGTTTATACGCCTTTAACCCTAACTCCATAGGCCCATTTGCTTACACATAACCTGAATCCTCCAAAATCCTTCAGTAGTAAAGCAAGCACATGACATGTATGTCTTTCTAATCTGTGATACATGTACATGGCCAGGGACACTCCCTGCATGCATGGAGCAATAAACAGTGTCCACTGACCCAAGCACTGACCTTGCAATCACTACAACAAACATGGATGTACATGTACCATGGAAAGGCAAGTATGCCTAATAACCTCAATCCTTCAAAATCCTTCACTTTGGCAGAGGATTTTGGAGGATTTGGGAAGGTTAGGGTTAAAGGGGGACTGTCATGGATTTAAATCAAAATTAAATATGTGATCGTTTTATTCTTTTATATCAGTAAAAGATCAATAAAATTTTGGTTTTGTGTTTTTATTGTTTTTGAGAGTGTCATTTTACCATTGTAAAAATGCCCCCCACTTTTACTAGTTGTTCCCGCCCTGCACGGAGGAGCTGTTTGTGACGTCATGTCGGGAAGAGATATTAGATAGTCATGATTGTTGGTTGTTGAAACCATGTTCATCCTGTTGTTTCCGACGAACTTTGGTCGTCCAAATACGGCGATATTTTGGGTCACTTGGGAACAGATGAAGGCTAACACCGTCTTTGGTGGTGTTGCTGCATCCCGGCATTTTATTAGTTCCGGAAACAAGAATCACGGAAGAAATGAAATCGAGGCTACGTGTGTGAATGTGTATGTGTATGTATGTACATGTACATGTACATGTACATCATGTACACATCGGATCTTCTCGACCTGACGTCACATATCTTATGCAAATGAAGCTTCCACCATGGGGCGGGGTTGCCTCCCCCAAACACTTAAAACATTGTTTTAAAATACTTGTACTCAGAAATCAATGATTAAATAGACACAGGTGGGTCTCAAAAACAATATTTTATTACAAAACGCTTTAAGTAAAGGATGCCAGTCCCCCTTTAATGTGATATTTGGGTGCCAGGGGTCAGCATTTCAATATGGTGCCCATGCTTTAAAGACAAAGTCCACTGATACAGTTATTCTAACAGTTTAATTTATATTTATTAAAGGTCTGGTGTCAGTTTCGATCTTTGGCTGATTTGACCCAAAAATTTGATATAAAATTTAAATATGTATTTTGATGGGGTTGAGAAAGTTACAAGCTTTTATTTGAGCCAACAGTGAAATAATTTTTTTATTTTTTATTATGTTTCCTGATCTTAAAAAATAGAAGTAAAATTATTGTTCGTTAGAGCAGGTGATACTCTCCAAAAATTTGTTCACTTGTAAAATTCTGTACTTCTATATTTGGGGCCAAAGATTGGGCAATGCATCTTTGATTAAAAACCCAGGAAGTAAAGACTGCAGCATATGACAATGATCAACCAGCATTCACGAACTCAGCTGACTATGTTGATTCCGAACATGAAATGACCATTGTTATGCGGAATTGTTAGGTTAATCCAGCAGCAGGGGCTAGTGAGCCCAGCCATAACTAGGCAAGTCTTTTGTTGACCTGCTGACTTGCATACCTCTGCTGACAGTCATTAGGGACTTTCAGATTGTCAGTTCAACTATGTGGATTAAGACTTGATGACGTCATGTTGAAGCTTTGCGCATGCTTCACGTCTTCTCCCTTGTCCACTACCTGAATTGAGAACGTGTTGACTATGGTTTCGCCATTCTCTCTAAAACCTGCACGCCGTTCTCACTTGTGACATCATACCAAGCTCTCAAGATGGATGCAATCGCGACTGTTGATGGTCGTAGTACTTGAATTCTGCGTTTACAGGTTGGTTGGCATCTTAGAGCAACATAAACTCTTCATCATCCAACAAGTCGCTAAAATAACATAAAATAATAGCCTCGCGGAGTCTGTGTAGATTCGCCATATCTGTTGGGTTTGTCACATGACATGTGTCATGACATCATCACGTCCACTCGTCGTTGACGCGTCATCGAGTGAAATCTGAAATGTTTCCAACGATAGTCAACATGAGCATTTGACTTGATGGACATGCATCACCGCTCGACGTGGACGAGGTCCACGTTCACGCAATATAAAAGTCCCTAGTATGAGATACATGTGGACTTGATGCCCTCCTTCCAGCACTTCAAACTTCAAAGTAGGCCCTGTAAGTTATATAAAGAAACAACAGATACCTGATAATACAGATTAACCATTTACTAGAGTGATCTACAACCTACAACATTTTAAAGGAGGTGTTTTCACTACAAACTAAAACCATCCAGTTTGCATGGAGACAAGAAGCAAACACCTAGAGTCCCATGTGCATTACTGAAATAAGCATGCTAAGATAAAGAACTATTAAGGGTTATTTTATTAGTTATTATTGTGGGGCAAGGTACATGTAGTTGAAAGTTGTCCACGTTGCTTTGGGCTTATATTAACCAGCATGGGCTTAGATACCTCAAAGACATAATTTAAAACAAGGCCCAAATAAGGTCCCAGTTCTGTGGGTTTGGATCTTATGGGAATAGTGCCCAACCTGTACAGAGCAGACTAAAGTTTGTACTGTTCACCAGATAGCCTGTGTGCAATATGAAGCCACAGAATCCAAGGTACATGTACGTACTTACATGATATGCATGGCGGAATGAGACATGTCCATACGTCAAGATGTTATGACAGTCTGTCCTGGGGGATATAATAGAAAAAAAATTGCATTCAATGTCGTGAGTTAATGTGGCTGAATCTTGTAGTTTGCAGGTATATATTGCACTGAATTTCCTGTGAATTTCAGACAGGGTCGAACCTTGTTTAGTTTTCATTTTATTCATTAAAACATTGTTAAAGTAAAAGTTAATTTAGCAGTGACCTTGACCTTGACCTTTCACGGGTCAATGACACTTGAACTAATGCTTCCTGTGAACTTCAGGCAAGGTCGAACCTTGTTTAGTTTTCAATGTATTCACTCAAACATTGTTAAAGTGAAAGTTAATTTAGCAGTGACCTTGACCTTTCACGGGTCAATGACCGTTGACCTCATGTTTCCTGTGAACTTCAGACAAGGTCACACCTTGTTTAGTTTTCATTTTATTCACTAAAACATTGTTAAAGTGACATTCACCTCTAACAGGTCAATGACCCTTGACCTCATGCTTCCTGTGAACTTAAGGCAGAGTCACACCTTGTTTAGTTTTTATTTTATTCACTAAAACATTGTTAAAGTGAAAGGTAATTTAGCAGTGACATTGACCTTTCACTGGTCAATGACCCTTGACCTCTTGCTTCCTGTGAACTTCAGACAGGGTAGAACATTGTTTAGTTTTCAATTTACTCACTAAAACATTGTTACAGTGAAAGTTAATTTAGCAGTGACTTTGACCTTTCACGGGTCAATGACACTTGAACTAATGCTTCCTGTGAACTTAAGGCAGAGTCACACCTTGTTTAGTTTTCATTATATTCACTAAAACGTTGTTAAAGTGAAAGTTAATTTAGCAGTGAACTTGACCTTTCACGGGTCAATGACCCTTGACCTCATGCTTCCTGTGAACTTCAGGCAAGGTCGAACCTTGTTTAGTTTTCATTGTATTCATTAAAACTATGTTAAACTGAAAGTTAATTTAACAGTGACCATGACCTTTCACAGGTCAATGACCCTTGACCTCATGCTTCCTGTCAACTTAAGGCAGAGTCACACCTTGTTTAGTTTTCATTTTATTCACTAAACTATTGTTAAAGTAAATGTTAATTTAGCAGTGACCTTGACCTTTAACAGGTCAATGACCCTTAAGCTCATGCTTCCTGTGAACTTCAGGCAAGGTCGAACCTTGTTTAGTTTTCAATGTATTCACTAAAACATTGTTAAAGTGAAAGTTAATTTAGCAGTGACCTTGACCTTTCACGGGTCAATGACCCTTGACCTCATGCTTCCTGTGAACTTAAGGCAGAGTCACACCTTGTTTAATTTTCATTTTATTCACTAAAACATTGTTAAAGTGAAAGGTAATTTAGCAGTGACCTTGACCTTTCACAGCTCAATGACCCTTGACCTCATGCTTCCTGTGAACTTAAGGCAGGTTCACACCTTGTTTAGTTTTCAATGTATTCACTAAAACATTGTTAAAGTGAAAGTTAATTTAGCAGTGACCTTGACCTTTCACAGGTCAATGACCCTTGACCTCATGCTTCCTGTGAACTTAAGGCAGGTTCACACCTTGTTTAGTTTTCATTTTATTCACTAAAACGTTGTTAAAGTCAAAGTTAATTTAGCAGTGACCTTGACCTTTCACGGGTCAATGACCCTTGAACTAATGCTTTCTGTGAACTTCAGGCAAGGTCGAACCTTGTTTAGTTTTGAATGTATCCACTAAAAAATTGTTAAAGTGAAAGGTAATTTAGCAGTGACCTTGACCTCTCACAGGTCAATGACCCTTGACCTCATGCTTCCTGTGAACTTCAGGCAAGGTCGAACCTTGTTTAGTTTTCATTGTATTCATTAAAACTATGTTAAACTGAAAGTTAATTTAACAGTGACCATGACCTTTCACAGGTCAATGACCCTTGACCTCATGCTTCCTGTCAACTTAAGGCAGAGTCACACCTTGTTTAGTTTTCATTTTATTCACTAAACTATTGTTAAAGTAAATGTTAATTTAGCAGTGACCTTGACCTTTAACAGGTCAATGACCCTTGAGCTCATGCTTCCTGTGAACTTCAGGCAAGGTCGAACCTTGTTTAGTTTTCAATGTATTCACTAAAACATTGTTAAAGTGAAAGTTAATTTAGCAGTGACCTTGACCTTTCATGGGTCAATGACCCTTGACCTCATGCTTCCTGTGAACTTAAGGCAGAGTCACACCTTGTTTAGTTTTCATTTTATTCACTAAAACATTGTTAAAGTGAAAGGTAATTTAGCAGTGACCTTGACCTTTCACAGCTCAATGACCCTTGACCTCATGCTTCCTGTGAACTTAAGGCAGGTTCACACCTTGTTTAGTTTTCATTTTATTCACTAAAACATTGTTAAAGTGAAAGGTAATTTAGCAGTGACCTTGACCTCTCACAGGTCAATGACCCTTGAGCTCATGCTTCCTGTGAACTTCAGGCAAGGTCGAACCTTGTTTAGTTTTCAATGTATTCACTAAAACATTGTTAAAGTGAAAGTTAATTTAGCAGTGAACTTGACCTTTCACGGGTCAATGACCCTTGACCTCATGCTTCCTGTGAACTTCAGGCAAGGTCGAACCTTGTTTAGTTTTCAATGTATCCACTAAAAAATTGTTAAAGTGAAAGTTAATTTAGCAGTGACCTTGACCTTTCACAGCTCAATGACCCTTGACCTCATGCTTCCTGTGAACTTAAGGCAGGTTCACACCTTGTTTAGTTTTCATTTTATTCACTAAAACATTGTTAAAGTGAAAGGTAATTTAGCAGTGACCTTGACCTCTCACAGGTCAATGACCCTTGAGCTCATGCTTCCTGTGAACTTCAGGCAAGGTCGAACCTTGTTTAGTTTTCAATGTATTCACTAAAACATTGTTAAAGTGAAAGTTAATTTAGCAGTGACCTTGACCTTTCACAGGTCAATGACCCTTGACCTCATGCTTCCTGTGAACTTAAGGCAGGTTCACACCTTGTTTAGTTTTCATTTTATTCACTAAAACGTTGTTAAAGTCAAAGTTAATTTAGCAGTGACCTTGACCTTTAACAGGTCAATGACCCTTGAGCTCATGCTTCCTGTGAACTTCAGGCAAGGTCGAACCTTGTTTAGTTTTCAATGTATTCACTAAAACATTGTTAAAGTGAAAGTTAATTTAGCAGTGACCTTGACCTTTCACGGGTCAATGACCCTTGACCTCATGCTTCCTGTGAACTTAAGGCAGAGTCACACCTTGTTTAATTTTCATTTTATTCACTAAAACATTGTTAAAGTGAAAGGTAATTTAGCAGTGACCTTGATCTTTCACAGGTCAATGACCCTTGAGGTCATGCTTCCTGTGAACTTCAGGCAAGGTCGAACCTTGTTTAGTTTTAGTTTAGTTTAGTTTAGTTTAGTTTAGTTTATTGAATTTCCATACATCAATAAATACAACAATTTTACTAATATGAAATTAACAACAAGGAAGTATGGAGGTGCCTGGGAGAAAGCCGGGGCTTATACGAGACCAGACACCTGGTAGCAAAAATACATTAACAATTTAATTGTAAAAACATGATGTTTGGTAAATTATTAATTACAATCGAATTACACAGTATTATTATAAATATGAGGTATTACTGATAGTTATAAATAATAATTACTAGTGAGTAACAACCTTTTCATGTATTTTTTAAAGCTCTGTATTGTTCGTAGGGGAGGAAGTGGCGTTAATTTATTCCAAAGGATGGGTCCCTGATGTCTAATTGTTGATTTACTAAAACTAGTTCTTACTTTATTAATGTGAAGTTTATTGGCAGATCTTGTATTATATTGGTGTATATCAACATTCCTTGTAAAAAGTAGATAATGGGGGTGGGTAAAGCTTTTTTATCAAATTTATACATAAGAACTCCTAGATGATATTGATATAAATCAAAGACGGTTAAGGTGTTGTTTCTAATAAATAGTGGGGCTGCATGAGCTCTGTATGAGGTATTATTAATGACCCTTAGTGTCTTCTTTTGTACAATTAGTAGTTTATTTAGATACGTTTGGTATGTGTTACCCCATACCAAAATTCCATATTGAAAGTGAGGTAAGGATAAGGTATTATATATTGTAAAAAGGGTCTTTTCTGGCAGTATGTACTTAAGTTTGCGAAGAATTCCAAGAATTCGAGAAGTGGATGTATGTACTTTATCACAGTGAATTTTCCACGTAATGTTTTCGTCGATAATTACCTGAGAAATTTTATGGAGTTGACTTGGTTGATTAAGGTTTTATTAAAGTAAATATCAAAATTCACATTTACACACTTATTCGTAAAGAGCATCGAATATGTTTTCTTTAAATTAACTGATAATCTATTACAATTAAACCATAAGGATACTTTACAAAAGTTCTTCGTTTACTACTGCAATAGCTTGAGTTAAATTAGCACTACTGTAAAATAAACTTGTATCGTCAGCAAATAGAATAAAGGAGAGCAGATTTGAAGAACGATAAATATCATTAATGTAAAGAAGAAATAATATTGGCCCCAATATAGAACCCTGTGGAACGCCACATGTTATAGGCAAGGAGGTAGACTTATCGTTTTTCCAGATAACAAACTGTCTTCTATTTGAAAGGTAATTCTTAAACCAGTTCAAGGCCACGCCTCTTATTCCGTATCTGTTTAATTTAGAAATCAAAATATCGTGATCAATTGTGTCAAACGCCTTAGACAAGTCTAAGAAGATCCCTATAGCATGGTTTGATTTATCCAATGATGAACTAAGCTTGTCTACTAGATCAAGTAAGGCCATTTGTGTTGAGTAATTGGCACGAAACCCATACTGAAAATCGCAGAGAATATTGTATTTATTTATAAACATATTAAGACGGTTAGCTATTATTCTTTCAAGAATTTTAGAAAAACAGGGTAATAGTGATATAGGTCTGAAGTTGATGAACATACTTGAATCACCACCTTTAAAAATAGGAATGACTTTAGCAAGTTTCAAGTCATCTGGTACTACTCCCGTTGTTAGTGACAGGTTAAAAATAGTCAATAATGGTTGAATAATCAAATTTGAAATATGTTTAATAATAAACGCACAATAGCCATCATGTCCAGAACTTTTTTTGTTTGGTAAATTATTTATACATTGCAAAAGTTCAATGGAGGTAATTGGTGTTAAGAATAAAGAATTGGGAAAATCACCACTTATATAATCTACGGGGTTGGAGTGAGACCGAGGAATTTTTGAGGCGAGATCAGGACCAATGTTGGTAAACAATCTATTAAAGTGCTCAGCTATCAATTTCGAATTATTAATTGTTCCATTTTCTGTGGAAAAAGAATCAGGAATAGACTTATTTGCTTTGGACGGTTTCTTTAAAATATTATTTATAATTTTCCAAGTATTGTTAGTATTATTTCTCTCTTTCTCCAACAGACTGTGGTAATAACTTTTTTTGGCATTGCGTATAAGTGTGGTTAACCTGTTTCGATATGAATCATAACTAAGTTTACAAAGATTAGTACCTTTGACAACGAACTTTGTATAACTTATTTTTATGTCTTATTGATTTTAATAAACCTTTCGTAAGCCAAGGACTTTAAAATCTTTTATGTGAGGTGCTATATCGTTTCAATGGAATACATTTATCGTACAGCACATTGAGTTTGGAAATAAATTTATCGTAGCAGTTATTTACATTATCTGCAGGCATAATTAAATTCCAGTCAACTAGTTCTAACTCTCGTTTTAACGCAGAAATATTTATGTCAGAAGTATCTCTTTTCCAGTAGAATGTTTTACTTGTTTACTTTTACCTAGGGAGGGCCAAATAAGACAATGGAAGATGATCACTTAAATCAGATAACAGAATATTTGTACTATATTGCATCAAGTTATTTAGTGAATATGTTATCAATAAGCGTAGCTGTATTGTGAGTTATCCTTGTAGGCTTATCAATGGTGGGACAAAAGAATACGAGTATAACAAATTTACAAAGTCTAAGGTTGGATTATGAGTCTCAAAATTTAATAGATTAATATTAAAGTCTCCAAGCAAATAGCAAATCTTGTTTTCATTAGATATTTTTTCTAAAAGTGTTTCAAATTCCTTGATAAATTCAGTAACATTCAGCATGGGTGCCCTATAAATTACAGCTATTATTATGTTTTTTTCATTTTTTCGCTTCAATTTCTATAAACATTGATTCAAAAATTCAGAAGATGTTGATAAATCCTCCCTCACAGCATATGATAACGAGTCATTGATGTACAATAAAACCCCTCCTCCTTTTTTAGATGGTCTGTTCTTAGATTCCATATTATAGCCTGATAAAGATAACATCGAGTCGGGCTCTGAATTAAGCCAAGTTTCAGTTAAACCTATGACATGGAATTTATGATCAATATTACTAAGAGAAAGGGCAAGGTTATCAAAGTTCTTCTGAATGCTTCTTTGTATGAAATATTGAGAAGGGCTCGTTGTAGAGTTTACAAACATTTGCTTGTAGTTGTTGTTCAGTTACATAATCAGAACTGCTTGGAGTATAAAGTGAATCATTAATACCATCTGGGTTTAAGGAAGTTGGGTTAAATCTGCAATCATTGAAGCGGCTAGGAATGTTATCTAATGGTTCAGGGTTACCGTCACTGCTGTAATCAGTATCGCTGTTATTCATGGGGTTTAAGGGATCTAAATACGGCATGAATGGATTGCGGGTGCGTTAGGTATTTGGGAAGGCATACAACGACCCTTCTCAATGGAATCACTTTGCATAAGGTAAATATGAAGTTTCCCCGGTTACGAATTAAGTAGTTGTCGGTTGTCATGGTACATATAAACATAGAGAAATTATTATTATTTTTACAAATTTAGATACAGTTTTGTATATTTTATATTTGATTAGATACTTAGTCAAGTGATGGCGGAAGTGCACTAGCACAACGATCTCGATGTTGGTCTCTACGGTCCCTCAAGGTGAATGATTTGAAGGCCCCGCTATGTAATTTGTACATGATGACCGGGGGAAGTGACCAGGGAATGAAGGCAAAATTTACCCGTTCATCCTGGCGGATTGATGGTAAATGATCCTCACGGAGTTGCTTCCGAGCGTTCCTGGCGTTTGTGCTGACATCATCGGAGATGTAAATGTTTGATCCCTTATATTGGTTGTTTCTGAGTAGCTTGGCGGCGTTTTTGAGAATGTGATGACGGTCCCCGTATCGCAGGAGCTTGCAATGGATTGGCCTTGGACGCGTGTTGGTACCATCGGGCCGCGGGGTGGATTGACGCCGGCTTGGAGTGCGGTGTGCCCGCTCGATCTCGATGTCTTTGCCACCGTCAATCTTCATGTGGTTGGTGAGGAAGTCCGACAGGAATTCTTCACACAGTTGATCTTGCTCGGAACCCTCTGGAATACCGTGGATGATGATGTTATTTCGCCGGCTTCTATTTTCTAGGTCCTCGAGGCGATCCTCGAGTCGACTAGTGTTAGAGTAATTGCCGTCAGCCTTGTTGTTGATGAGTGCTTTCAGGGTTGCGTTCTGCTTTTGGTTGAACTCCACTGCCGCCTTCAGGTCAGAGATATCTTTGTGGTGGGTAGATGTTTGCAGAGATGTTTCATCCAGTTTGATTTCCAGGTTGGTGATCCTTGTTCCCATTGACTCGAGGGTTTTAATAATAGTGTCCAGCTTGGAGTTTAGTTTGGCCAGTTCGTCATTGTCACAGGTGAATGGGCGGCCATCTTGGCCAGTAGGCCTATCACTGCTCGGGCTGGATGTCGATTCTGTTTTTTTGGAACTTTTATTCCTTAGGTTTCTGGAAGGATTCTTGCCATCAGAATTGTCAGCCATGATCAGCAGTAACTATGTTGTTTGGCTGATGATTTCAAAGCGATGTAATGGCGAGGATAGAATAAATTTTCGTTCAATGTATCCACTAAAAAATTGTTAAAGTGAAAGTTAATTTAGCAGTGACCTTGACCTTTCACAGCTCAATGACCCTTGACCTCATGCTTCCTGTGAACTTAAGGCAGGTTCACACCTTGTTTAGTTTTCATTTTATTCACTAAAACATTGTTAAAGTGAAAGGTAATTTAGCAGTGACCTTGACCTCTCACAGGTCAATGACCCTTGAGCTCATGCTTCCTGTGAACTTCAGGCAAGGTCGAACCTTGTTTAGTTTTCAATGTATTCACTAAAACATTGTTAAAGTGAAAGTTAATTTAGCAGTGACCTTGACCTTTCACAGGTCAATGACCCTTGACCTCATGCTTCCTGTGAACTTAAGGCAGGTTCACACCTTGTTTAGTTTTCATTTTATTCACTAAAACGTTGTTAAAGTCAAAGTTAATTTAGCAGTGACCTTGACCTTTCACGGGTCAATGACCCTTGAACTAATGCTTTCTGTGAACTTCAGGCAAGGTCGAACCTTGTTTAGTTTTGAATGTATCCACTAAAAAATTGTTAAAGTGAAAGGTAATTTAGCAGTGACCTTGACCTCTCACAGGTCAATGACCCTTGACCTCATGCTTCCTGTGAACTTCAGGTAAGGTCGAATCTTGTTTAGTTTTCAATGTATTCACTAAAACATTGTTAAAGTGAAAGTTAATTTAGCAGTGACCTTGACCTTTCACAGCTCAATGACCCTTGACCTCATGCTTCCTGTGAACTTAAGGCAGGTTCACACCTTGTTTAGTTTTCATTTTATTCATTAAAACGTTGTTAAAGTCAAAGTTAATTTAGCAGTGACCTTGACCTTTCACGGGTCAAAGACCCTTGAACTAATGCTTTCTGTGAACTTCAGGCAAGGTCGAACCTTGTTTAGTTTTGAATGTATTCACTAAAACATTGTTAAAGTGAAAGTAAATTTAGCAGTGACCTTGACCATTCATGGGTCAGTGACCCTTGACCTCATGCTTCCTGTGAACTTCAGGCAAGGTCGAACCTTGTTTAGTTTTCAATGTATTCACTAAAACATTGTTAAAGTGAAAGTTAATTTAGCAGTGACCTTGACCTTTCACGGGTCAATGACCCTTGACCTCATGCTTCCTGTGAACTTAAGACAGAGTCACACCTTGTTTAGTTTTCAATGTATTCACTAAAACATTGTTAAAGTGAAAGTTAATTTAATAGTGACCTTGACCTTTCACGGGTCAATGACCCTTGACCTCATGCTTCCTGTGAACTTAAGGCAGGTTCACACCTTGTTTAGTTTTCATTTTATTCATTAAAACGTTGTTAAAGTCAAAGTTAATTTAGCAGTGACCTTGACCTTTCACGGGTCAATGACCCTTGACATCATGCTTCCTGTGAACTTCAGGCAAGGTCAAACCTTGTTTAGTTTTCAATGTATTCACTAAAACATTGTTAAAGTGACAGTTAATTTAGCAGTGACCTTGACCTTTCACGGGTCAATGACCCTTGACCTCATGCTTCCTGTGAACTTAAGGCAGAGTCACACCTTGTTTAGTTTTGATTTTATTCACTAAAACGTTGTTAAAGTGAAAGTTAATTTAGCAGTGACCTTGACCTTTCATGGGTCAATGATCCTTGACCTCATGCTTCCTGTGAACTTAAGGCAGGTTCACACCTTGTTTAGTTTTCATTTTATTCACTAAAACATTGTTAAAGTGAAAGGTAATTTAGCAGTGACCTTGATCTTTCACAGGTCAATGACCCTTCAGCTCATGCTTCCTGTGAACTTCAGGCAAGGTCGAACCTTGTTTAGTTTTCAATGTATTCACTAAAACATTGTTAAAGTGAAAGTTAATTTAGCAGTGACCTTGACCTTTCACGGGTCAATGACCCTTGAACTAATGCTTTCTGTGAACTTCAGGCAAGGTCGAACCTTGTTTAGTTTTGAATGTATTCACTAAAACATTGTTAAAGTAAAAGTTAATTTAGCAGTGACCTTGACCTTTCACGGGTCAATGACCCTTGACCCCATGCTTCCTGTGAACTTAAGGCAGAGTCACACCTTGTTTAGTTTTGATTTTATTCACTAAAACGTTGTTAAAGTGAAAGTTAATTTAGCAGTGACCTTGACCTTTCATGGGTCAATGATCCTTGACCTCATGCTTCCTGTGAACTTAAGGCAGGTTCACACCTTATTTAGTTTTCATTTTATTCACTAAAACATTGTTAAAGTGAAAGGTAATTTAGCAGTGACCTTGATCTTTCACAGGTCAATGACCCTTGAGCTCATGCTTCCTGTGAACTTCAGGCAAGGTCGAACCTTGTTTAGTTTTCAATGTATTCACTAAAACATTGTTAAAGTGAAAGTTAATTTAGCAGTGACCTTGACCTTTTACGGGTCAATGACCCTTGAACTAATGCTTTCTGTGAACTTCAGGCAAGGTCGAACCTTGTTTAGTTTTGAATGTATTCACTAAAACATTGTTAAAGTAAAAGTTAATTTAGCAGCGACCTTGACCTTTCACAGGTCAATAACCCTTGACCTCATGCTTCCTGTGAACTTAAGGCAGAGTCACACCTTGTTTAGTTTTCAATGTATTCACTAAAACATTGTTAAAGTGAAAGTTAATTTAATAGTGACCTTGACCTTTCACGGGTCAATGACCCTTGACCTCATGCTTCCTGTGAACTTAAGGCAGGTTCACACCTTGTTTAGTTTTCATTTTATTCATTAAAACGTTGTTAAAGTCAAAGTTAATTTAGCAGTGACCTTGACCTTTCACGGGTCAATGACCCTTGACATCATGCTTTCTGTGAACTTCAGGCAAGGTCGAACCTTGTTTAGTTTTGAATGTATTCACTAAAACATTGTTAAAGTGAAAGTTAATTTAGCAGTGACCTTGACCTTTCACGGGTCAATGACCCTTGACCTCATGCTTCCTGTGAACTTAAGGCAGAGTCACACCTTGTTTAGTTTTGATTTTATTCACTAAAACGTTGTTAAAGTGAAAGTTAATTTAGCAGTGACCTTGACCTTTCATGGGTCAATGATCCTTGACCTCATGCTTCCTGTGAAATGAATGCAGGTTCACACCTTGTTTAGTTTTCATTTTATTCACTAAAACATTGTTAAAGTGAAAGGTAATTTAGCAGTGACCTTGATCTTTCACAGGTCAATGACCCTTCAGCTCATGCTTCCTGTGAACTTCAGGCAAGGTCGAACCTTGTTTAGTTTTCAATGTATTCACTAAAACATTGTTAAAGTGAAAGTTAATTTAGCAGTGACCTTGACCTTTCACGGGTCAATGACCCTTGAACTAATGCTTTCTGTGAACTTCAGGCAAGGTCGAACCTTGTTTAGTTTTGAATGTATTCACTAAAACATTGTTAAAGTAAAAGTTAATTTAGCAGCGACCTTGACCTTTCACAGGTCAATGACCCTTGACCTCATGCTTCCTGTGAACTTAAGGCAGGTTCGCACCTTGTTTAGTTTTCATTTTATTCACTAAAACATTGTTAAAGTGAAAGGTAATTTAGCAGTGACCTTGACCTCTCACAGGTCAATGACCCTTGAGCTCATGCTTCCTGTGAACTTCAGGCAAGGTCGAACCTTGTTTAGTTTTCAATGTATTCACTAAAACATTGTTAAAGTGAAAGTTAATTTAGCAGTGACCTTGACCTTTCACGGGTCAATGACCCTTGAACTAATGCTTTCTGTGAACTTCAGGCAAGGTCGAACCTTGTTTAGTTTTGAATGTATTCACTAAAACATTGTTAAAGTAAAAGTTAATTTAGCAGCGACCTTGACCTTTCACAGGTCAATGACCCTTGACCTCATGCTTCCTGTGAACTTAAGGCAGGTTCGCACCTTGTTTAGTTTTCATTTTATTCACTAAAACATTGTTAAAGTGAAAGGTAATTTAGCAGTGACCTTGACCTCTCACAGGTCAATGACCCTTGAGCTCATGCTTCCTGTGAACTTCAGGCAAGGTCGAACCTTGTTTAGTTTTCAATGTATTCACTAAAACATTGTTAAAGTGAAAGTTAATTTAGCAGTGACCTTGACCTTTCACGGGTCAATGACCCTTGACCTCTTGCTTCCTGTGAACTTCAGACAGGGTTGAACCTTGTTTAGTTTTCAATTTACTCACTAAAACATTGTTACAGTGAAAGTTAATTTAGCAGTGACGTTGACCTTTCACGGGTCAATGACCCCTGATCTCATGCTTCCTGTGAACTTCAGGCAAGGTCGAACCTTGTTTAGTTTTCAATGTATTCACTAAAACATTGTTAAAGTGAAAGTTAATTTAGTAGTGACCTTGACCTTTTACGGGTCAATGACCCTTGACCTCATGCTTCTTGTGAAATTAAGGCAGAGTCACACTTTGTTTAGTTTTCATTTTATTCACCAAAACGTTAAAGTGAAAGTTAATTTAGCAGTGACCTTGACCTTTCACGGGTCAATGACCCTTGACCTCTTGCTTCCTGTGAACTTCAGACAGGGTCGAACCTTGTTTAGTTTTCAATTTACTCACTAGAACATTGTTACAGTGAAAGTTAATTTAGCAGTGACGTTGACCTTTCACGGGTCCATGACCCTTGACCTCATGCTTTCTGTGAACTTAAGGCAGAGTCACACCTTGTTTAGTTTTCATTTTATTCACTAAAACGTTAAAGTGAAAGTTTATTTAGGAGTGACCTGGACCTGTCGTGAGTTGTCGTGAGTTGTCGGTTTTTAGTATGACCGCTTTAACCCTAATTGTTCCAATGCTGAAACCGTTGTCTCCTTCCACTGTTGTTTGCCCGTACGTTATAATTTTATCATGTACAGTATGTATTGCACTTCACTGTATGAGGCTGAAAAATCATTCTTTGACCCCACATTTATGCAGTTCGTGCATGTGTCATTCCTGCTGCATTGTACATGTATATACGCAATGAGTTAGTAAACATGTGGTTCCTGCTGCATGGAGTGTGGTGAAGCGGGTGCTGTGTTTGCGTAAAGAGCCTTGGACAAGGCTAGGGTCAGGTGTTGGGCAAAGGTGCAAACCACCCACTCCATAAAAAATATGGTAACGTCATACAAACATTAGTAAATTAATGTAAATCTAGACATAGCCCCATAAAAGGAAAGAATGTCGTATCCGGCTGCCACTTTTTAATGGCTTTTTGGAATTTTTTTTTGCAACCACTAACCAGTTAAAAATTCATTCTATTGATTTTTGGTGGTACAGAAAGCGAAACTATCTTTAACCCTCCTGTAGGTTTAACAATCAAAGACACTCAAAATTTGTATGTAACTCCCAACCCATTGACTTTGTGCAGTGCACTCAAATAAATGCAAGGACATGTGACTATGGTAGGAGGTCAAACCAAAACCACTCAACTGTATATGAGTCTGCTGCTAACTTATGCAGTACATACACAGCTCTGTGTGACTCTGCATATAACTTATGTAGGACATACACAAGTGTGTTTGACTTTGCCACGAACTTATGTAGGACTACATGTACATGTATGCAATGTGTGAACAACTGGCAATGCAACCAAAAATACTCAAGTGACTGTCTGTGGGTGCGGTGCTTACTGGGCCAAATTTCAGCCTGGGCATAGGAGGGTTAGGCCAAGAGAATGAAAGTCATAGATTTGCGTCCGGGAAATTTCGAAAACACATGAGGCTTTTTTTCATTATTCATTATTCATTATTTCCATTGATCATTAATAACAGCGCAATCACAAGATGTTTCTTCTAATTTGATGTGTCGCCGTACGTACATGTATGGTCGCCTGTGTACATACGTTACGTGCATCATTATATGTGCGGGCCGCACACACAGGCATACTAGGCTCAACAGCGAACGTGTTGTGCATGTGAAGGCGGTACAGTTGCAGGTGCGGATCGGACGGAGTTTACCATACAGTTTTAGCGCGATGCGACCTTTTTTGTGAACGACATACGCGGGACTAAGACTGTAAGAGAGCATGTGCTAATGATTATAGCCCACATACTGGTGGAAATTTGGTAAAAACTTTGTTTTACTGATGTGGATGATTTGGAACTAAATTTGTTTGGTGGAAATACCTTTTTTGTGCAAATAATAATTTTTTTGGCAAATAATGAAAAATTTAGGCGGTAGCTTTCGGGACATGCGGGCGGTGGACGCAAATCTATGACTTTCATTCTCATGGCCTTAAATAAAATCCACTTTTATGATGGTTTTCGGACTTGATTTCCCTTCTAAAAAAATCCTCCCCTTCAGAAAATAGAAGGATCCTATTATTTATAGTTGCCATGACTGTGTTGGTCACTAATTCATTTTTGTGGAGTTTACAAGATCAGACTGACATGACTGAGGAAGTCATTGTATACCAAAAATGCCTGATTTTTCATGAAATAAATATCCTGGAATAATTTGAAGTATATGTCCATCATCATTCATATGTTCTCCACCTAATACCAATACCACTTACCAGGTAGGTACAGGGTTGTCACCAGACCAAATTGAGTGCCGGCTAATTTTATAGATTGCAAGCGTTGTGAGCGGAGCGAATGGAGCGCAGCTCCTCACGGCCGGGGGTCCAGGGGCCCGCTTAATACCCCGGTGGAGGTCGAGGGGGCGAAGCCCCCCGAAGCTCCTGGGTTTTAGCTTTTAAGAATGGATTTGGAGGGCTCACCTTTCACATAATTTGTTGTATAATAGTATGATATTTTCATAGTATTATACAAGAATTTATGATGTGAAGGAGTGCCCTCCAATGCAATTGACAACAATGTTGGCTCAGAAAAACTGAAACTTCTGTATGGCCTACCAGGTGTTAGACGTTTACGAAGTCACGCTTATCCAACCTGAAATTTACGTACATCGACATTACGAAGCACGTCGCATCATTTGCACGCGGTAGAGACTAGTGGCATTAGCTCATCGTGCAGGCGCAAACAACCAATCATAATGGCGATTCCCAGGTCTTTTCCCTGACGTCATAAATAAATGCTAATTAGTGTATTTGTTTGTACCGCTACAAACTGAGATTTATTTTATAATATCGTACGATGTTTTAATTGATCTATGGACTAAAGTCCTCATAATACTTAATAGTGGCAAATAACTCAAAGAAATGAAGAATACATGAACTTTTTTAAAAACCTTTATTACTGTTTAATGAAATATTCACACAATTTTTGTGCCGGTCGGTAAGACATCAATTTGCGTTTGGTGCCGGTCGGCCAGAGGGAGTGCCGGTTAGACCCGACCGGCGTAGCTACAACCCTGGGTACCGGTAGGTAAGATTACTACTTCACTTGTACTAGTTATATTTAATGAAAAATAGTGGCGGCCAGATACGACATTCTACCCAAAACGGCCAACAATATTATCTTGCCTGCACAGGGAAGATATTTTATACCTCCATGGTATTACTAGCCTATTACTATTATACTAAACTAGTATTAGTTACTACTAGTATTAGGCTATTTGTTAAAATGACTTTTTTTTTACAAGATTGGCAAACCACGTTAGGCTCAGATTGTAACGTTAAAATTTCTTACTTTTTTACCCAATATTTGCTTAACAACACTCACCTTGTCATGTTATGTTTTGTGTGCACTATGTCCCTCTTCAAACAAGTCAGAGTATGTACAACCATGGAGGACCTTCCTCCATGGTATATGGGGCATGTTACAACGCTGTATGGGGGAATGGCCCCCAAGCGTGGACCCCACGCGTGCACGGGCGCCGCCATCTTTAACTTAGCATTCAACAAATATCGCCCTCATCCGGCGGGGTGGTATGTCTACACTCCGACTTAATTTTCCCGTCACCAATTTTAATTCAAACGGAAATATAATGTGTCCAACATAGTCAAAAGTTGTTGTAGTTGTTGTTGTTGTTGTCTTAGATATTGTTACTAACTATTAGTAATAAACTGCCAATTCTGAACGTTAAAAATATTTGACAAAAACATAATGTTTTATAAAAAAACAAAACAAAAACAATAAGTTCAGTTTAATAAACGGAATAAAAAATATTACCCAGGAGATAAAATAATTTCATTTATCAAAATAGTACTGTAAAAAGGTTTTCGTTTATAACTGAAGAAAATTCTTTTTCGGTAATAATTAATTGAGCAGGCAGGTATAATATCCCCCATTTACAAGTTTTGATAAATCACAAGTTTTTCTGGAGCGATCCACGAGATCCCCGCATTTACACGGTCTCAAGGGAACGAAATATTATTTCGAGGGAACGAAATATTATTTCGAGGGAACGAAATATTATTTCGAGGGAACGAAATATATTTCGAGGGAACGAAATATTATTTCGAGGGAACGAAATATTATTTCGAGGGAACGAAATATTATTTCGAGGGGACGAAATATTATTTCGAGGGAACGAAATATTATTTCGAGGGAACGAAATATTATTTCGAGGGAACGAAATATATTTCGAGGGAACGAAATAAAAAATAAAAAAATCTTGTCCCTTTAGGGGCTCCGTACGATCGTGCAGCAACGGGTTAGCACGATCGGTCGATCGAGAAGTAAGGGCGTTATATCGGTCGATCGTCACAGAGTGCGTTGCGCGTTTGATCGATCGTGTGGGAACGGATTTGAGCGATCGGTCGATCGTCTAGAAGTGGTTTTGCGCGATTGGTCGATTGGGCGAAAAAGCACCATCAACCAATCGCGCAACGTACGTACGTCGCGCAATGTAATTTACATATTGTAGCGCCCTCGCGCAGACAGCACAAACGGAAAACTGAAACAACTTCTCCATATGCATGGGACTCTACCGGTCATTGTAATTAAAGTTGGTAGTCTTTTCACATCCCCATACAAAACACATGTAGATTTGTAGTCTGCTGCACTTATTCCAATACACCATAAATCCATGCAATGGGAGTATGAGGTCAATATAAGCATCGACCTCATACATACGTGTAGGAGTGAAAGCTAACGATACATGCATAACCGGGGTAGATTAGACATGCATTGGTAAAGCTATCTACATGTACAAAGTACATTTGCACAATACACATTTACAGCCTGTTACATATCACAGCTTCAAGTTCAAGTTAAAAGTCAGGCTTTATACTTTAATCTAGTTGAAGTCTTCAGTTTAAGTCTTAAATGTTAGCAACATTGCCATTCTAATCTTGTGTCTTATTGAGTAGCCTTAACTGTTTTTTATCTTGTATTGTTTCTTAATTTTAATGGATTTTTATAATCATGTTAGAGGTATATAATTCAGTTTGTTTTTCTTTTTTTCTACTTGCATCAAATTATACTCTAAAAGATTTAGAGTCTGTAATTTGAGGAAACAATTTTTAAAGTATTTAGTTTATATGTGTTTTGGAATGGTTGGACTTCAATTAATCATGTGTACAAATAAACAAGTTATTCAACATGTCCATGTAAACTTTTTCATTCTTCAACAGATTCCAGAAAGATGACATCTATCGGCTCAAACATGCTATGGGGGTTCCACAGACAGTCACGTTGGAGAATGGGTCAAGGGTGGACGGACTGGAAGCACTCTGCGTCACACTGCAACGGTACGCATACCCATGCAGGTATGGAGACCTCGTCAAGGATTATGGTCGGCCAGTACCCCAGCTGTGTCTGATCTTCAAGTGGATGACCAATGTTATATATCAAGGTCACCAACACTTGGTCGTGTCACTTGACCAGCACTGGTTATCGCCACAACACCTCAAGATTTTTGCAGATACTACCCACAGGAAGGGTGCTGCACTGGATAACTGTTGGGGCTTCGTGGATGGTACCGTTCGCCCAATATGCAGGCCGGGTCAGCACCAGCGGGTCATGTATAATGGCCACAAGAGGATTCACGCCCTGAAGTTCCAGTCCCTGACAGCCCCAAATGGTCTGATCGCCCACCTCTACGGACCTGTGGAAGGACGGAGGCATGATGCATACATTCCGCGGGAATCAGGGCTCCTGACCGAGCTGGAGGCCAGATCGCATGACCTAGATGGGAACATTTTATGCATTTATGGTGATTCGGCCTACCCCTTGCGCCCACAGCTGCAAGCACCTTTCCCCACGGTTAACATCACCAGAGACCAGGAAGCATTCAACGCAGCTATGTCTAAAGTGCGCATCAGTGTGGAGTGGTCGTTTGGGGATATTTTGAATTATTTCAAGTTCACGGACTACAAAAAGTTACAGAAGGTGCTCCTGAGCGCATGTGGAAAGATGTATGTGGTTTCCGGACTTTTGACCAACGCCCACACGTGTGTCTATAAGAACAATACATCCATCTATTTTGAACTGGACCCTCCTTCTTTGGAAGAATACTTTCAGTAATGTCATTTTAGTAAAGTGGTAATTACATATGCAAACACATTTGGGGTCACATGCAAATTGAGGTCACCTATTGATAATTATAGAGTCAAGGTGTAGTAATACATTTGAATACAAACCAAGGTCTTAAACTATTGGAATGGATTTTTTTTAAAGGCTCCTTTTTTATTTTTGTTTTGTTTCACTGCAGTATATGGTTTCATTTTTTGTTACTATGTATTTACTTTTAAAAGCAAAGCAATTAACGAAATATATCATCCCAGGGCATGGCACAAAAATAGCCGGATTTTAAGATGTCACTCCTAGGCCACAAGAAGCCTATCTGGGTCCCAAATGTCACTGTAATTGGAATCAACTCACCTGCTTTATAAATTTGTTCTTTCATTTCCCACATACATGTAGATCATTGACTGTACATATTATATGTATGCAGTTCACAAGCATCACCAGCTGAACCTACACAATATTCAGTTTCGTTACGACAAACCAGCACCAAACGTTGCAAAATTAGTTCCAAATTTATACGATAAACGCAACTACGTGCTTCATTATCGTAATTTACAATTGTATTTACAACTCGGTATGAAATTAACTAAAATTCATCGCGTTTTAGAATTTGATGAATCGTGTAGGATGAAATCATATATCAATTTAAACACTCAACTCAGAAAAGAAGCTACGAGTGATTTTGAAAAAGATTTGTATAAACTGATGAACAATTCAGTTTTTGGAAAAACGATGGAAAATGTACGAAAACGCGTTAATGTAAATTTAAAGCGGTTAAACGATGAAAAAGCGGAAAATCAAATTCGTTCGCTTATCGCTAAACCAAATTTTGCCGAGGCTAGGATTTTTGATAATGATTTAGTGGCGATTCACATGCATAAAATAAAACTCATACTCAACCGCCCAGTTTACGTAGGAATGAGCATACTTGATTTTTATTACAATCGTTTAAAAACAAAGTACGGCGACAAGTGTGAGTTACTTTATACGGATACGGATAGTTTAATCGTTGAGATTAAAACGGAAGATGTATATGAAGATTTAGATATAAACAAAGATTTATACGACTTTAGTAATTATAAACAAGATCATTTTTTATTCTCTGAAGAAAATAAAAAAGTGATTGGTAAAATGAAAGACGAGACTGCAGGAACTTTAATTTCTGAAGTTGTATGTTTAAGACCAAAAATGTATTCGATACTTTTATCAGATGAAAAAGAAATAAGAAAAGCTAAAGGTGTTAAAAAACAAGTTTTAGAACAAAATATTAAACACTCGAGATATAAACAAGTTTTATCTCAAAATAATACTCTACATCAGCCTATGAATTTTATTAGGCATGAAAAACATCGATTATATTCAACGCAAGTAAATAAAATATCGCTATCTCCTTTAGACACAAAGAGATATATTTTAGAAGACGGAATACATACTTTACCTTACGGTCATTATAAAATTATAGGATTACGCTAGCGACTAACGCTAGCGTTTAATCGGTGGATTTTCTGTATCTAACGGTACAATTTGTAATTCTTCTTTTACAAAACTACGAGCGGGACCCGCGTCTAAATAATACAAGATAGGTTGATTAGCGGCTTTCATCGTTTTTGCTATTCTATAAATTGTTATACTCCATATAGGATCAGTTCGCGTCGTCTCGTATCTTTTTCATCTCCACCACGTGCGTATAAATATCTAACTAACGAGTTTAATGGTATTCTTTTTTCATTCTTTTTATTGCTTACAGCTGGTGAGGCTGGATTTTGTTCAACAACAAGTAATTTAATCGCGTCTTTAGGTTTTAAATTAATAAGTCGCGTCGTTTCATTATTTAATGCTTTTATAACTAACGGTAATCTTTTAACCCATTCTCTATTTCTCGTATTAGTCGCTATTTCTTGCGCGTATTGATGAGAAAATAATCTTTCGCTTAAAGTTCTATTGAATCGCTCTACTATACCTTGAGCTCTATGATTACCAGCTTCGCTTCTTTGTATTTTAACATTTTGTTTACTCATTAATACATTAACGCTACTCATAAATTCTTTTCCAGGATCGACTTTTAAGCGCGCTGGGCAAGTTAACAACGTTTATAAAAAAAAATCAAACGCATTACCGACATGAACGGCAGTTTTTCTGCTTCTTTATATTACTAGCTTCATCTACAACGGTTAACGCGTACTTGTATCCATATTTATATATCCTATATTTTAAAAATTTAAAAAATAAATAAAAAAAGACCTATGAGTAATTACTAACGACCTATGAGTAATTACTAACGACCTATGAGTAATTACTAACGACCTATGAGTAATTACTAACGACCTATAGGTAATTACTAACGACCTATGGGTAATTACTAACTAACCTATGAGTAATTACTAACTAACCTATGAGTAATTACTAACGACCTATAGGTAATTACTAACGACCTATGGGTAATTACTAACTAACCTATGAGTAATTACTAACTAACCTATGAGTAATTACTAACGACCTATGAGTAATTACTAACGACCTATAGGTAATTACTAACGACCTATGGGTAATTACTAACTAACCTATGAGTAATTACTAACTAACCTATGAGTAATTACTAACGACCTATGAGTAATTACTAACGACCTATGAGTAATTACTAACGACCTATAGGTAATTACTAACGACATATGGGTAATTACTAACTAACCTATGAGTAATTACTAACTAACCTATGAGTAATTACTAACAACCTATGAGTAATTACTAACGACCTATAGGTAATTACCGGGTACTAACGACCTATGGGTAATTACTAACTAACCTATGAGTAATTACTAACTAACCTATGAGTAATTACTAACGACCTATGAGTAATTACTAACTAACCTATGAGTAATTACTAACTAACCTATAGGTAATTACTAACAACAACTTAGTCACGTATCTCATAACCGGTAGGTTGATCCGTTTTTAAAATCAATTTGCGATGTAAAACTCGTTTTAATTTCTCACGTATTTGCTCTCGTAACTCGGCCGTTTGTATAACATCATTTTCTCGAAGACAATTTTCAAACGAATCTCTATCTTTACAATAAAATAAACATACCCATTTGAGTTGCTCTCTAAAATCTTTCAATACGCTATTATATTTTTGAGAAAGAATCCAACAGCTATGTTTAACGTGTCTACTGCTAAAAGCCAATTGGGTAATCATACATTTATTATTCTCGTCGTATAATGCAACTGTTTATTCGCGCTACAATCGTCGATAATAAACAACGTTTCCTCTCCTTTAAATGTATCGCTATAAATTTGTATAGCTCGGTTTAACGATATATAGTTTAAATCGTTAACGTGTACATTACCATCGTTTTGAATCCATTTTCTATTTTTATAAGTATCGTTATCAAAGATGGTGGGGCATAATATAACGATATTTTCAAAATGTTTAAAATATTCTTTTTCTAATAAATTTAAAATAAATTCAGTTTTTCCGCATCCGGTTTGACCGCAAATTAACGCGGCGTGTGGATATTTAGGTAACATTCCTTTTAATATTAGTATTAATAATCAACGGATTCAAAACGTCCGTCTCTTATAACAAGTTGCGCGTCCATAATAATAAAAGTGTACATGTTTAGTTCACCCGCGGATTCCGCTTCTTTTTCTATTTGAATAGTAATTCCTTCGGATAAGTTTTGTACTCGTCTTCCGCTTCCGTGTATTTTATTATCATCGCTCGTTCTCATATCTAAAAATAAACCGTATCGGTTAAATAAATAATCAGCTTGTTTAATGTTAGATAAATTTAGAGCTTTAACAACTTGTATAGCGTGTTGTTTACTCGAATCACCGAAATATTTTGAAATTTCTTCCCAATGTTGATACCTTTTCATTCCATGCGCGTAGAGTTGGTTAGGAACACCTTCGATCGTAATTGACACTGTATTGATTTTTGGATTATAAAATATATTGCTTTCTTGTGCGTTGGGCTCTTTGAATAAAAACAATATTCCTTTCATACTTTTTGCTGGGGTATTTAAATTTATATTCCACGTCGTATCTTTTTTGTTTAACGGTGTTACGCTCTGTCTTAGTACGCGAACAAACAATATACTCAACCGGTTACTATATTGATTTTTAATCATTCGAGCGAGTTCCGGCATATGAACAACTTCATATTCTAAAGAAATTCCGCTTATAGTATATTCTGCATCATCGTCAGAACTTTTAATCACGCTAGAAAACTTATTAAACACAAGTTCGTAAGTCAATCGATCTCCGATCCCCGATTGATAGTAGGGTTGATGATCGGTTAACAATTCAAAATCCAGAGGAATGTAATATCTATTTTTATACGTATCTGCAATAGCTTTATCTTTTCCTCCGTTATTTTCAAGATCTTTATCGCTAGCGTTTATTCTTAATTTAGTTACGTTTTTATTTTCGATTCCTTGATACGCTAAATTATCGCGTTGATCTTTAGTTAACCATTCGTCCTTGAAACAATTGAACACATCTGCATCGTCTAATGAAAATATTTCATTTCCTTCCATTTTAATGATTATATGTTTTACAATCGCTCTACCAATGTTTTGTACCAACGTTCTAGTAGTATCACTTGAAGAAACAAGATCAATATTGAAAGCTAATCGAGCCGTATTTGGAACAATAACGTCATTTATTCCTAAATTTGGAAAACGAACCGTCAACAATTGATTTTCGGTAATAGTACTTGGATTGTTTGTAATGACAACTTTTTGACGTAATCCTTTTATACCTCTCGGTTCTCTTATTCTTCTGTATGGATCGAGCACATCTCCGTACGTATTATTAGCCATATTTTATAGTTAACAACTATAACATATTTTTATCTTTTTTTAAAATAAAATGGTATCTATAGCGATGATGATTGGAGGTGCGGTAGTTAATGCGTTAGCATTTACCGGTAGTAATTTTTTATTTAGTAGTTTACGAAATAACGATGTAGAACAAGAACGTAAAAGACACGATTTAGCGCTAGAACAACTTTCAAAAGCTAGAGATGAATTTAGTAAAAAGCGTTTAAAATATCTAGAATATTTAAACGAGAAAATACAAAAAGAATCGAGCGCTGTAAGAACGTTTAACAATATAAACGAAGCAATGAATGAATATTCGCGAGTTTCGGGTAAACGAATAAATTTACCTAAAGATTTATATGACGAACCTCAACTAGAAGATTTTTACGTTCCTAGTGAAGATCAAAAAACACGAGAAATAGTATTTATCGTACTAGGAATGAGTATAGTAGGTTACGCGAGTTATAAATTATTTAAAAAAGATAAAAAGTAATTGTAAAATGGCGGCAAGAATTAGTCCTTTCATTGAGAATGATCCAATGTATAACCAACCTGAAGATGAAGATGAAGATGATTTTGAATTAGCTAATGATAAATATATTGAAGATGATACCATCAACACCCAGTTGGGAGAAGAAGAAACGTCTTTTAGTTTGACTACTTTGTCTCAAACAAGTAGATTCCGTAAAGATATGGTCGAGGATTTTTACGAAAGTATAGGCCATAAAAACGCTATAAAAGACTATACTAAATTTACGTTTAAACTAGAAAATGGAAAGAGTGTGCTTTATTTTTGAAAAGGTAATAAAGAAATACGTCTATCTAAGAAAGCAGGTGGGTTTTTAAAAATAGGTTCAATACGCAGTTTAACTAAAAATGATTTAATACCTTTTGGAGAAACTGAAAAAGCTATAGTAAATGCTATAAACGAAATAGAAAAACCATTAACTGATGTTGACACTAACGCAGAGCGTAAAACAACTCCAGTTACTCTAAGCGGTGGTAGAAGGTGACCACCTACACCTATGCAACAAATAGAAAAATCTAAAAAAGTGGAAGAAGCTATCGAAAAGGTAGTCATGACTCTCAAGAAAGATCAAAAAATTCAAACGGAATTAGGCATTCCATTGCGAGAAATAGAGGGGCTTGATAAAGCTTTACAAATGACTCGAGGTCAACTTGAATTAAATTTAGCTAAATTGAGCAAACTCGACAAAGAAATATCTAGTCTTCAAGAATTAATTATTGACGGTAAACGACGTAGATTAAATGAATTAACTGAAAAAGCTACTAAACAACTGCTTGATAAACAAAATGAAAGACGAATAAGATTAGAAGCCGCGAGTGAGAATGAGCTCAAACTTCGTAGTCAAATTAATAGAATTAAAGAAACGTTTCAAAAAATGTTAACAAGAGATGTTACGTTAGGTGATAAAATTAAAACTTTATTTAGAGAACAAGGTATAACGATCGTTAGTATATTAACAGCTTTTAGTATGACTATCGCTTTTATCATCGAATCAATCAGTAATGCTGTAAATTCAGTTATACCTAAAACCACACCACCCAAACCTATACCTCCAGAACCCGCGCCACCTGCACCAGATAGTGGTAGTGTAAAAGAGTGGATACAAAAAATATTTAAAAATCTAGCGAATGTATTATCTAAACTAGGAGCAAAAGCTTTAGCAGCTTTACCAGCTATTATAGGATCGATAGTAAGTTGGTTATTTAAAACAGCTTCTAACGTAGTTACGTGGGCGGCGGAACATTTATGGCTAGCTTTAACGGGGGCTAGTGTTTTAATTTTAACTTATATGCAAAAAACGTTAAAATAACAATTCATAAATCGTAATGCCGAGCGTGGTTAAAATCGTAAAACCAATAATTAAAGAATTTTTTTCTTCGCTATGATTGTCACGTGATTCTTCTTTTATTACGTTAACGTTAGGTGTAGTTTCTAAAGAGTCTTTAATTATTATAGCTTGATTATTAGATTCTTGCACTAGTTTATCTTCAACAGCCTCCGCATAAGCGTGTTTAGCGATCAACGGCAGCGGCGATTGAAGAGGTAAAATAGGAGCAGGAACGGGTTCTGAATTTGTATCTAAATTTGAACCTAAAGATAAATCACTCGTTGCGATTAATAAATTATTGTTGTATCCCGCGTACATACCGCTCCTGAAAGTTTTGTCAATAACCAACTCAATACTCCGCCGATGATACCCGGTAGAGAATCTAAGGCTTATAATCCAAGTTTCTTTAGTAGATTCGATAGATTTTTCAGAGTTTTTTGTATCCAGTCTTTTACGGTACCGCCACTTGGTGTATGCGTAGGTACGTGGCAAAGGTGGCGTTGGAATCAGTTTTACGCTCGCTACGATCGAAGCGACGATGGTACTGATCGCGAGACCAACTGCTGCTAATATACTGACTATCGTTACGCCTTGTTCTCTAAATAAAGTTTGAATTTTTTCACCCAACCCGACGTCTTTTTCCAACATTTTATTAATCGTTTCTTTGATTCTATTGATTTGACTACGAAGAACGCGTTCATTCATTCTTGCAACCTCTAATCTCGCTATTCTTTCATCTTGTTTTTCTCGCAGCTGTTTACGAATTTCTACAGCCAACTCATCTTTTCGTTTCTCTGTCGCGTCAACGAGTAATTCTTGAAGAGTGGAGATTTCTTTGTCGAGTCTGCTCAATTTGGCTAAATTATTTACGAGTTCACCTCGAGTCGTTTGCAAGGCTTTATCGAGACCCAACAGTTCTCGCATTGGAAGTTCACCCGCTAGCGATTCTTCGTCTCGAAGCATCGAAATTGTTTTACATTTGTCGCAACTTGCGGTAAATCTTGCATCGGAATGCTTTCAACAGTTATTTCATCGAGATTACTAATAGTTAGGTCCAAAACATCAATTCCGTGACCATTCTCTGGCTAGTAAGGTTTGACGATTGATTTGACTTATATGGACCTTTTAGAAAACAATTAGTCCCCATGTCCCTCGCAAAAATCCCGGCATTTTTCGCTAGAGGCCAAAATCCAAGATGGCCGCCGGCGCCATTTTGAAAATTTTTGTTTTGAACCAGAGCACCTATAATCATGTACAAAGACACTTTTTCGGGTAAGTCGAGCACAAGGATTCCGATTCTGACATTAGTTTGACATTACGGTGTCATTTTCACTCAGAAATCCAAGATGGCCGCCAGCCATCTTGAAAAATAAGTTTTGAACCAGAGCACCTAAAATAGTGTACAAAGACACTTTTTGGGGTAAGTCGACCCAAGGTTCCGAATCTGACATTAGTTTGACGTTATGACATAATTTTCACCCAGAAATTCAAGATGGCGGATGTCAGGCGCCATCTTGAAAAATTACTTTGAACCAGAGCACCTCAAATCATGTATAAAGACTCTTTTTCGGGTAAGTCGACCACAAGGATTAAGAATCTAACAGTAGTTTGGCGTTACGACATAATTTTCATCCACAAATCCAAGATGGCGCCATTAGTAGGCCTACAGCAGAAATGTAACTTTTCAATGGGAGCACCTATGATCATGAATTAACACATTATATATTTATTTTTGTCTTTCCAGAGAGTGAACGAGCGTACGAGACGGCACTGAGAAGCACAGTATTGAGAAGATAGCTGTCAAGATAATCAAGACAACCAAGACAAACAAAACAATGTCCACTGTTCCCTGTGTCCTCCATTGTGGCAAGCATTGCAATGAAGCCACCGATGCCATTACCTCCGTTGAGAGTTGGGAAAATCTCAAGAAAAAGGCACTGTTATGGAGCGGTCTTGACAAGTTCGGAGACATCTATGCAACAGTCGATTGGGATAATGGTCCCGGCGGACAATGTGTCCATAAATCATGTAAACTGACCTTATGGAATGCCAAGAAACTAGAACAGGCTAAGACAAGACAGAAACAAATAAAGGTGAAGGAATGCCAATCACAGTCTGAATCTTTGTCCATGACTGAGGATTTTCCCCCTGCCAAGCGTCTGCGATCAAGTGTACAAGGGCTGGTACATGAACCAACAAAATGTATCTGGTGCTATAAACCAGAGTCGACCAAGCATCCAGAATCAAAGCTGTCCCTGATTTCGTACGATCATGCATGGGCAGTTTTCAAGAGCCACACGGTCGTCCTCGAAGATCAGAGCATGCGAGACAGAATCAACTGTGTGATTGATTATGCAGCTGATGACCCCTACGCAATTGAGATCAGATATCACAACAAATGCTGGTTGAAATATGTGCGTAGTTACCAGAAAATGAGTGAAGATGACAAACTCCCACGCATGCACAATGTCAATCTCCGTGAAGCTCAGACTATCTTCTTCGAACACATCAGAACAGTTATCTTTGAGGAACATGAGCTAAGGTCACTGCAAAGCCTCCTCAAAGACTACAGCTATATCATATCTCGGTATGGCTTCCCAACAAGTCATCATTTATGAAAGATATCCTGACCCGGGAGTTTAAGGACAAGATCGGCTTCCACTCCCGCCCTCAGAGAAACCAGAGCGACCTAGTATATGACACGTCTGGGTGTGGTTCATATGTTGAAGCAGCGCTCTCCGCCATCGGTGTCAGCAGCGAGCAACTGGTGCGCAACGTTGCTGAGCGGCTCAAGGATGATGTCAAGTCAATCAAACACACCCCGTGGCCGCCGAGAGTCGACGAGCTACAAGAGGAGGAAGAGTTATCGCCTCTCATGATGCAGCTGCTATCTGCTTTGCATGGGAAGAAGGGGGTAGATCTGTCTCCCAGCACACTCTGTCTCGCCTCTCTCGTCACACAGTACATGACAAAGCAACCCACCACTACCGCCATTAATGCCACCGTCACCCTTCACGGAATGACTCGCAGCAAGGAGCTTGTTGACTCTTACTACAAGCTGGGCATGGGAATCAGCTACCCGAATGTGCTTCTCCTGCGTGACTTCTGGACCATGCATCACCTAGAGCGGTGCTCGATCTGTCCTCACGAGATCTCCGAGGGAGAACCAAGCATCAGTATAATTGACAATGACGACTTTAACAACGACACCTTAACAGGAGGGGGTACTGCACACCGCACTAACTGGATGTTTCTGCAGCGTCTAGAACGTCTTGTACAAGAGAATGAGGCACACATCCAGGATGAGCAAGAGCGCATCAAAGACGCCAAGATTGTTTCGCAGGCACTTACTGAGAAGGCGTCTGAAATGCAGGTAATTATGCCGTATAGGACCATCAAACGCGGGGAGCCTCCCATCCGCCCTAAGCCCACTACGTTCTCGTCAAGTACAGAGCATCAGCGTCAGCGGAGCATTCTTCATGCCCTTGCTCGTGCGGACGTGAATGGCGACCGTCCTGATGCAGCTAAGCAGATTATCCCTTCCTACAACGGGTTTCACGCTTGCTTGAATGCAAAGCAGGGGAAAAGCAAGGCTTATTTTCATACGTCTTACAATCAAGCGCCCAACAAGTCAGTTGTGAATGACATCATGGACAAGCTGTCTACCATCATCGCCACTAAGCACATGCCCTTCGCCTTCTTAGTGGGAGATCATCCTGTGTACGTCATCATCACCCTACTCAAGGCCGAGAACCCAAACAAATACCGTGACATTGTGCCCTTTCTAGGTCCCTTCCATACACAGTGTGTGATGATGAGCGCTATCTACAAGCGCTACAAGGGTAGTGAGCTAGAAGATGTACTTATAGCGGCAGGAGTTGTGCCGAGGGCTCTGTCGATCGTGCGCTGAAAGGCAAGCATTACAAGAGGGTCTGCGTTGCTTGAGGCTCATGTATGAGGCGCTCATGAGTCAGCTGGTGCAGGAGAGGCTCACGCCCCACATGGCTGATGAGACGAAGAAGAACCTTGAGATTCTGAGAGGTACGAGTCTTTCCCCAAGAATCCCGTGCTGCTGCTCATGCGACACTGGAGGAGGATGCTGACCTTGACAGTCTCATCACCAACTTATTCACCCATGTGGAGGCCAGCGACATGGCAGACTACTGGAGGGACTTCCTGTCCATGACGGACGCGCTCATGCAGAATGTGCACGCAGTCCATATCTGTAACTGGGACGAGTACGTCAAATCTCTGCGCGCCATGCTGCCATGGATGGTAGCGTATGACAACAATAGGTACGGGAGGTGGTTATCCGACTTCTGGGCGATGCTGACAGCTCTCCCTGCTGATCAGGTCGCCTTCCCTTTCACTGACTTCGCTCAGTCCATCACAGGAAATCCATACTCCAACATGGCCTGGGACATGTGGATCGAATGCACCATGAACAAGGGCAGCAAAATGAAGTCTGGCTGGCTCTCCATCCTCCAGAATGAAAAGCAGCTGATGGTGCACTCCAGAAATGTGAACAATGTGGCACAGATCCGGGCGGCTCATAACGCCTTGGCCAACCGAAAAGCAGCCAAAAGGAAGCACATAGAATGCGGCCCAAAACGGATGCGAGAAGATGAGCGGGGTGTGCAGGACCTGGTCGCATGCATGCATGAGTTTAACTCCTTTCCGTTCGACCCATCCTCACCCACCCTCCGCACCCTACAGTCAGCCATGCCTGCCTCTGATGAGCTTATTGCAGACTTCAACTCAGCACGTGCTGCGGGAGGAAAAGTTGACCAGCTTCTTGCGAGAACGGGTGTTCAGTAAGAATACCTCCATCCATGCACGCGTCCCTCTGAGCAAACGCTTGACGTTTGCCAAGATACCAACCACAGAGAAGCTTGGTGAGGAACTCAAAACGAGAGCTGCTGAAATGGAGCGAAGCGCTCTCAAGGCAGTGATAGACCTAGTTGAGGTCAGTAAAGTTGTAGACCTTACCGAGTTGCTGGAACATCGTGTTATCGAGGAGTGTGTGGCCTTATTCAACTCCAACTGCACATACAGGAAAACACAGAAGAGCAAGCTCATCCAGAGACTGTCTCTGCAATCTGTACATCTACAGGAACCCTACACCGCTCTCATCGACATGGGTATGATATGGAGGATGGCAACCCCATCAGCAGAAGATCGACAAAAGCAAGATGGCACCCCATACAAGTGGTCGGACTACGTCCACAAGGTATCATCCATCATCCTTACCCGTCATGGTGATGCTGAACGTATCATCTGTGTGAACGACCCGTACGACGCACCATACTCAACTAAAGATGACGAGCGAGACCTGCGGTTACAGGGTAAGGCACATATCCCCAACACCTTCATGAAATTGAGCGACACCTTCCCTTCTGCCAAAGCGTTCACGACGCTGCTGTGTAGCGTCAGCAACAAGAGGCGGCTGCAAAAACTGATATGCAACTACCTGACAGACCTTGCAGAGAGTGTTGATGCAGAGATTGTCTACTCTGTTGGTTCCAACTGCACCAACATGTCAACCCAGCAAGCAATGGAGAACTACAGCTTTGACCAGTCTGAGGCTGACACTGTCCTCTTTTCCGTTTACGCAGTTCTGCGCGGGTCAGGCTACAGTGGCCCTGTTGTCATCGATGCCGCGGATACCGATGCCTATGTCGCGGCAGCTTTCATCTCGCGGCAGCTGTCCGGAATTCTATGTATCAAGAGGAAGCAGGAAATGGTCTTTTTGCCGTGAGCTGGTGGCTGATGAGATGGCAGACTGTATTGTACAGCTGCACTGTATGACAGGGTGTGACGCCAACTCGGGTTTCTACGGCAAGGGTAAGAAGTCGGTGTATGATCGGGTGGCGAAGAGCCCTGTGGCCCAACAGCAGCTCTCAAGGTGCGGAGATAGCCTTGACCTTGAGGAGGAAGTGCTAGAGGAACTCTTCCAGTTCACACGACATGTCATCTATGGCGACAAAAAGAGTAGCACCATGGCTGAGGCCCGTGCAGCGAAGTGGAAGAGGCACTGAAGAACAAATCATTCGTCCTTCTCCCTCCAGATGCAGATAGCCTACGTCAACACTGCCTGCGCGCAAACTACTTGGCATATCTTGTGCGTCATCCCTCGAAGAAGCACCACCCCTCGCCACTTGGACATGGCTGGGAGCTGGTGGGTGGTCACTGTCGCCCTGTCCGCCACACACGACCTGCTCTCCCGACGCATCTACCTGCATCAGGGCCAGCTGAAGAGAGCGACGAAGATGAGAGTGAGGTAGATGAGAGCGAGGAAGATGAGAGCAAGGAGGGGGATGAGGAGAATGATTATGTACAGGGGAGGAGGGAGGATTCATCAGAATCTGATGATTCAGAATCTAGTGAGGCAGATTCAAACTGATAACTGTGTTGTGGTGTCATTGGTCTACATAAAATGGCAATGAACTACAATTTTCAGGGTAAATGATTTTATTGACATGTTTTAAGTGGTTTCATTTGAAACTAGACTTGGCTAGTAGAACAATGCCATCTTCAAACCTCAAGTTTTTCACGAGTTGTCATTGAACTTTGATGCCGATGTCAAACTCTTAAATGGCAAGAAGGAGTACAAACTGTAGAAGCATATTAAGAAAAGTTGTGGTGACAGAATATCCTTGTCCGACTATATACGGTCTAGGTGGTGAACCAGCGAGACAGCTTGTTGTTTACCTCACAGTGTTCTACATATTTTATACAAAGCCTACAGAGTAGCCTGACAATTTTGTTTGGGTATCCAAGATGTTTTATGTTTTCACAGACATTTATAATATGGTCATATGGTTATAATTTATGGTTATAATTTATGGTTATAAAATAAAAATTCATCACCTGAGAGATAATGTTCTAACTGTCATTTTGACGTTTTTGGAGATAACAGTATTTTAAAATTTCTCAGATCATCAGCTTTAAAATTATATAATTTCTCAAGGTTCCCTCTTTCTTTGACATTGGACACTTCCGGAAAAAAATTTCTTTGTTTTGTATTGTTTATTTCCGAACTTTAAAGGCCAATATATCCAAAATATAAAAATGTTAATCAGAATATTGTAATTCTCATGTCATATTCACAAATCAGGACCTCAATCCGTGACCATTTTAGAATTAGCCAAAAAAGGGGTTAATTCATGATCCTAGGTGCTCCCATTCAAAAGTTATGTTTTTGCTCTACCGAATGGGGGCCATCTTGGATTTCTGGGCGAAAATTATGTCATAACGTCAAACTAATGTCAGATTCGGATTCCTTGGGGTCGACTTACCCGAAAAAGTGTCTTTGTACACTATTTTAGGTGCTCTGGTTCAAAACTTATTTTTTCAAGATGGCGCCGGCGGCCATCTTGGATTTCTGGGTGAAAATGACACCGTAATGTCAAACTAATGTCAGAATCGGAATCCTTGTGCTCGACTTACCCGAAAAAGTGTCTTTGTACATGATTATAGGTGCTCTGGTTCAAAACAAAAATTTTCAAAATGGCGCCGGCGGCCATCTTGGATTTTGGCCTCTAGCGAAAAATGCCGGGATTTTTGCGAGGGACATGGGGGCTAATTGTTTTCTAAAAGGTCCATAGAAGTCAAATCAATCGTCAAACCTTACTAGCCAGAGAATGGTCACGGAATTGATGTTTTGGACCTAACTATAACGGGTGTTTGTAACGCCGCACGAGCCTTTTTCGAGATCTTGGTAACATAATCGCCTCGGATAAAATCCGAGCAGTACCTTTGTTTGAGAGTAGATATAGCTAAAAATTTCCCCTTTTCTTTTTCGTTACTTAACGAGATTAATGTATTGTCTTTTATAAAATAAAGTTTCGAGTTATTGTACTCGAATTTATTGTATTCTCTCGCAATGGGCTCGTATCTGACTTGCTTGTAAAAATCATCTACAGCATCTTTAAGGAGTTCTTTGCTCAATGTACCGAGATTGTCAGCTGATAACACGTCTCCTTCATACGCTGTATGATACGTTACCACAATCATTAAATGCTAAATCATTAAATGCACAATCATTAAATGCTAAAGAATGTTCAGGAATAGATTAGGACAAAATAGTTGCCTTTATTTGACCCTCCCATGTCACAATCCAATAGTTATCATATGTACCCATTAGTGTGGAAAGACCCACTTTTTATTTATTTTGTAAGTTCTTTAAAACAGTGTTCTATATATTTAATAAAGAGTTGTACTTTTTTACAGAAAATATTTGTGTCTCACTCCTTTACCACAAGTTTTACTTTCCCCAAAACCATCCAATTGTCAACGTTGATCAACTGTTCCTCAATTGAGCTATGCTTTTGTTTTAACATCCACATCAGATTATCTTATACAAAATAGTAAATGGCATAACAAGAGCGCTGAAAAGGGTCTTGTTTAAGAAAAATGCAATCGGAAACTACAGTTTTAATTTGCCACAAGTGCCCCCCCCCTAGAAAAAATGGTGCACCCCCATGTGCCCCCTAAAATTTTACCCTAGTTCCGTTGCTGGTGACAAGGGCTCAACATGTATTCATATGTTACAATACTACTTTTTATTGGTACTCCAAACAAATGACTTGGAATTTTAAAGTTCATATTACTTGTATGCATTGTAAAAAGCTCAACACATTTATGTTTAATTACAAATAATCTAATTTATTCCACAGGTATCACCCATCAAGACCACTCCAAATGCAAAACGGAAACAGGTGGGCAATTCCACGCAAGTGCGACATGAGGGTAAACATTTCAAAATGCTTTTTTCTCAAATATCTTTTGCAAAATTAATAGGGTATATTCTGCAGTTTCTAGAAATGAAAAAAAAAAATTCTAGACCAATTATTTTGTGAATTACAGCACTCTGAAGTTGACACTATGTTTATGCCACCAATCGTAGGTAAGAACACAAAACTTATTTCTTTTGATATTTTTCATTAATCTAATGATATTTTATTTATTTTTGTGTTAAAATAACAACTCTCAATGTCTATTTTTAGGAAAATAACTTTTATTTATATGAAATTAATGTTAGGTACCCAGGATGTGCCGTCAAAATAACGCTTAGGCTTAGTGTAATGTCAGTCACAAAAAACGATGATTTTTCCCATAAAGCATACAGGATAGTAATTAAAATCTGCCCTTTATTATTTTCTTAGTATGGGGTCTGGGTTGGGCAATAATGTTATCAAGTGGGCAAATAATTGTTATTTAAAGATTTGGTCAATTGAACAAAAGTGTAATGTCAGTCACGCGCAGTGGCGCACCCAGGATTTGATTGGGGGGGGGGGGCTCAAAATATTTTTATTTGAAATCCAATATGGGGGAGAGACATGGCTGACCCAAACCATAACCGCTGGCGCGGCTGCAGCCATGTCCCTAGTCGTGCTCGTCAGTGAACCTACGGCACATGTTAAATGTTTCCTGGTGGTTTCTAGTCATAAAAAGAAGACATTATGGCATGATTCGGACTCGTAGGGTTTTACCTTCCATATAATTTCCTCCTCTTGATGTAAAGAACTTGAGCTTGTTTCGTCTGCAAGATTTCTATAGTTAAATACTTTCATTGCGTGGACGTAAAGTTTGTGATCATTCCGGCGGAGCTAAAAAAATCAAACACGAATTTGGCGGCAAAAACCAAATCCCAATATTATCCAATCGGTGTTTGCTAAAAGAGTGTCACATAATCTTTGTAAATTAAAACCCAATCCTGGGCCATTGTGTACAAACTGGAAAGGAGTTGATTATAATGCGGGCGTGTTTAAATTTTACGAGTAACCTCAACGACAGTCAACGACCTCAACAAGAGAAACGGACAACAGAAAATGAAAATAAAATTAAGTAAAGCTGCTCCCTGATCAGGGTGCACCATGGCAGGGGAGAATGTAAAATGCTTGTTATATATACTGGTGGCCCTTCAAGCTTACATGCACATGCATACGCAACGCCGTAAAATATAATAGTGAGTGGAATAAATGGAAAACTTTTGGAGGGCAGCTTGAGTCTCCTGAGTCCCCATCCCTTGTACCACTGCCCTATACTCCTTGCCGAACTCCTCTGTAGACAAGACTTGGGCTCAGATTTTGCTCTCTTTCCTGGCTCCTTAAAAAAAAAAAAACAACATCAGCGGGCCCTGGGGGGGGGGGGCTCGAGCCCCCCCAAGCCCCCCTCCTTGGGTGCGCCACTGGTCACGCGTAATGTCAGTCACGATATTGTAATGTCAGTCACGTTATTACATAAGTCAATGGAAGAAATTTTCAACAGTTGATGGACTGATAACTTGTCTATTACCCACAATTCAACATAATGAAGCTCATATAATCCTGAAACAATGCTCTTGGATCCATCATAATTTGTATTTTTAATCCACCATCATCCATCTTATACAGGTAAGTGAATAACATATGGAGTTTTTTGTGAAATGTACCCCATTTAAAGCACATTATTCAACATGAATATTTTCATTTGATTGAAGTAAAAGTAATTTTTGACAATCTTTTTCTTTTTAAATAGGGGCTTAATTATTACAAGAGTCTCACATTACACAAGTTTTACAAGAGTGTAAGTAGGATGCCAAAGACAGCAGCAGAGAGAAAGGCTGAGCGCAGGAAAAAATTGAAAGAAAGGGGATTGTATGAGGCATACAAGAAAAGAAATGCAGAGGAACAAAGGAAAAGTAGGTCAAGAAAAAGAGAAAAAGAGGAGAAGCTATCTAAGGCTGGTCAGAAGAAACTATGGACAGAGAGATGTCAAAATAGAGAGAAGGTTTCAAGGTGTCGCAATCTGAAGAAGCACAGAGCAGCACAATCATCTGATCCAACACCTTCAAAGTCACCATTCAATAGTGCAAAAGCCTTTGGAAAGGCAGTAAGCAGAGTAAATCGAGCTCTGAACAGAGCATTGCCATCTACACCAAGAAGGCAAAAGGCTGTGTGCCGTGCTTTGATTCATAGGAGGTTTATGGAAGCACAGTCATCTCCATCTGTATCACCAATGGTGGGAAACACGACTTCCATCAGGGATGAAACATCGGACTTGGTGAGATCTTTCTACGAGAGAGATGACATAAGTCGGCAAGCTCCAGGAAGACGATATGTTGTGACAATTCGCAAAGATGACGGTACTAAAGCCAGACAACAAGTTCGACACTTGACCTATTCCATTAAGGAGGTGTATGCCCTATTCGTCAAAGAATATCCACATGTAAAAGTTGGAAAAAGCAAGTTTGCTGAGCTCAGACCGAAGCATGTACTACTCTGCAGTAAGCTTCCCCACAATGTGTGCCTTTGCAAATATCACGAGAATTTCATTTTAGCGGTAGATGCCCTTCACAAAATATGTCCTGTTTTTCCAAGCTACTCTCATGACCTTCCTGAGAGATTCCTATGTCAACCTCCTTGCAGAAGTTGTTGGGTCAATGAATGTGACACTTGCAAGGATGGATCCATCTTCAACCAGTTGTTCCCATCAGAAGAAGTCGTGATGACAACATGGTATGCTTGGAAAAAGGTTGAAATTGGCAAAATCTCCAAAATGATCGAAGAGGGAACAACACATGACCTCCAAGTGTATCTCTGCTCAATTCTTCCACAATTTCTTGAGCATTGCTATGTGAAAAGGCAACAAGCTGCGACGTATCAAGAAGAAAGAAAAGCTGCGGAAAGTCAAACAACAAGGGCCCTCATACAAGTTGATTTCTCGGAGAATTATACCTGCCAACACCAAGACGAAATCCAAAGCGCACACTGGCAACAGAGTCAAGTCAGTCTATTTACGGCAGCTATTTGGTTTGATGTAAATTGCACCCTAAAGTCATCGCATCTGACAATTTAACTCATAGTAAAGACACAATCGTTGCATATGTTGATATTTTGTTAGAAGGTATTCCTTTGCGGTGCAGTGAAGTATCCATCTGGTCCGATGGACCTGCATCGCAATTCAAGAACAGATACATCGCAGCCAGTATCCCCGTTCTTGAGAAGAAGCATGATGTCACCCTACTATGGAATTTCTTCGCAACATCACATGGTAAAGCTACAGTCCCACCACCCCGTTAGCGAGCCCGTTAGATGCCGGCAGAGCAAATATTTGTTGCCGGCCTGGTCACCGTGTATCAGCGCAGGACCACCGTCTAGCTGCGGCTCTTAACGCAGGTCAACGTAGGTCGTCGCCATGTAACGCCACATGCCGGCAACCGTCCCCGAAATTATAAAAATGTTTTATAATTGCGGGGGTGAACGGCGAACTTTTGCTTGCCGCCTATTAACGCTTATTAACGCAGGTCTGCCCCCATCTAGCGAGGGTCTGCCGTTATCGTGCGAGGGTCCACCGCCTTCCAGCGTGTTGTTGCCGCCTTGTTGCGTGGTATGGCGCGGAACTCGAAAGAGACGGCATCAGGGAGGCATTACTGCGCTATGGGACGGCAGACCGACGCTGGGGACGGCAGACCGACGCTATGGGACGGCAGACAGACGCTATGTGAAGGCAGACCTGCGCTGAGGGACGCAATAGGGCGACATGGTGCGCTATGGGACGGCAGACCGACGCTATGGGACAGTACTTACACGTTAACACGCGTTAACAGGTAGTCAGGGTATATATAGGGGTTGTAGTCCCTCAGCTCATCAGTGTTAAATAGTTCCTCGAACAGTACACACAAACATGGACCTCCTTGTGAATCAGAGACGAAACAGACTACAGTTACAAAATTGGCAGCTACAGTTAAACCAGCAGCAGAATGTGAACAATATGTTGATTTGTCAAGTTCAACAAGCACATGCTAGACACCAGAAATGTAGGAGTGTGTGGGCCATTCCTTGGAAGGCGCCAGAGAGAAGATTGCAGTTAGGCCATTACTCACGTCTGATGGAAGAACTGCGCTGTGAAGATGCCAATTCCTTCAAGAACTATGTACGTGTCGACCCAGAGATGTTCGCAGAACTGGTGGAACGTGTGACCCACAGAATCTGGAAGCAAGACACAGCATACAGGAAGGCCATAGAACCTGGAATGAAGGTGGCCATCACCCTCAGACACGTGGCCACTGGTGACAGCTACCACTCACTGATGTACGGGTTCCGAGTCCCTCACAACACCATATCCAAGTTCGTTCCTGAGGTCTGTGAGGCCATTGTAGCAGAGTACGCCCCAGAAGTCATAGCCTGCCCCAGCACACCAGAAGAATGGAGACCCATAGCTGACCAGTTCTCCCGACGCTGGAACTTGCCTCACTGTATTGGTGCTTTGGACGGAAAACACATCGCCATGACCTGCCCCCCAAATGGTGGATCGATCTTCTACAACTACAAGGGGTTCCACTCGATCATTTTGATGGCTCTGGTCGACGCTGACTACAAATTCGCCTGGGTGGACGTCGGCAGCGATGGCTCTTCTGGAGATGCCCATGTCTTCAACAAGTCAGAACTGAAGGACTGCATACTTGATGACACCATCGGTTTCCCACCTCCTGATGCACTGCCTCATGACGACAAAGACATTCCCTACTTCATTGCTGGAGATGACGCCTTCGCCCTCAGAACCTGGTTAATGAAACCATTCTCCAAACGCCAAATGACTCTTGCAGAGCGAGTCTTCAACTACAGGCTGTCCAGGGCTCGGAGAATCGTGGAGAACGCTTTTGGCATCCTGGCCCACAGGTTCCAGATCTTCCTCGGTACCATGAAACAGAAGCCATCAAATGTTTGCAGCATAGTGTTGGCCTGTGTGTGCCTTCACAACCTCATGAGACTCCGGTATCCAAGGCAACAGAACCACGATATGGACCACGAGGACCAGCACCACAACATTGTCCCAGGAGTCTGGAGAGAGAACAATCCCCTGGTCCCTATTCAGGGGCCAGGTCACCAGAGACAAACTCTAGTTGCCAAACACCAAAGAGACTATCTGAAGGCCTACTTCGGAGAAGATCTAATTTATAAGTTTGGTTGTTATTATAAAAATGAACTAAATGGGAATGAATAATCCTCAATGACAATAGTTAATGAGGAGTATTTGTGGCAGTTTATACTTTCAATTTGTACAATTTCAAAAACACTATTGCATATAAAGTTTGTACACTTTCTACAAACACACACTTGTTGAATGCAATTGACAATTGCATTCAACAATTGTCACATTGCCCTTTATTTTTATTATCAACAGAAACAAATACTCCTCATTGACAATTATCATTGAGGATTATTCATTCCCATTTAGTTTTAATTGTTTGATAATTACGAACAAACAGAAAATTTAATAATATGTTCAATTTTATTGCAACAACATAAAACATGGGCATATAAAAATATGCACACAAGAACAATATACAAGCACAAAATTGTCAAATGTCAAATGTCAACGTCACTTTCTAGGTGGGGGAGTGTTCAGAATGGTACTGGTGGGGTCTTGACTTGTGTTGAGACACTCCAACATGGAGCCCATCGATGGGATGGACAGGGACGAGAGTCGCAGTCCATATTCACTGCTTGGTCTACTTAGTCCTGCTTGGGGACCCATGGGGCCTGGGGTTTCCCAATGTTGGACGTCAGCACTGTGTGCCCTCTCTGGCCGGATTGCCTCTGGTTGAACTTGGGGACCTTGCCACTGTTGCCAGGCTGTCTCCTGCTGCTGGTCAATACGTTGCCCAACATTGAAGGGATCTGGCACTGGCACGAAGTGCTGGGCTGATGGTGGCTGCTGTGGTGGTGGCTGCTGTGGTGGTGGCATCTGTGGTGGTGGCTGCTGTGGTGGAGGCATCTGTGGTGGTGGCTGCTGTGGTGGAGGCATCTGTGGTGGTGGCTGCTGTGGTGGTGGCAGCTGTGGTGGTGGCTGCTGTGGTGGTGGCTGCTGTGGTGGTGGCAGCTGTGGTGGTGGCAGCTGTGGTGGTGGCTGCTGTGGTGGAGGCATCTGTGGTGGTGGCTGCTGTGGTGGTGGCTGCTGTGGTGCCTCCCTGAGACGCCTGGTTTCAGCCTTCATCCTTTGCACGAGCGCAAAGGTTTCTCCGATGAAGGTCTCTTGGCAGGTTTCCGCCATCTTTTCAAGCTCCTTCCCCAGCCAGGAGCCCCACACTGCCTCGGAGCTGATGTTGACTGGCTCCAACATCGAGCTGATACGACCATGGAGGCGGGCGTTGTCGGCCTGCTGGGTGTGGATCGTCTGCAGCACTTGAGGTTCGAGGCGTGCCTTCGAACGCCCCTTGGTTCTCTCCCCTGGTGCTGCCTTGTGGTGCGAGGTCGATGGCTGTTGGTCTTCTGGCTCTGGCTCTGGCTCTGCACTTGGCTCTGCCCGTGGCTCTGGGAGTTGCTCGAGTTCGCTGCTGGAGTCTCCCGAGGGTGGTGGTGGTGCTGGTTGCGAGGATGCAACTTTCTTCCTCAGACTCATGGCGGTGCGGGAGGGCATGCGCACGATGTGCTCTTCCAAGAACCCAAAGTGTCGGATCAGGAACAGGTCTCTCTCACTCTTCGGGGTGGCGGGTTGTCCGGACTTGGTATGGGTGACCTTGCCAACCTTGGTGCGGATTGACTTGTAGTAAGTCCTCAGCTGGTCACCCGTGCAGTGGAACTCAACGGCCTTCTCTTCCCAAAGTCTGTTCTTCTTTTGGCTGTCCCTGAACTCTCTGGACCCCTTGGTGAAGATAGCTGGATGCTGTAGCAGCCAATCACTAAGAACGACCTCTTGATCATCAGTCAAGGTGAACTCTGGCTTCTTTCTTTGCTTCTTGCTCCGAGGCTGTGAAGTTGACTCTTCTTCCTCTGGACCAGACAGTGGTGATGATCGCTCAGCAAGATCATCCACCACGATGCTTGAGGCTCGTGAGGATACTGGATCAGCTGTTGGGTCAGATTCAGGTTCAGGTGTTGGGTCACGTTCAGGTGTAGGGTCACGATCAGGCATCCTCTTCTTGCCACCTCTGCCTTTCCTAGCACCAGAGAAAGTCTTTGAAGTAATTTTCCGGTTTCGAGGCATGGTGATGTTTCTCAGTCAAATGCTGTGAGTGGAACTGATTCTGAATGGCGATGCGGCCCTTTTTATACACTTCGCCACACCACGCCATCTAGCGGGGCTGTTCCGTAGGTCTGCCGCCCCCTAACGAGGGTATGCCGCCCTCTAGCGTAGGTCTGCCGGCCTCTAACGCGCGTGCGCGGGCTGTTAGCGCCTGTTTGCCTCTCCTCTGCGCAGTGCCAACGCCACCAGCGTCTCTCTGCCGCCCGCTAGCGTGGGTCTGCCTCCCTCTAACGTGCTTGTAAGCCGGCTGTATACCGTATGTATGCCGTGTATGTGGGACTGCAAAGACAAATCAGGGCGTTAAGAGACGTTAATAGACGTTAACAGACGCTACACCACGGTCATTTTATTTCTTAATGCCGGCATCTAACGCCTCTCTGCGGCATATTAGCGGGGTGGTGGGACTGTAGCTTAAAGGACCAGTAGACGGAATTGGTGGTAGCGTCAAAAGACAAGCATGGATGGCAGTGAAAAACAGACGTGCTTTGGTGACTGATGCAGCCTCCTTCACTGATGCAGTGAAGCTTACTTCTAATGTAGTGGTAATTGAAATGACTTCATCAGACATAGACAGAAGAAACAAGTCACTGAACATCAGTGAAGTATTCACAAATGCTCCTGATGTATGTGGAATTACAAGTTCACATCACATCAGAATAATAGATGGAGACATTCATACTTTTCTCCTGACAAAGGATGCTGCTTCCCTGCCCACAGAGAAAGTTGTGGAAGATGGTGTCAATACAATTGCAGTCAATGACTGGTGAGTTGTGGATTATGAGGGTGAGCTCTTCCCTGGGATAGTCAAAGCTGTGTGTCCAAATGACAACTTTGAAGTGTCAGTCATGGTTAGGGCTGGTGCATACTGGAAGTGGCCACTGAGAGAGGACAAAATACACTACACCAGAGACAAAATAAGAAGAAAGTTGGAAGCACCAGTTTTTGTTAACGCCCGTGAACATTATAACTTTGATGACTTTTAAGAAAGTACAGATAAGTGTAATGTTGTCAACCCATCACGAATCATTAAACACACAAACTATAACATCTCTCCTGTGTTTAAAAGATCTTCTACATACACTGTAGATCGACTCAACGGATACAGAGTGCTGGTTTGATGGGAAGGACAAGACTGTTTTGTGGAGTATTTTACTTGTACATGTATTATTTAGTACAGTAAAAACTTTTTAAAAATCTGCTACTACACCAAGCTATAGATTTACAAAGTGGTGTGTGTGTGTGTGTGTGTGGGGGGGGGGGGGGGGGGTGGTTCAACCCTAAATTATGTGTAGGTTTAAAAGCAATGTGGTAACATAATTTCTTGGAACCTGACCACAATCTGACAACGTTGGTGCTCTGTTTGCTGTACATCATGTGGCCTCTACTTAGACCGTCGCTAAGTACATACATGATCGGTTCCTGAACTACATGTACACGCATACATTTTTCTCAGCGATTGTGGATACCGCATGGTGTACTGCAAATTAAAAAAAAAACAATATTGAATATTGCTCACCGGCTAGGATGGGAGAGTATGTGTAAACAAAATGTAGGCATGTATTTGTAGCACATATATCCAAATACAAGTTACAACAATGCTTGAAAATTTTGAAATAGCAGTTTACATGTCTTGTCTTCTCTCAATTATTTCATGCATGTGAAAAGCAACACATCTGTTATTTTATTGACAAAGACTATTTTATTACAAAGGGGAGCGCCCATCTCTTCCTATCCATTTTCTTTAAATGAAAACTGCCTCCCGAATTCAGCTTGTATTTTATACATTTCATGACATTTAATGCATGTTCCAACCTTTAAACATGTTAAAATTATAATTATTCCTTTAAAATGAGCATAATTGATACTTCTCTTGTTGACAGAAATTTTTTCGTTTTAGTGTTAAATTGTTGTTACTGTTAGCAGGCGTTATGAATCTAATGCGTAATGTCAGTCACGGAGGTGAATTTGCATATTGGTTGAAAAATTCATGAAGAGTTTTTCCCATCTTACTACATGCGTTACTTACCCTTTTAGCTATAATGTTCATATGGTTTTAGATCTGCAGCACTTTTAACTTGAAGAGAAATTTTAAAAACATGTTTGACATTTTTTGGTTGCGTCGCTTTTTGTATTGTGTATTCAGGTCCTAGTACCCCCCATGCCAAACATGGTTCAGCTGGCTGTAATTGTTCAGACATCAGAGCTGATTTGATATTCAAATTTAGTAAAAACCGTAATGTCAGTCACGGTGGAATTGCCCAGGTAGACTTGGCCGATACTCACGACACATCAAAAAGGATCAGAGTCAATCTCTGGAAAGAGGCAGCAGAGCAATCTCTTCCTCCAGTTAATACACCGGTGACCATAAAAAAAATGTCTATGGAAAGGTGTTCTACGACCAGCAAAACCTGAATAGTAACACAGTACACAGAAATCAAAGTAAGTTAAACAAGTTTCAAAACAAAGTTTCAAAACATGATAACACATTTTATTACATATGATTTGAAGCTTGATGTTAGAACTACAATCAAATGTCCTTTGTGGAATCACTGTGTAATTATATCTGACTATCCTGATGATGATAGATAAATACTAATTGAAATGTTCAGTTCTAATATTTTCAGAACCAGCACCACTCATTATTTATATTTAAATTATGTTTCCACAACATTATATTGAAGTGCTCTAATAACCTAAAATCAATATAAGAACACAATGAAACACGCTTCTACTAGTCCCTGAAAACGTTTATTTATGTGGAGAATGCGCCTTTACGCTGTCCCTGGATACACATTCTATTTTTAGCTTTGTATGTGCATTTGCATATGACATTATGTGTAAGTTTGGATCTTCACGCAGTTGGGAGTTTGACCTCAAATCCATTCTCGATGAAAGCAGATCCCTGTTTTCAACATATTGTTTATTACCAAGTAATACTTACATTGCTATATAAATATAATACATGTAACTTTTATACAAATATACGGTGTCATTTACATGTATATTACTTTATATTTAGTTTATTATCTCCATCATTTGGTAGGCGTAGTGATAATTATTTTGGTGTTGTGTCCACACACTCTGCGAGAGCGGGACGGAACTCTTTCTTTTTGTTGAGGAAGAATGGAAGGAAAGTTTTGCGGGATTTGTTTGCCCATTATTTCTTCCATATTGTGTCATTGCATGCGACATGACTTTTCCCTAAGCTAGCCATAGGCTATTTCCGGAACCTGTGGTGAGTGTAAATTTATGTATTTTTGTGGCGAAATGTGGGATATTTTATGTGGAGCACGTACATGATATAATGTTCATTTATGACTGGTCACAAGTTTCACACACAGTCCATACTCACTGCATTGAGTCAGCCCTGTGGAGCACATGATATAATGTTCATTTATGACTGGTCACAAGTTTCACACACAGTCCATACTCACTGCATTGAGTCAGCCTTGTGGAGCACATGATATAATGTTAATTTATGACTGGTCACAAGTTTCACACACAGTCCACACTCACTGCATTGAGTCAACCCTGTGGAGCACGTACATGATATAATGTTCATTTATGACTGGTCACAAGTTTCACACACAGTCCACACTCACTGCATTGAGTCAACCCTGTGGAGCACGTACATTATAATGTTCATTTATGACTGGTCACAAGTTTCACACACAGTCCACACTCACTGTATTGAGTCAGCCTTGTGGAGCACATGATATAATGTTCATTTATGACTGGTCACAAGTTTCACACAGTCCACACTCGATCACTGCATTGAGTCAACCCTGTTGAGCCAAACTTGACCTTATAATATTGAACAACACATTTGGTAGTTGATTTTTCTCTTTTCTAGTCAGTATACACTGTACATAGATATTAAAAAGTAGTTGTTAGGCCTTGCTTTTTGACTGATATTAGTTGGTATGATAGGCATAAGTTCACTGTTGCGGCTAGCATACGTGGTTACTGCTCTTCAAAAAATGTTCACAGCTTCATCGGACATACTTAATTCAACTGCATTACCATCATTGAGAGACAGTACTGTTGTCCATTTTGATAAGTCAGAGTGGAAAATACCTCCAAGAAATGAAGTAAATAGTCCACCAACCTGCATTGCATGTTGCAAATTGAAACAAGAACTTAAAGTTGCTAGAAAAATACAATGTTCTTGTTTCACCCTTTTTATTGGATGCCTGCTCTGTGTGATCATAATTTTCAAGCAATTATACGGATGTCTTTCATCCTAGTGATACGGTGAGTATTAAAATCAGAGAATAATAATAATAATAATAATAATAATAATAATAATAATAATAATAATAATAATAATAATAATAATAATAATAATAATAATAATAATAATAATAATAATAATAATAATAATAATAATAATAATAATAATAATAATAATAATAATAATAATAATAATAATGTGGACTTATATGGCGCACGTATCCACCAAACTGGTGCTCAAGGCACATTACATTATTACCTCTGCTCATCAGGCTCATAAATCATTCCTGAAACCATATCAGCTCCCTGGGGAGTATTCAGCTCAATTGCTGCCATTTCAGCGCATATGGGCTAATCAAACACAACAACCAAATCTGCCCTCACAGGTACCCATTTACCCCTGGGTGGAGAGAAGCAATTATGGTAAAGTGTCTTGCTCAAGGACACAAGCACCACAGTCGCGGCTGGGATTTGAACCCACATTCTGACGACTCGGCCATCAGAACACAAATCCAACGCACTAAACCGCTCGACCATGGCACTCCAGAGAAGTTTGCTATAAATTTTCTGCACAGTGCACACTCACTGCATTTATGCTTGAGTGATGTCATTGTTTTGATCCATGATATATCGTCAAAAATATATTTCGATATTCAATATTATTGTGATGATTTTTGCTTTACAGCCGATAACCACAGTAATGTACCCATCCGCAACTGCCACGCTCAACCAGGAGACACTTGCCGTCATGCCAATTTGTTTGCTGCATCCGTCATGACTCTTATTCTGTGAAACACATGCTCAAGTTTCATTTGTTGAAAATCATTATTGAATTAATCTTTTTCACTGATTTGAAGCTTGAATTTAACAAATTAGTTTGGAAAGGAAAGTTTACACATTTAATAAATCACTATCTTTTTTTCTATGGGCTATCAATGTCAACCAGATGACATCAGCAGTAGACGAATGTTACTGCAGCTAATTGGATTGACGCACTTCATGAGCGAGAACTGTGATGTAATACAACTGTGCATGTGGGATTTGTACCCTTGCGTGATCATGCTCTCTAGCACACGGACCCAGCACAACATCAAATTTTCTCATTATGGTGCTGAAAATGGATTGTTTTGTATATTATTAATTTCTTACTTTGAATTCATAAATTAAGAAATATTTCTGAATGATTTTGGTAAATACAAGCAGTAACTCATAATGGAAATATAGCACTCATTTGCTTTGTCATGGCCAAAATACGTGCTAAACTATGCATTGAGTCAGCCCTGTGGAGCACATGATATAAAGTTCATTTATGACTGGTCACAAGTTTCACACACAGTCCACACTCACTGCATTGAGTCAACCCTGTGGAGCACATTCTCCTATAAATCTATCGCATGACTGGTATTAAAATGTCCCAAGAAATACAGAACAAGGAAGCGTGTTCTGCTGTGTGTATGTAAAAACAAGTGAAATATAAGGAAAACACAATACATGTACATGTACATAATAAATATAAATATGATAAATTTCTATATATTTATTCATATAAAAAAAATGCAAAATAGTTAGAAAATCTTGTAGAATTTTGATCAGAAGTGATTTATATTCAGAAATGCCACCTTTCACATTACATGTGCAACCCAAATCCACAAGTAAAGTCACCAAAAAAGATTTTTGGAAATGCATTTTAACAGGTTCAATTATGTATAAAAAACAAAAGCATCTTGTTCATAAAATTATCTTGTTATAAAATTATAAACACATGTCTATTTTGACGTTGATAGTCCAACTGATGGCGAGATATGAAAGGGGCTGGGGGTGGGAGTAACATGGTTGGCTCCCCCTCCCCCTGTTCTTTTCTGAATGAATACAAACATGAAAGTAAGAGATTGTAATCTCGTTGGTCGAGTTGGTTAATATGTCTGCATTATTGTAGTGCAGACAAATAGTTTTCTTAACTTGAACTTCTGGTTCTGGCAGGAAGGAAAGGTCAAATTGGGTCATATTGGTGCGTAACTTGTTAACAATTTTAACATCTATCAAATAATTTACCTTTTGTGTAGTGTAATTTGATATCTGATGATGTCATCATGACATCACAATTTCAGGTACATCTATCTGTTAAGGTCTAAGTTAAGTCCTTTTAAAATTTATCAATCGATGTCAGAAACCAACCGATTCAATAACCAGTGTATATGTCTCTTTGGCGTTCCATACCTAGCGGGGATATCCCCGCGATGTGAAATAACGGCTATACACTCTATTTCATTTCTATAAAAGATGCATAAAAGCGATAATTTGGACGTTAGGGTTGAATTTGCCACGTAGTTCCAAATAAAGTGGCAATAACTTCTGATTTATTTAATTTCCGTTAATGAAAATTCTTATGTATTATAATCATTTCAATAGTAATAAATATTTTATAAAATAGAAACAGATTTAAATAAATTCCACATTACGGTTCTGGAGATAGATAAATATTTTTTCGACCTAATGTAAGTTTCTGCTTTGAGCTAGTATCATGATGACATCACTAAACATATTTTTGATGTCAAAGAAGATTTCATACACTGAAACCATGTTCAAATTCCCTACCACGTTGCCTCCAGACCCCATTATAGTGATTCATAATAGTTTTTTTACTTCATCTTCCGGTTTGCATGTCAAATCTTGTAACTTTGCTTTGTAAAGTTAGGAGGTTTGATTTATTCTCACTTTTCTTCCACCTTATGATTACCTTTTCTTTTTCTTTTCATCAAAACCTTTTAGCTTTGATGCAACCATTGATGATGGACGCATGGGAAGACTTGTGAACGATGACCATATCAATCCAACAGCCATTACTAAAAAACCAGTGTTTGATGGAAAACCACACATATGTCTGTTTGCTAAAAGAGACATCTGTCCTGAAGAAGAGATAACCTATGATTACGGGGATAAGTCACTGCCTTGGAGAAGAATGGATTCTCAGTCACAAGTGCAAGTTGAAGAAAAGTTATTGATGGACAACCATGAGGAGAAAATGGGTGCTGGTCAGATGTTAATAACATTCTGTAATGAAGCAACTGCCTCTGACACTGTAAAGAAAAACAGTGTCAGCAGTGAAGGGCAGTGTTTGGTCCCTTGTCCTGATGATGAAGCATCTACTTCTGATCCTGAGAGAATTATTAACTGTGTCAGCAGTAAACGGGAGTTGTTGGTCCCTTGTCCTGACAAAGTCTCTGCCTCTGATTCTGTTAGTAGTGAACAACAGTGTTTGGTCCCTTGTCCTGATGAACACTCTGCCTCTGATCCTGGGAGAAGTGACTGTGTCAGCAGTGAATGGCAGTGTTTGGTTCCTTGTCCTGAAGCCTCTACTTCTGATCTTGGGAGAATTAGTGACTGTGTCAGCAGTAAACAGCAATTGTTGGTCCCTTGTCCTGATGAAGCCTCTACTTCAGATCCTGGGAGAAGTGACTATGTGAGCAGTGAATAGCAGTGTTTGGTCCCTTGTCCTGACAAAGACTGTGCCTCTGATCCTGGGAGAAATGGCTGTGTCGGCTTTGAACAACAGTGTTTGGTCCCTTGTCCTGATGAAGCCTCTACTTCTGTTCCTGGGAGAAATGACTTGGTTTCTTGTCCTGACAAAGTCTCTGCCTCTGATCCTGGGAGAATTCCCTTCCAGAAATGACCTAACAAAATCCTGTTTCAATCCTGTTTAAAACATGTTTTTAACCTGTTTTTATCTTTCAAAACAGGAATAAAACATGTTTTTATCCTGTTTTCATGAAAATACTGAAAATTGAACCCTAGTTTTTTCCTATTTTTTTTTTACACAAACCTGTTTTCTTCCTGTTTTTTGGGACTTAGAATATTTTTGAAGATCACTGTCCTGTTTTCTTACTGTTTTTTGGGACTTAGAATATTTTTGAAGATCACTGTCCTGTTTTCATACTGTTTTTTGGGACTTAGAATATTTTTGAAGATCACTGTCCTGTTTTCTTACTGTTTTTTGGGACTTAGAATATTTTTGAAGATCACTGACCTGTTTTCTTACTGATTTTGGATTTTATTTAATGGTTAACGTTTCAAAATTACTATGTTCATCTTTGCAATCTGATAATTTCATACTACATGTAGGATAAAAAGGTTTCACACACACTGAATCGGAGGACATCACCAATTGTTCACAATGAATTTTGACCATTACATTTGCTATTGAATATGGTCAGTTTATTCTTCATTTTGCTACAAATTCCTGTGGTACATTTGTACTTTAGGAAATGTTTTTACACATTAGAATTGCGTATGTGTGGTACTCCAATACATCACTGGCATAGACCGATTTTGTATAAAAGTGCACTGATAAACATAAGATTCCCTCCAAAAGGTCTGTTACCAAAGATTCCATTTTACAATAAAATACCAAAATGTAGACAGCTCAATGAAAAGAGTAGATAGTCAATCCAATTGTATGCACTATCTATCATATAAAATCTCATATGCATGTTCTTCCACAAAAATGGCAAAAGTTGCAATGAAATTGTCAAAACACCCTCTAAGTTGCAATACCAAGGTAGTACAGTGACATCCATATGCATACTGTACAATTGTAAACTGTGTTTTTAAGTTTGAAATGGTCCATTGCATAAACCTTTAATCTTTCTCACACATGTTTGGAAAAACAGCAATGAAGTTATTTTGTGTAAGTCCAACATCTAACCAAACACATTTCTGAAGAAAATCCTTGATCTCAACTACTACTAACTTTCTGTAATTTTTTAAAAGAGGTACAAGGTATTTAGTTACAGTATCATTAAGCTTAATCCGTGTAAACTTCACAGTTTCATCTCCTCTTCAACAATAGCAACGTATTTAGCTAATTTACATTCACATTCAGCTGAACAGTAAGTCTGATTTAGACATTGCTGAAACAGTTTTACATATATACATACCATACCAAACATTTGTTCATCATTTACCCTGTACATAATGGTGCAACTGTTTCTTTTTGTTACTATTTTATAGTTTTTACTGTGATATATAATACCTTTTATAGACACCCTTTTAAAATACTTCATATCTCTAATTTGTCCATATCTTTGAAATAAAATTGCAAAGTAATCATCAAAGTGACATGTACCTATAAAAGAGCCAACTAGATAAGTCCCTTTGTAAAGTTCTTCCTTTTAGTTTTATTTTTCTACCACGTGAGACCATTGTATTATAAAAATCATGTTCTTGTGACCCTACACTTAATTTTAAAGCTAACAACGGAATTTGCTGGTTTATTGCTACAGCTGAGAGAACCTGCATTTCTACACCTCCTGTGCCATGAAATAATTGGGAAATATCCCCATTAAAATCCTCATACGGGAAACAAGAATTACACCAAAGTGGCCCAAGATCTCGTACCTTATCCGAGTAATGTAATAAACTATGTACATTTGATGTGTAATACCTTGCACCATAAAGTTGGCCAATCTTCAAACAATAGAGCTTTAGAAGCGTATTAGCTGTCTTTAGGTCGATGACACTTATAGAGTCTGAAAGGAGTATAAATAAAGCATGCACAAGAAAAAGAAAATGTTCAAAATATTCTGATGGTAAATTCCCCAAAGACAGGGAGTTGCATAATAAAGAAGAAATGACCGATATTCAGAAGCCTTCCAGAATTTGATGTGTGTCGAAATAGGCCTCGGGGGTCTTGAGATACAGTTTGGAGGTTTAATATTCATGAGTCTGATATCAACATCTTTCAACTTCTTATAAATACTGAATGGTTCACCTTTAAATGAACTGTCAAACCAAAGTTTTGTGCACATTTTCACAACACCAAGCATAACACCGTGCATGTAGTCTATTGCAACACTACGAATAATATCAAACTTCATAACAACTGTACCCTTTGACACCATGCAATGTTTTTTTCCCCCTGTTCTTATCATGTGATTATAGATCTGTTGCATAAGTTCTACTGTATTCTTGTGTGTTCTTGGTGCTCCATGACCTGTATCGGAATTTAAATCAAATGGGTAGGTTTGTGTGTGGCCCCGTGCGCTGGTTTTGATCTGCTCTCCCACAGTCAAGCAAAACGGGCAGCCAGAATAGCCATTAAATTGAGTGAAGTTTTGAAAGAGACAGCGGGCTGGGGCATCAAATACCGAACTCAATACAACAGCCTTCACAGTCCTTTGACATCCATCTGGTAGGGTCACCTCAACTCCTATAAGAAAATGTATATTTAGTTAGGTTTGTGAGCCTTCACCTAAGTGAACTAGGCCTCATGAGTTCTTTCTCTAAATGAAAAGGTGTTTGTGTACAGGGCTGCTGAAATATTTGCATTTTGCATGATTACATTTTTTAAGGCATTGCCCTATGTAATTTGCATAGATCTTTCCAGTGCAGTACATTTCATGAGCCTCAAAGCTACATGCTTTGAGTGGCGACACCACAGGAGGGCAAGGGTTAATTCCCCCCCCCCCCCCCCCCCCAGTTTGGCACCTACACGCATACATCACAACATTTCCAAACTGAAGGATAACACTTGTGCCCCCACTTATTGGATCACATTTATTCGGGCGTAGAAAAAACCCAAACAAACAAATAAGAAATTAAGGGATATGAGAGAAATTTCCACAAAATGGGTTTTAACCAGTTCGCTTCGGGATTATTTTGACTTTGACCGGGCCCAGTAGTGGGAATTTTTCCGGAACACCGATCCCAGGCTGTTCAGGCTGGCATTTGTGGGTAAGCACACCCTGCCTTGCTCGCTGAGAGCCAGTCGCTGACAGATATTTCCAGACTTGTTCCGAGTTGCTCGTGGCATGTTTATCCGTCATCCGTTTTGAATTCTGGAAAATCTTTGCGTGTATACACGCTCTCTGACGTGAACTGGTTAAGCATTGCGGAAAACAAACTACCAACACGCTTCCCCCGAAAAAATGTCTAAACACAAAAATACTATAACAATTACACCAAGAATACAGAATCTGGCGCTGCAATTAAGTGCTTTTAAAAGGCAAACGTCTTACCTTCTGTGTAAAGCTGATTAAAAGACTTAGCAAATGGCATCATGAATGTCTCAAAACTAGGCTTGTCAGCACCGAACCACATGCCCATAAGTATTCAGTAGGATCTTGAAAACCTACAGGTATGTATACACATGAGAGAAAGTTATTTAAGCAGAGATGCCACTTTTCCGGTTTAAACCGGAATTCCGGTTATCGCCCCAAAATCCTTTTTTTTTTCCGGCCGTCCATTCATAAAAAGACCGGAGGAAAACAAAGGAAACGGAAATTTTTTATTTTATTTTTTTCGCGTCTCGAGAGCTCGACGTACGATCGACAGCAGCGCAGCAGTAATTTCAGTAGCCTTGATTTCGAGGCTTATCCCGCGAACGTCTTCGTATGTATGCTGTAGTGGTAAGCGAAGTTATCACACACAGCCTTGAAATCAAGTCTATGATTTCATGCGTCGGTGGTTTCCGATCGCAGTCTTCATATCAAATACTCCTACATTACTCGCCGGGTACCAACCAAGTCCTTGTCACATGGCCATCTGAGACTAGGCAGGACGAGTTGTCTAACACATGTACATGTATGCTGAAGCGATACGCATTGAAACTTGGTTTTCGTAAATTCTGTCAAAGCATGGAGGAAGAGTGAGGCCATTCTCTTCGGGACAATTCAAAGAACGGACAGTTTGAAGACAATTGAGGCGAAGGTTAAAAATAAATTTGTTGCTGACATTTTTCATAAATGTAACATTTATTCTGTGTAGTAGTTGACAGGAGAGCCTTCCATAAGGCCTAGAAAGGCTAAAATTCATGAGCTGCACCCCGGTCGATAGGCGTTACGCTTGCGACGTTCGCTCCGCGGCTATGACTAGTATTTGTCACAATGATAATAAATTTCCGTTTTTTTTAGCCAACGCAGTGGCATCTCTGTTTAAGTACATTAATACAATTTACTATACATTCCCATTAAGCGTTTCCATGATTTTCCTAATTAATCTATTTAGAAAACACAAAGAAGGCTTGTATTGTACATTGTAGCTTTGGGTGAAAAAAGAACGCACTTGGCATTAATCCTTGTAATAACTTCCTCTACCATGGAAAAATATCAATTTAACATTTAAATCCATTTTTACTGTCAGGCAATGCATCTTCAAGACTCACCGAAGTTTTGGATGAAGCTCGTTTATAACCAAGAACACTGGCCACACAGAGAACTTGCTGCTATTGAAGACAGAAACACCGTCAGTATTTAGCTGGAGAGAAATGTGTACCTCGTTGGTTCTGCCATTACTATGAGGCTGACTCTTGACAAATCCATCATCTGTGAAGTGTTCCTGATACCATTTGCCATCATAAACATCTTCAATGTTCGTGGGCGACTTCTTTGACCTCGTGAAACGATGCTTCAGGAGCTCTGCAAATCCTTTAGCTGTTGGTGATTTTAAGAAATGTATCATTTTTAAAGACATGATATAGCTTTGGTGATGATTAAAAAATTGATTAGTTTCAATCTGAGAGCTTACCTTTTACAAAGGTGATACTTGTATCAATCCCCCTGAGTAATATTTCCGTCTCAAATGCTGTCATCTTCAAGACAATTTTATCTGAACACCTTAACAAACGCTGCAGCTTATTTTGATTGCAACAATCAAAATAAGCACAATATGAACGTGCACAAAGTCGGTGATAAAACCGAAAATTTTATTTGTTGATTTCTTGACAAAGTCAACACAGAATTTAATGAAATTTTAAGAGGGTAGTTTTTTGTGTTTTTTGAAAACTAGATGATTGAAATTAATGCACCCTCCCAAAAAGTAATTTAAAATATCATACATTAAAGAATATTTTATGAAAAAATAAGCTTTCTCTTGTTCCTATTATTTGTTTGTGTTTATATTTTTCCAGAAATTTGATGCCATTGGTTATTTTAATATCTAAGTTTGCACATAATATTTTTTACGTTTTTTTTAGTCAAATTTAATTATTCTTTAGTTCAATGTTTTGTCGTGATCAGACAATATACATGAAAAGCTCACAAATAATAAAATCTCCCTTCCTACCATGACAAATAGGGAAAAAAGACATTAGCCAATTTGCTAGTTTTTCTTGACCCAATAACACAGAATTTTTGTGGTTTTTTCCAGCTTTAAACTTTGAACTGCTTGATTTAATTTTTAAGAAATACATGCAACAGTTTGTTTAAAAATCAGTGCAGTACATGTAAACATAAAATAACGAGCCCCCCCCCCCCCCCCCCCACATAATAAACCTGTATAAAGAAACAATTTTCAACTTACTTGCAAACAAGTTCTTTAAAGACATATCCAGTGGGTTCATCAGGAAGTATGGTGGTGAATTTTTGTCTTGCTTTGAATGACATGCTTTACATACGCTGGGTATTTTGTCCTTTTCATTGCCAAAATAAAGTTTGCACGTACTCTTTGAACAATAGAAATGACACTCCATTGGTGTTCTACTATTTCTGAAAAACTGGCGCAGCAGTTTCATTGAGCGAGTGCACAGGCTACCTGCCAGACAGTGCAGTTCCACATATGTCAGGAGGTCCATCATTATTTGTTATTTGTGCACCTGGGTAGATATATTTATCACCATCATTGAAGTTGCTGGTGCTGGCATCCAGGTTGTCAATGTCTACATCCTCGTCAGACTCCATGGCTTCAATGTTCTCATCCATGTCATCGATATCTTCAAAGTTCTCGCTGTCATCTTGGCCTCCTTCACTTCCACTATCAAATTGTACTGATTCATCTGTTTCTGTAAAGAGTTCACTGTGAACAGGGTCACTGGGAATAGAACTTCTGCTTGGTGAAGGTTCACTTTCACTTCCATCGGGAACATCTTGATTCATTGCCGACATACAAGAACCCATTCCATCCATCTCTTCTGAGCTACATGCTCCGATATCGATGCGCCATTTTGTTGTCCTTGGAACTGGAGGGTGTGGTTTTGACAAGTATTCACAATAACGACCACGCTTACTTTGTGGCATTTCATTTTCTGTCACTGTGTTGTCCATGATGATGAAATTGCAATTTCAGCTTGATCAAAAGCCTGTAAATTGAAACAAAATTTCAATATTACTTCACCCTCGGACATTACACTTGACCATGTTGAGATATAAAATTAATAACATGGACATGTCTAGCTCTAGGAGGCATGACATTTTACATCGTAAGGCGGATCGAGTTTGGCCATGCCAGGGCCGGCTGCAGTTTTGATTTTAATCAGCTGAATAGGAATCACAAATGAACTGATAAATTTTGTATTTCATTAGTAGAAATCTAAAAAAATAATAATTGTGCTTTGCCTTTGTACACTTCTTGCTAGGGCCAAGGATACGGAGGGAGTCCTGTGTATTGGCCATATTTATGGGGCTAACAAAGACCATGAACGTTCACAAGCCTAGAAAGCACAAATCATATTTTTTTATCACTTCTTCTCAACCTGAAAAGGTTCAGGTTTGGTTTTCTTCACAGGATTATCAATGCCTAATAAATATTAATTACCTACAAACTTTAACTTACTTTCCCCTGCTAGCAGTAGCACTATTTAAAAAATTCCAAATAGGTACCTGTAGGCCTAAGTGGGAGAAATCATTGGGGATTCCCTAGTGCTAGTCTATGGCTGGATGACAAATTAACACATCGCCAAAAAATGTGCAAAGAAGAAAAAAAATCATTTGAATGTTTGGTCTGTCCTTGGTCATATGAACATTGAACTAAAAACAACGTTAGTCATAGGGGGCCTACATATGTATCTGTATAATATTGACTGTAATTGTCGTCCGACTCCAACTGCAAACTCACTGCGTTCAGCTTCGGTCGCACAGGGAACTAGTACATGTAGTACGTAGTACTAGTACAACGGCACTAGTACTAGCCTAACAACAGTGAGGGTTTAGTTAGTAACAGTAACCACCACTACTTTAGGCACGTCTATAGTTACCCTCGGCCTCACTTGCATGACTTGACTTGCTTGATCGTGAACATGTTGAAGAAGCCAACGTAAACTTAAGTTTAGTAGGCATACGTTAACAAATTTGTACACCGGCGCTACGTAGTTACTACAATTTTTTTTTTAACAATTAATTTTTTGGTTCTCGGCCCGGTCCACGTTACAAAACAAGAGAAAAGCTTCGAGCGTATTTTTTATAGCATGTATCGGTCATCTCGACTATTGATTGCATGTATGTGGTGGTGCAGTCAAGAGCTCAAGAGTATAGGGAATACGACCAATGCATTTACAACCTCGTCGTCATTCATGTATGCATCACTGCATGATCCAGGCGGGTTCGAACTCTTCATGAACACAAGGTCCAGCCTCGTTGCCAGGGGCACGCGCGTATCGATCGTCCGTCCCTCACGCTAGACTGGTCCCCTATTTGTATATCACGAGCCTCGAAGAATGACGTCATTGTTCGGGCTACACTGGTCCCCGCGCGCGGCCGGTCGCTGATCATCTCTATGGAGTGTTTTCGTACATTGTATGTCGTGATGACGTCTTCGCACTAATTAAACATGAGATGTGCATGCTCCGGCCAATTGAAACAAAAGGCGCGTATTACATGTATTACAAAAGGCGGCTTTGTGTCTCTGCCAGTGCCAGTGCCACACTGTATCATCCAGAACAATCGACCAAGACATTAATTCCAGGACATATCAATTTATAATAATCTGATGTTTCATTTAGCCTAACTGTTAGTACTATAGTAACGTCGTTAGATCTTTATTTAAAACAAATCAAGAACAGTTTGAGACTATCTGGATTCTGTCGTTGACCGGAAAGTTTTACTAGCACTAGCACTGCAGTAGCACTATACCATCACAATGAGAGGAGCGCCAAGAAACGTTACAAAACCATCACGATTTTCTGATGAACCAGGTAGGTAGGGCCCAACGATTTTTTGTAAAACGTCAGGAGTCCCGTCATGGCCATATCCATGCCCTATAAATAACAACAACGTACAAAAATAGGCCCAAGGCCTACTGCAATTTTTTGAGATTTCAAACTTACTGCGTAGTAGGCCTACTTTAGTAGGCCTACTTGATGTACAATTTTAACGTTACACCACAATTTTTAAGCTAAATGTATTGTTATAGGCCTACTTAAGTGTATAGGCCTAATCATGCTATAGGAATATAGGCCTACACTTATCCACAAACACGTTCAGCAAACTTTCGCCTCGGCAATAAACCCTTTCACACGGTAAATAGGCCTATGCGCCATCCCAATGCCATGTTTATGACGGGGCAAACTTTATTTCAAACACTCGTTGCCATAGGGATATCGTATGGTCCTTATGACCCTCATACTCATAGGTCGAACTTTGTTGAGACTATATTTACATCAATATCTCTATTTTCGTACATGCCACTTCCCCCAAATGTAGCTGCACATGTCACATGTGCCGTACAGTATGTACTTATAATCGTTGGCGGTGCCCTAACTACATGTAGGTAAAATTCACCATCTGAAAATCTTTAAAAAAAATACGTTTTAGCCTACTAAGTTGTACACTAAGTTAAGTCTGGTCTTTGCTCTGGTATTATGCTATAGCCTATAGGCCTATACAATGTTTTTTATCCTTTGATTTATTTTTTCCACAGAATACGTCCTTATTGTATTTCATGAGGATGGAGTGACGCGAGTTGTTTCTAATGACCAATAATCTACGGGAAATAGCTCATATAGGCCAGTTTTACGAAACAAACTGCAAGAGAAGGTTTTATTGCTGAAATGTGTTTAATGGACCCTGAGGTACATACACATCGAGTTAGGCCATGAGGGGCCATCTCGAAATTGCCTAATTTGCATAATTAAAAATGGCCGCCGTTGTGGATATATGTGGCTTGGTATCTTCTAAACGGTTGGTTTTTGGGTACATGTTTCTGTTAGAGTTGAATAGAAACATGCTATCAGCTACCTAAAAAACTAATTTATTTTTCATATTGACCATTATGTAAGTAGGCCAGGGGTCAATTTGGGTTAAAAAGGTCAATTTCACATCAACAAAAGACATACATACAACATATAAACGCGAGTTCTGGTTTCATGCATTTATCTCTCATTTATCAGGCCATACATTTAAATAACTGGTCTAGAACTATGTACAGAGGCTTCTAGTAATCGCCAATAATAGCGACATCGACATCGATGGATTGATGTGCTACGAGCTGTCCGTATACCCACCGTCAATGTTCACCAGTAGTGGAGTTCCAAGAAATGCCGATAAGCCGCAACTTGTAGATGCTATTGCCAAGGACCATTTTGCAGCCAAAGAAGTAATACCAGTTGCTGCTGAATGTACAGTCTTTGATGGAGGATCTCTACTTCGGCGCATACAATGGGACAAAGGGGAAACGTATGCGGCTATAGCATCGAGATATGTCTGCAATGTTAAGAAGTACCCCAGCCCAGTCATTGTCTTCGATGGATACGAGAACTTGGTTTCAACGAAAGAATCAACGCATAAGAAACGAGCAAAGGGTGTAACTGTAGCACCAGATGTACAAGTAAGACCACACCATCACTTCACACTAGAAAAGGATTCCTTCTTGGCCAACAAGAAGAACAAGCAGGCATTTATCAATCTGCTCTCAGAAACAATGAGCAACTCAAATATTCCTACAAAGCATGCCCCAGGAGACGCTGACCTCTTGATCGTCCAGGAAGCAGTGAACATGGCAACAACTCAAGTCACTCATGTCATCGCTGAGGACACAGATGTACTCATACTCCTCTGCTGTCACGTTAAAGAAAACAGCAAACCACTGTTCATGGTTTCAGAAAAGGACAGTGCTAAACATCCTATTTGGAGCATATCACAGCTGAGAGCCACACTTGGAAATGATGTATGCAGATGCCTACCTTTTCTGCATGCCCTTTGCGGTTGTGACACTACATCAAGTCTGTTTTCGATCGGTAAAGGAGTTGTAGTTAAGAAGCAGAATGCCCTCTGTGGATATGCAGCACCATTCCTTTCAAGTTCATCTACCAACGAAGACATACAAAAGGCTGGTGAACAAGCCCTAATCAGAGTTTACAGCAGTGACAAATACTGCACATCGTTAAATGAACTGCGGCAGAAGAAATTTAAATCCAAGGTGGTCAAGAGCCTAAAAGGTGTTGAAGTCAAGGGTCTACCCCCAACAAGCGATGCTGCCAAATACCACTCCTATCGGGTATACTACCAGACGCAGGTCTGGTTAGGTAACTCCCATCTTCATCAACCAACGGATTGGGGCTGGAAGTCAACAGACGGCAAACTTTTACCATGTATGATGGACAGCAAACCAGCACCGGATGCATTGATGTCCATCATCAGATGCAAATGTAAAGGCTTTTGTGACAACCTAAAATGCTCGTGCAAGAAGAACGGCATATTCTGCACAGACTTCTGCGAAGTATGCCAAGATGGTATGTGTGTGAATGTGGAATTGGTAGACGAGGATCACGTACACCTTTGAACTTCAACGCATTCCCAACATTTGGCTTTCATGACTGTTTTCCCCTATTTGCATTTGTTATCCATTCATTTGATACTTTTATCTCATATTGATACGTTATGGTTTATCATGGTTTGACAAAAACTACAATATATAAGATGAGTTCTATTAGTGACTACATTTTACCGTTTTTATGTAGGATGACAACATGAATATAATATAGATTTATGTTGAAGTATTTATGTGTTACATGTATGTATTATCATTATTATTAATAGTGCCAGCTAGTGTGCGTGTAGCATTTTCTGATCTGACACGTTATGTGTTGACTTTGCCATATTATATACATGTAGTATAATTGGTGCTTTCATAACATACGGTACCTAATACACTTCAACAATGTGCTGTGCCTGATAACGAGTTGCAGTATATTATATATTATATTGTATGATCCTAGTGTTTTAAAACATATTGATACCGACAGTTGGTGTCGTTTTTATGGTGCTTTTTCTCACAGTGACACATTGTGTTGTTTTCATTAAATTGCTATTACACAAATTTAATGATTTAGTGTTAAAAGTGTTGTGTTCCTTTAAAAAAATTAAACAATGTGTTCGACACATGAAACTGGGTCATTCTATAAATTCGGGGTCCAAAAGTGTGACATTTTTGTGTCTCTGTTACACCTGAGGTGTATAATTTGACATGGAAATATCATTGAAATTGGCTTAAAACTATTTTTATTTGTTTGGCAAGTAATTTGCAGTACTTCATCACTCTTAGAAAATTAAAGAATGTGTTCTAAACTTACAAAATCATATGTCAGATGTGACAGGGACACGAAACAAATTGGACCCCAAATTTATAGAATGACCCAACTATAACTCGCATTTGTTATATGTCTTATTGATGTGAAATTGACATTTTTAACCCCAATTGACCCTTGACCCACTTACTCGAGGGTCAATATGTAAAATAAATTAGTTGTCTGGGTAGCCAATAGCATGTTTCTATTCAACTCTAACACAAACATGTACCCCAAAACCAACCCGTTTAGAAGATACCAAGCCACATATATCCACAATGGCGGCCATTTTTAATTATGCAAATTAGGCAATTTCGAGATTGCCCCTCATGGCCTAACTCGATGGGTATGTACCTCAGGGTCCATTAAACACATTTCAGCAATAAAACCTTCTCTTGCAGTTTGTTTCGTTAAAAAAACTATATCCCGTAGATTACAAATACAAGAAAATGCTGAAGATGGGACAAGCGCATATGACCTGCTGAATAAGACATACTACTCTTGTAGTATCCTCTTGAGGAGCGGTATGTATAACGTTGGGCCAAGTAAAAAAATACCAGTGCAGTTGATCCTCCCCGCGCCCACATCCTTTTTTAAAGCCCACTTTTAGTAAAAGTTTTACACAAATTAATTTATTTGTTTTTATAAAAGTTAACAGAACTGTCCATATTTCCAAGTAAAATTCCAGCCCTATTTGATGAATTGCATTAGTTTCTTGATTTTGAAACTTTTTACCGAGGGCCGTAGCTGCTTTGTTCACATGCATGCACTTATGCCATTTTGAACTGCCGATCATCTTAGAAAAATATTTTTTAAACAAAAAGGGCAGCCTCCCAGATTTTTATTTGACCTTAAACCATACTTTCAAAGAGCAATTATTAACCAAATTCGCTATTTAACATAGCCTACTTATTTATTTTCACCCTTTTTGTCTTTGTTTTTGGTTGAAGTACATGTGTCACGTGTGCGCACTACCGGTACATGTATGCAATGTTTCATCAAAATTCTTTAACATGAATTTTTTAAAGATGAATTCCAACATACAGATTATTTATAAAATTTGCCATTATGAGGACCTACCGGTACAAAAAACAAGGCAAACTTTACCCCAACCCCAGTGCCACAATCCGGCATGACAATGTTGTGTCATAATGAAGAATACAATTCTGTCATGAAATACGTGCATGAACTTAAAGCCTAATAAAGGCTACATGTACAACATCATTGTACATTGTGAGTGTGTGTTTTAAAAAGTCTTTGTATGTTATTTTGCAATAGAAAACAAAGAATTCCTCCTAAAAGAAAAACAAAGGGAAACCACCAAAAAGGAAGGCACATGGTAGGTACATGTATACCATTTATGTAAGTTTACTATAAATAATAAGTCAGGTATCTTTGTGCTATTTAAATATTTGTCTTCGAAAATAAATTTTGGGGACCCTGGCCCGGACAAATTATTTCAATTGAGCACCAAAAAAAGTTACATACATACGTACAAATGTTCTTACAGTTACAGAATCATCTGCCATGAACAGATACGGTTTCAAAGTATGTGCATTAGTATTTGTTTCTTTATTTTGTTCGCTGATCCACAGATAAAGAGCCAGCAGCAACGTCACGCCAAAAAACCCAAGGTGAGTAATTGTTCAAACACATGAGTGCTTCAAAAATGTTAATTGTATCCAAAGAACATCAGGACTGAATACAAATATCTATATGTTTTTTAAATAAAAAGAACAGGTGAAAGGTACAGGCTGGTCGTTTTGAAACAGTTAGCGGCATCGAGCATTCAAAACAGCTGCACTGTAAACATAAGTTAGTCATTGGCGCTGATAAATTCGTCAAAATGACTAACTTAGATTAGTCGTGTCTCGTTGACTAATTATTTCACCGCATGACTAATGGTTAGTCACCAATGACCAATTACGGATAGTCATTGTTTATATAAATGACTAATTAACATTAGTCACTGTTCTTGGACAGAAGTTAAGTATTGTAAAGCAAATCGTTCTTTTAGATTGTTTTTTTACTATAAATGTCTAGTAAATCATTTGTAAACAAAGACTGTCATGAAAACAATATAGTTTTAGATATTTTCAGCATTAATGTTTAACGGATATGGTGAAAATGCCTCTTATTGTGTAATGGGTGTTCTTTTAAATCAATTTCATGATAACAAAGTGTTATTTAAAATATGAATTGTGAAGAAAGTAACAAAATACACCGATATTATTGTGCAGTTCGTATAACCTCATGACTAACACGGTTTAGTCCTGTGACTACAAAACTTACGAAAAAGACGAGATTGACGAACTTCCTATATTTGTTGAACGCCACTGGTACTTTGCAGTTTTGAGAATGCCAATCAATATATACAGTGTATGCCACACCGCGGACCAGTGACGAAGCACGTTGACTTTCATTCATTCCGGTCGCCATTGTTGTTTCGACGTGTATTATATGTACGCATGCGGTATTGCATCATATCGGACATCGACCTTTTTGTATTAATCAAAGGCAAAGCTAACAACATCACAATTCGTCAAGAGTCAACGAGCTCACAGATTCGTTCAAATGTCATCAGTTGCAAGGTAAGCCATTTGTATTTGTATTCGTGACTGACAATCGAACTGGAGTTATTTAAGTTGGTGACGGCATACATGGCATAACGTTAGGCCTACTTATTTTTTTACATAGCTAGCCCAGCCAGGTTGCATTACGACTAACGTCCAGGATGCGAATTCTCCACGCAATACGACTCAAAACTTCAACAATTTTTACAAACGTTTTACCTCGTTTTTAGAAGCTTTTTTCATGACCACATACTCTAGAGTCTGTCATGTATGTGTTGGGCGCGATCTTTGAAATTGTCCTTTTTTTAAATTCGCGCGGTTTGCCATTTTTTGACCGCGCAAACTTGGTTTCCTTGCACGATTTTAAAATTTGCGCAGCATAGCTCGGGCGCAAACTTTGAACACCGCGCGATCTTTGTCGTTCAACCATAAATTCTCACCACTTGTCGTGAAATATATGCTGTATGAAGAGAATTTACCTCTAGACGTTAAAAGGGTAAGTTCTAAGTAGCGTCCTGCTGGATCTTAACTTCCGTTTGAAGCGATACTTTTGTTCAATAACTTGGGAGAATGTTGTAAAAACAGGGTTGCTCACGAACTGTGTAAGCATGGTAAGTTCAGAATTTCTTTTGAGGATGATAGGATACAATAATTCAAGATGGCGATAGCAGATTCCTACGGAAGCGTCAAAGGGACATGGTAAAAAAAAACGGATAATTACAAGTCATAATTGTGACTTAGCTAAGTTATAATTATGAGTTAGTTATAACTCATAATTATGACTTAGCTAAGTCATAATTATCGAGCACCAAATGTCACGCCGAATTGAAATCCTACTCATAAATGTTTTTCCTGCGACTGTTTGCTGCTCTTGCAGGAACTTTATTAACGTATGTGCACTGTGTAACTGGTATGCCGCGCATTCGCCGCGCACAGCATCGTTGGTCCCTGTCAACTGTCAGTTGTATGCGGCACACATCGTATCCTAAATATTGACAGCATCACGGCGGCCACGTTTTTTGCAGAAAGTTCACGGAAACTCTGAATTTGACACTGTTATCCAAGAAATTGCAACATAAAACAAAGCGGAGAAAGACGAAGTGAACTGGAAATTGCAAAACTAAATCAGAAAAAGAAGAAGAAATTATGTCAGGAAGTTTAAAGAGATGTACTAATGCCTTTTCCTCTGAAACAAGATGTTTGCTTTGAACTTACTGTCTATGATGTGAATAAAGAGGTCACATTCAACATTTGTAGAACATGATCTTTAGTATATCACTGTTTTTTTCAGGCCCTCTGGAAGAATCGGCTTTTGTACAAATTTGCCAATGCCCGGAAGCGCGAGGATCAGAATGTTGACATTGTTATTACTCGGAAGCGGAAACTTCCAGTTGACGGCAGGGCCACGTCACAGCCTAAAGGAGGACCTCCCCAGTGGGGTGTTAGAAACTACCGGCCGGAACGACCATCCTCGGAGGACGATGTATCAATCCAAGTGCATATCGACTGGATGAAGATGGAGAAGCCTAAGAAAAAACCGAACTATGAACGTGTGGCTATAGCCATGGAGGCCACTTTGGCAGATCGAAGAAAACTCATCACTAAAGATCTGACACCAATTGCCATGATCAGGGAAACGTACCCCTGGCTGTTTGAAGAAGAAGAGGTTTGTTTTGTTATGTTTGAATATCGTTCTTATTAACTGTTCACAATTACCCGTCATGCAATTCTTTCTCTTAAAGGTTGTTCATAGAACGTGATATTTCATCACTTGCATGCAAAAGAGGGTTGCTGTTCAAAGTCACATTCCAAATAATTGACAAAGATCACAATTTGTAAATCAGCCCAGCCAACTGTAGTGCAGAATTAAGGTGATACAATATCAGTCACAACTATCAGTACATGTACAATTGGAATAATAATAATAATTTGAATTTATATAGCGGTAATCCATTAAAATGCTCCCTGGCGTTTAAATATATTTATCTTCAATCAAACTTGAATCCTCGATCCTGATCGGTCGATCTATGGCAACAACAGTGTGATATTGCACTGTATAGGGTTAGTAAGGCCCATATCACACCCTGCGTGTTGTGTACAGCGTGCGTGTTCCATGTTTACTGCGCGTCAAGTTTTCTTGAAGATAAATTAGTTATCCCACTTGCGCGCGTGGAATACGGAATAATGCAGCGCGTCTGTGTCTCATATACCACTCGGCCTTAGGCCTCGTGGTATATGGGACACAGACGCACTACATTATTCCGTATTCCACTCGCGCTCGTGGGATAACTAATATCCAAACTCTTGTTATCCCCGTCAACCAAGTAGGCAGTGTGGATCCTTTAGTTTTGTGAAGTGAATTCCAACGAAGTTCAAAAGTTATTAATAAATTGTAATTTTGATATGCGCAATTCATAAAAATAAAAAAAATCTTCTTTATTCAATAACAACAGATACTTTCGGAGTTCAAACGCTTACAGGGACAAGACACAGGGATTGTAGAACTTCTTGAGGAAGGCCTTAAGAAATATGCGAATCCCATCCAGAAGCTGTGCAACCCAACCACGAAATTGGACAGCCTGCACCGACAAGCACTGGATATCATCCCTCTTCAACGAAATGAGTCTGCCAGAAAAGGTATTAAATTGTAAACCGTTTAGTCGAAAAGCATATATATATCTGTTATCCAAGGCAGGTGCATGGTTCAATATGTTTGGAGGGTTACAGGTTCAAAACCCGCTGTTGACCATGTACTGCGTCCTTGGACAGTGCAGGGGGATAGAGATATTTCTCCTGTTTCAAGAACAATCTTGAGCTGTGCCTTTCCAAAAGTATGTGCACTGTGATGAGTATGGATAAAATCACCACCTGCGTTGGTTGGATTTCATCCCATGAGCTCCTGCTTTTTAAAGCAAATGTCTATTCAACTCAACCATGAGGCTTGCAGAACCCACAACACGTTTGAAATGTGTATAGCAGCAGGCACCACGATCAATTATTGTATGATCTTAAAATAGTGGAAAAATGCACCTTTTACATTTACAGTTTATTGTAAACTTTGTCTTTTCAGAAGCCACTTCCGTCGCAGCCATCATTGGCATTCCAGTATTGCTACGAGAGAAGGTTGGCAGTATGCTGCTTCTTGCCCAGGGAGAGTAAGTACACTAATTCAATATGAGTCGCTATTAACGGAGCACAATTATGAAAATTACCACAGGTTGAACTGAATGTTTCAGTCAGCATGCTTTATCATCTGAACTTGTGAAAGGTGTCACTTCAGCACATCTGACCGACCAGAATTGTTTCCTTTTATTATTGGCTTTCCTTTCTCAGAGTGAAATTACCTGAAGGTGGAAATACTGATAAGAAATTCATATTGCATGTATACTTTGCTATATCATCAGAACTCTGTTATGGCTAATGCCTATAATGCCTATAACCTTCTTAGCTTATTTTATCAGGAACTCGCTTTTTCAAGCATAATCTTAAACTTGTCCTGAAAAAAAGTTATATAAATTATATTAATGAAGTTTTACGAAAAGTAGTGATTTCAAATGAAAAAGACAAGGAGATATTTTAATATAAAACGACATGGTTCTGCACATCTGCTCAACTGTAATGACATCCTGTAAATTGGAAAAGGGATGTGCTTCCCATTGTTGTCTTATAAATTAAACTTTGCTGATATTTAGTTGACTATTTACACATTTGGATGCTCTATTACAATCCCCCCGATTCGTTATTGTGACACCTTTCATAGCCCTGATCTGCTTGTGTTGCACTGTCAAAGCTGGCCGAAGACCTGCGAAAATGTTAAAGTATATTGTTGATGCATTCTTTTTTATAATTATTCTCATTGATGTACAGGACGATGGTGCACCTTACATCAACGCCAATGATCCTTCCTTTGCAGAATGCACAGAGTTTGTTACCATTGTTGATGGGGTTGAAGTGGCTCAGTCCAACAGCTTTCTCTCTGCCATGTCCGTGTATCTCTCTACCTTTTATGTGTTCAATCTGGCATATCCGGCAAATTTGAAAAAAACTCTAACATTCTTCCAAAAGATAATCCTGAACATTCAGGACAATGTTAAGATCGAACGTGCCGTAGTCTCATTGCTAGAGAAACTAAACCGCCATCTTGAAAAGCAATGAGACCTACAGCACGTACTGTTTTCTCATGTATACCATCAGGGGTGAGATTGGTCAGGATTTTTTCCTGATTTCATTATTTTTTAAAGGATTTTTCCTGATTTCAAGATTTTATTGTCCGGATGTTTTCTAATTTCAGTATTTTTCAAAACAATCAATTTGGAAAACTGGAATTCATCAAATGTTTGTTGTTTTTACCAATAAAATTTTATATAGAACAAAGGAAATGGTTATTTTAAGGAGTGCCTGTAGGCAAAATACAAACACATACCATAGACCCTACATTGTTCTACGGACCTTGTTGAACCTCAAACCCTCCGCCAATTATTTTGTGGATTTTTCATTTTCCCCCAATCTCACCCCTGCACCATACCAGAAGTGTTTTCTCAATGAAGTGTACTGCTCCGTAATAGTCAGCACCCCAGAAAAACCTCTTTTTGGGGTATTTTGTTTTACTTTAGCGGTATCGTAGGAAATATAGCTTACATCATGTGACGTGCTCTAAACCAATCACAAGATCAGACAGAATATGGGGTGTTAAAATAACATTATTTTCTGTTTTGTAATCTTGCCATTCAACAAAACCTTACATGCATTAGACAGAATAAGTTATATTTTGAAACCTAAACTTTCTAACAGTATATTATTTTTTACACAAATGCAACTTTGTGTTTTAAGCCTTTATTTTACTATTTGTCTTGTTTTATTCCTTGAGAAAGTATCTTGCCATTTTGAAGATGCATGGGAAACTTGATTGCACAAAAAATTTGAATGCCGGTGTCGGCCGGAAGTTTGGGGCAATGATTTTGTTTTGTATTTTCGTATTATGAAAACCAAACAACAATATTTAAAAACAAATATTTTAACATGCGGGTTTATTTGCAGTTCATTCTTTTCCTCTTTGTTGTATTATGTACATTGTTATTCGATTTATTCTGTTCCATCAAGGTGCTATTCAAGAATTTACAGTGGTTTGCCACATTGCATTGAAATAAATGTTTTGAACAGATGATATCTGATTTAACTGCATCATTTTCTTTTGTATTACAGGGCAAAAGGGCATTAGTCAAGTGACTAATCAGATTAGTCATCACTTTGTATGACTAACTGCAAAAGTCGGATGACTAACCGATTAGTCATTTAAGACACTTTTATAATTGGTCAGAAGACTAACTTAAATTAGTCAAGTTTTGAATGACTAACTGCTAAAGTCAGATGACTAAGCAGTTAGTCATTTAAGACACTTTTCAAATTGGTCACAAGACTAACCTAAATTAGTCAAATTTGACTAAAATGTGACTAACTAATATTAGTCATATGGCTTATCGGACTAGTTTCAATTAGTCATTTAAGACACCATGCTGGACTAATTTTTATTAGTCAAAATGACTAACTAATGTTTACAGTGTGGAGATGTTTTTTTTTTTTTTTTTTTTAACTCCTAGCTTACAACTGTCACAATAAACAGGAAGTTGGTCAATCTACAGCTGTGCGGCACACAGAAGTGAAACGAAGAGCCTGCAACTTTAATTAAACATAACTTTGTAACTGTTTTTATGTTGTATATATGTGCTTGGAGAAATGGCTGAATGAATAATAATAATTATCTTATCTTGTGCAGTGCCCAAGAAGGTTACCAGTACTCAAGAAAAGACGAATGGAACAGGTGAGCTTATTAATAAGATAAATTTGCTGAGAACTTATTATTCTGATGCTGACATGTACGTGTGTTAGTTAATATGTAAGCATGGCATAATTTGCTACACTTTTTCTAATTATGTTTTTCCCCTTGGGGGTGGAGGGGGGGGGGGGCGATAAATATTCTCAATGCTTTATTTCAGTATTGAAATGGTTTCCATGTATTTAGCCAAACTTATTGCCGGTCTTGTATAATGCACATCACGATTTGACTGAATAAAAGCATACTTGAAGTCTTTTTTACTATAAATTATTTAAAGGCAATAATTAAGTGAATACTTAAAACCTAAAAGTGGCAGTGCGTTTCACACCAGTGAAAATGACTAACAAAATATTTGTTTCACAGCAGGACCTGAAAAAATATCACAATATCTTGCAAAGGAGCAGGCCCTCATTGATGAGCTCAGCCAGAATGAGGACAGAAATAGTGGTAACAATTGATTTCAGTGTATCATACTTTTCATTTTTCTTTCATTTGTAAACCCTTACCTTTAGTGGCTTTAGCCGAGTTGTTTGAGGTGAATTTGCATAGATAAAGAGAAAAACAAATCTCTGATGGTGCCCATGTTGCCTCGCACATTACATATTGGTTGCAGTAATATTGTTGGACCATTGAACATGTGACCTTCTGTGTCCCAATTTGGATTTTCATTATATCGTGAAATTGCTGAGACCAATTACATGCTTGCATGACACTGCTTGTAACAAATAACAGTCTAGGAAATTTCAGGCTGAGAATATAGAAGGAAAACCTCTAAATCTAATTGTTTTTAATTTTGTTTAACAGATCATTCTGAAGAACCAGAAAAGAATGCCGAAGAGCATGTCAGCGATGAAGGTTAGTAAGAATTTCATTGAATTTCATTTATTTTACCAAATATCCCAAATTATTGACCAATACAATAACAGGTACATCGGGAACAAGCAATAAAAAAACACTTGTTCTCGTAAATACAATATACGGGCAAACTTATTAACTGTCCAATATCCCTGATGAAAGAAACACATATTGTTAATGTAATGTACTTGGAGTGGATGTTAACTTACCCACCTAGTGAAACTGACACACTTTGAACAATTAATTCACTCAAATTTGTATTTGTTTACAGGTGAAGGGAGCCACCTTTCCCAATACCTCAGACAGGAAGAGTCCTACCTCACCGATCTTGCCAGTAAACGTCGCAAACTTACTCAGAATGATCGGCCTACTGTGGGTGGGAAATGCCCTCGCAATTTTAGGACAGTTAGTTCTGATGAAGAGGGTATGTATACAAAGTTGCTCTGTATTAGTTTCCCTAACTATTAAGGAAACTTTTGTCACATCACGGGTGCAAAAAAAACGTGGTGAAATTGGAAAGGTATGCCAGTATTTTAAATCATCATTGTCATCATCATTAATTGTGTTTTGTGAATTAGACAGTCACTCCCATGAAGTCACAAAACTCAAAGGAGAAAATATGATGCTCACCAACCAAGTGATATGTCTAGAGGAGAAGATCCATACGCTTCAAGAGACATGCACCAGACTTGGTGACCAACTTGCCCATTATCAGAGTAAGTTGACAGGTATTACTTAATAGCGTGATTGAACTTGCATGTGAATGGTAAATTGAGGCAAGGACACTGGAAATGTACTATTAACCAGTTTGCGTTGGAGGATGTGTATACACGCAAAGATTTTCCGGAATTCAAAACGGGTGACGGATAAATACGCCACGAGCTACTCGGAACGAGTCCGGAAATATCTATCAGCAACCGGCTCTCAGCGAGCAAGGCAGGGTGTGCTTACCCACAGATGCCAGCCTGAACAGCCTGGGATAATTTTCTTTTTTATGCTACATACATCTGTTTGATTACCTATTTGGGTGAGAAAATCAAATATGTAGCCGTCATAAGAATGTTTGATTGCTAGCATTAGCAAAACAAGTTTACGGAAATCACTGTTTTAGCTCTTAATTTAATATTCCTTTTTTTATTTATCATCCAGGTTGCTCATTGGATGTCAACAGTCCACCTCGACCTGGGAAAGTCAACCCAGATACTGCAGCAATGCACCAAGTAAGTGCACAAATTCACATTTATACATTTAAAGGGTTTTGAAGCTTTTTCAATTGCTTCTCATGGTGTCCTCTATGATGACAAGTATAAATAAAATTTAATACAAGGCCAAATTTTTATTCAGCTCTAATAAGGGGCTGTTTAAAAATATGTTTAAGCAACTGTCCATAAATTGAAAACCAAGAGTTAAAAAAGCAAACGAAGTACTATTGAATGTGAAGGACACATATCCAATTGAATGAAAAAAACTAAGTTTTTGCTGCTCTATAATGCACATGGTTTTCTTTTGTTTTTCCTCAGATGACTGAACTAAGTCCAGGAACACGCATTTATGTTTATTCGTTAAACATCACAGCAGCGATGAGGCATTCAACAAAGTCGGCAACCAAGATGGCATGTTCTTTGATGAATGCATTTTTTACAAATGAAGAACTGTCCAAGATCGGCACCATGAAAGACATTCAAAAGGATATTCTGGATGCAATAATTGGTAAGTAGTGGTTTTAGGTATTCTCATATCCTCAGGAAAATTTTATATTGTCATACGTAATTGTCATACGTTAGTAGTATGTGAGGCGCATCACGTACCCGGTTTGTGGTGGAGCAGTGGTGCATTGTGGTGCATTGCCATTACAAACTGCACAAAATCCATTGTGGTGCATTGCCATTACAAACTGCACTTTGTGGAGGAGCACCATAATTTTTTTTTTGCTAGGCCACAATTTTTTTCTTCTTCCATTTTTTTTTATGACGTCATTTCGGCCAAGTAAAAAAAAATTGTGTTACCACTGCTCCTCCACAAAGTGCAGTTTGTGTGCAGTTTGTAATGGCAATGCACCACAATGGATTTTGTGCAGTTTGTAATGGCAATGCACCACAATGCACCATTGCTCCACCACAAACCGGGTACGTGATGCGCCACACATGATTGAAATTTTTCATGATTGAAATTTTTTTTTTGATGGCCAACTTCAATTTTTTTTTATGACGTCATTTCGGCCAAGTAAAAAAAAATTGTGTTACAAACTGCACACAAAATACTTACTCCCTCCACACAAAATACTGCGCACTACTCCCTCCACACAAACTGCACACACTGCACACTGAGCGCGCGCGCGTGAGACACGTCTGGGAGCGCGCGTGACTCCCTCCACACAAACTGCAAACAAAATACTTACTCCCTCCACACAAAACTGCACACAAAATACTTACTCCCTCCTCACAAAATACTGCACACTACTTTAGAATGGATTGTCTATACGCGTTGAACAAATTCGTCTGTCTTGGTCGTTTCCCATCAAATTGGAAATGTGCCAAACTGAAGCGTATAAGACATGTCGTGTTTTAAAATAGAATGGACATCGTTGATTGGTTGAATGTTTGCGCATTGTTTATGGAGCAACCACACACTCTTTGTGATTGGATGTTTCGGCGACGCGAAGGATGGTAGAGTATAAAAGACGGAAATTTTAATTCAAACTCTCATATTTTCGCCAATATTCTCATCAGTATATCTTCACCAGTATGGCGACTATTTGTACCTTTTACCGTTATGTAGAAGAGAATAGAGAAATTGAGATGATTGAAGAAGAACGTATACGTATAAATAATCATCCCGAATTGCGAGAGTGGGAGCAGATTCCAAAGAACTTCCCTCACATTGAGGTGATCTCCCAGATGGAGGCATTGAAGTATGCGGTAGTGGTTGGCAACCTGGAGTACGCCAGGTTTCTGGTGGCAAGTAATCCGGACAAGTTCAAGTAACCGGAGACCAGCGAAAGCAATAAAACAACCGGCTCTTTTCAGAGCCAACACATATTCCAAGAAGAGATTATTACCGAGTCTGTTATGAATATTAACTGTTCGATTTAATCATTAAAATAAATTATATTCGTGTATGTCTGTGTTTTTAATACTAGCTTTGTCTATTGGCAAGAGGATAAGTGTGATGCACAATGTCCCTGTAAACAATTTTTTAATCTCATACTTTAACAGTAACGTTAACAGTAACGTTAATTCTAGAAATTATTTCAATCTGACATAAAATAATTTGTTTATTTATACATAATTTTCTTTCGTCTTAGCTTAATTTGTTCTTTTTTCATTTCTAAATTCCAATAACTAAATTGTATACATTTTATATAGTCTCTGACGAAAAACAAAAGTAACCTACATTATTTTTCATCTATAAACCTATTCAACTTCACTTCGTCAATAACTTTATACAGAACAAATCAACAGCTATACAACGTGTACCTATGCGTTAACTGTACATAGCGCACAAAGGGTCAACGCACTGTGAGCCAGTCACTGACCTAACTAACTAACTTATAATGTGTTAATCGTCTGCTGCACATCTATTTGTAATCTGACAATAACAAACAAAAACTCCTAAGAAAATCACGAATTATTACTCCTTATTATTCTACTTACTCTCTTTAAGATATCCAATTATCCAACTGCCTTAAATAAACTCCAATACAGCCATATTACTTAGAAAAACCTAAAGTACGAACTATTGCTGTCTCCGTCAGCAGCCATGTTTGTCCAAGTTTTACCAAAGCACGATGGGAAAAAGGTAAAAAGGCGCAAAAGTCATCGATTAATTTTCTGACCAAAATCTGAAAAAAGGGAGGAGTTTATTAACCATTTGTAATAAACAATTTTATAAAATATCAATGTATCGTTTTGAAATGTATCGTTTTGAAATGTATAAATTGTAAGTGGTCATTCACAGCTGGCCAAGCAATAATTAATAAAATACTGTCAATTATGAAAATCATAAAATGTGATTAACAAATAAATGAATGAATGAATGAAATTACTGTCAGTATCGCGCGCACAGTATCGCGCGCACAGTATCGATTCTACTGTTAAAACGTTCTTTATTACATTTCATTAACAGAGGGCGCTATTAATTAATTATGCTTGTCAGTTTTCTCCTTTAAAGGTCCTCCCCGCATTACTTTCTGGCTACAATCATTCGTTTCACAGAAGTATAAAATCCACCCCGGCGTGTTCTCATACCTTTTGTAATATTTTTATTTATTTATTATTTTATATTCCTTAAGGGAAGTAGAAAGGGAAGGGACAACAACGTACGAAGACAGACAAAAGAACGACTGTACATGAAGCTATTCAAGTATGATTTGTTAAATTTAATTTTAACACCAACAGCAATCTTTGACATCAATATATTTACAGATGGTTTTTATATTGGTTTTAAATTGGAAAACATTTGATAAACTGAAAACATTAATTATTATTATTATTATTATTGTTATTTTAAATTCTAACAAATTCGGGGCCTTTAGAACATTTTGGGATTTGTTAAATTTAATTTTAACACCAACAGCAATCTTTGACATCAATATATTTACAGATGGTTTTTATATGGGTTTTAAATTGGAAAACATTTGATAAACTGAAAACATTAAGTATTATTATTATTGTTATTTTAAATTCTAACAAATTCGAGGCCTTTAGAACATTTTGGCTAGACCGAACACTGGGAATTTGCTTGAACTCACGCAACCGTAACCTATTGATGATACTGCACACAACTGAGCATCTCCTCCACACAAACTACACACAAAATAAGGTGGGGTGTGCAGTTTGTGTGGTGGAGGGAGTAGTGCGCAAGCGCAGCATATTGATGATTTCGGGCAAGTTGTTGAGATACGTCTGGCTTGAATTGAACTCGTGAAATACAACATTGGTTTAAATAATTAATCCATCAGTCCGTTAAGGTATAGGTTATTCTAACAAAGCCCTTGAAACTTGTTGAAAAAAAATTGATCATCGAATACATTCGTTTTAATACGGGGAAAGTGTATTCTGATAAAATCGTTCACGTTGACGTCGTTCTTGTTGATATCGGAAGTGGAAAAAAGTCCCACAATCTTGCTCATGGTGATTCCCCGACATCGATGTAACAAGAAGTAGATGGAATATTGACCGCAGACAGCAGACAAGGGTCCCTGTAGGCGTTGATGATTATATTGAGTTTTTTCCGCGTTGTTCTTGAGAAAATTTTTGAACTCGGGTAACTGCGGTGGTAATCCGTAGGAATCAAAATACTCTCCAACACCATCTCTCGTGAAGTATATTCCTACCCAATGTTGTCCTGGTTTCGTAATAGGGTCTGTGTTCACCACAAAGGCACTCGGACGAGAGATAACTTTCTTGGGAAGTTTATCGCGGCGAACACCCCTCTGAAAAAATGTTTTGTGTAACGGTCTCTATTTAAAATAGTGCTAATTTCCGAGCTGTCCATGGTCTGTGCGTACCCTTCAACTGGCGTAGTCGAATATGATGTTTCGAGCCTGATCTATTTCCAAAATGTTGTTAAATTCCGCGTAGATGATCACGTTGGCAGTTTCCTGTAGCGGAGAGGCAAAGTGCATTTCCAACCGTAGGTTTCCGTGTTTGACAAGGTTAAAGTGTCCACCAGAAGACAGGTCAGGGGTGAGATCAAAAGCGTACAGTGCATAGCCCTTGGCGAAATCCTCACGACTGATGTCATTACCTTCATTCTGGTACATTTTATCTGTTCCCGAGAAGAGGGTGTTGTATGCTCTGATGTAATTATTGGACGCATTGGAAAAGTTCGGTTTGAGTGGAGTATACGGAATCTGATCTCCATCTAGGTACACCGTCAAAAAGTTTGCGTTCAGATGCTGAAAGTTAAAGGGGTTCTTCGAGTAGTGTCCGTTGAACGCTACATTACTCACGCAGCCTATTACAATGCGTGTCGGAAGTTGTCCGAGAAAAGCGTAATCCTGAGTGAGTGTCAAGTTGCCTTGGGGTACAGAGATCATTTTGCAAAGGACGCGTTTGATGGGATACTTTGCAGTTCCCTTTTCTAATGCTTTGGCATGACCCAGCATGACCGCGGAGCTCACTTTTACTTTTCTGACAAACACGGACGCGGCTTGAATTATCACCTTATAGGTAGGGTTGGCCCCTGAAGCCATCAGGCAGAAAGCATCACTACTGCGTATAAGTTTGAGTTTAAGATCCACCCCGTTTAGCATGTGTCTGTCTTGGAAGAAAATGTCACTGTGTATGGGACCAATCATATCCACCACGCGGCTTCCTTTGATGTATTGATAGCGGGCTTTGAGTCCCTTGTTGACAGCGTCGTCTGCCGCTAGGGGATCAGCGGTATCCATTTGTCCAGCTGTATCTTTGTAGAGCAATGAAGAGGACAGTTCGGAAGCCTTGGCATCGTGACCATAACTCAGAAGACTTTCTATCATGGCTCGGTAAGGGTAAGTGGGGGTAGAAGCAGAGATAAGGCGATCGTTCAAGGTCATGTCGATCTGACTGATCGAGAGACTGCAAAAACAGATTGACTGGACCAACCGAAGAGTCGTCTGTCAGATTCGTACCGTCAGCTTTGACCACTTTTGCTTTGATATAGAGTTGTGTTTGGGAAAGATCAACGTAGTCTTCCCCGGATCCAGGTATGAAAAATTCAATAGGCCCTCCATCAGAAATGTTAGCAATGGGGTGGAATTCAGTCCATTGACCCTTCTCGATACTAGTCTGGGTGGGAGGGAGTGCAAATAAATCCAGTTCGGACTTGGTGCACTCGCAGGAATGATCGTGCAGAAGAGACATGCTGATGCCACAGAATTGTGCAGATAATACTAATCAAAGATGTCAAGTGACCTTTTCGCTCTCTTGCTCGGCTTAGAAGTGACCCGTCTGCCTTGTGTTTTTCGTTTTATAGACCTGCCACGCGTGACTTGGGTATTAATACTTTGGAGGGCTTGTTTTGTCAGTTGACTTCCGGCTCTCCGGAGCCTAGCTTTGGCTGCTGATTTTATATTCTTTCCTTCCAGTGCATCTTGGGCGATGTCAACACCAGTGCGAAGAGCCTGCCGTCCAAACGTCTTCAACCCAGCCTTTAAGAGAGGCATGGCCGACCTGAACAGGCCTCCCAAGATACCACCAAGTCCAAAACCGCGCTGCGTGCGAGATCCTTCAAACACAGGCAACCCTTGACCCACTTGCTGTGTGTAGTAATCTTCATAGTGTTTAGAGTGATAGGGAATGTATTTAAGCTTCGTCATAGCGATCAGTTGAAGTACGGTGAGCGCCGCTGTTTGAAGTGTAGTTTCACGATGACCCTACCGTTGATAAATGGAATGGGCTCGCCTGTGTCGTCTCTTATATCTATTTCAATGGTGTCAATGACCTTTTGTTTCAGAGGAATGTAATGAGGGTTGTCGTATATTTTTGAAACGATATCTCCATATTTTCCTTCCGCGTTCACGATCCGTAATAAAGGTGCCCTCTTATCACCTACCGTGTTGTACTGGATATTAGTATACACGAACATGGAGTGAAATGTATGAACGTCCACAGTGCGAGGGGCTGTGTGGAGACCCGTGACGCTGTCGTTGACATTGAACCCAAATAATGTCGCTAATCGGCCGTGAAAAACCAATCTTGCCCCTCCTAGTGTATTCGTCACAATTTTTTGAATGTATTTATTGTACGATATGGTGACTTGTCCGTCGTGATCGATAGGGGGATTAAAAGCTGATATAAGTTCTTTAGGTGTGGAATGGTAACCCTCTGCGATCGTGTGCGTGTGTGGCCGACCTGTTCCAGCGGTACATAACATTAAATTGTCATTTTGGAATACATTGAGCCAACGGTGTGGATAGACGAACTCGGCCATGGCAACTTCCCATTCTCCCGTTAACGTGAGAGGGGAGGGCAAATTTACAAAGAAGTGAGCCAAAGTGTTGTTGGGATGAACATTCATCGAGCTATTGCTTGGGAGCGTCACGTAAAATGCGGCCTCCATGATTCATTCGTTTGCTTAAAATGGCACATGGCTGACGTCCTGGTCGTCTTTATAGAGCGTGCAACTTGGACACCCAGCTATTGAATTTTTCCGGATATCCAACCCATTTCACCAAGTATTCTGGGTTCCCCCGTCGCCTTCTGGTTTTCAGTATTTTTTCAACTTTGTACAGGTCGTCCTTCTGAACTGCATGTTGTAGTTCTTGCTCGTAGAAAGTTCCCTCCAATTGCTCACCCTCATAATCGTTCAACGTGTACACAGGGGGGTAGCGGGGGATTCTGGCGTTGATGGTAAACAGTTCGGTGGTCCAGCTTGGTAAATAACTCTTACGGAAAGGCCTGGCGGCCATGCTGATGCGAACCGTATCTCCAACCTCGAACTTGAAGACAGTTTTTAGGGGGTTGGAGTCAGGGGTGTACAGAGCCTGTCTTATTCGATCGACATTGGAAGTATTGACTGACGCCGGGGTAGATTTTATACTTCTGTGAAACGAATGATTGTAGCCCGAAAGTAATGCGGGGAGGACCTTTGTATACTGGTACGTGTTGTTGGCCGTGAAATATTTCCACATTTTTGTCTTTAGTGTTCTGTTAAATCTCTCAACAATGCTGGCTTTGGTTTCATTACTGGTAGTGAAGAAGTAGATATTCGTTTTCTTGAGAAAAGACTGAAACTTTTCGTTGATAAATTCGGTACCCTTATCGGTCTGAAGCAGATGCGGCTTTCTCCCTCCTTTTAAAATCTTTTTGAAGGCTTTCACTAAAGTTGTCCCAGTCTTATCTTTCAGAGGAACGACCCACGCATACTTCGAAAAGACTTCGATGCACGTCAGCAAATACCTGTACCCTCGATTGTGTTCTTTGAGCGAGGACATATCTACCAAATCTGCCTGCCATTGGTGATCGATGCCGTGCACTTCGACCCTATTTCTTTTAAAATTTCTCCTTATTGGTTTGTGCAACGTGTAGGTCGGCTGTTCCCGCAACCATACAGTTATCTGTTTCTTTGTGACATTGATGCCGTCTCTTACTGCAGCGCGGTAAACAGCCTCCACACCACCAAAGGCGGTAGGGTGTTTGGGGTCGTAATACACCTTCTTCAGGTATGCCTCCGCCATCGGCAGAATCCGAGTTTGTAATGATGACGGTGCTTCGACAACAAGCCCATGTGCAACGGATTTTCTTAAGAAAGTGTTGGGGTCCACAGTCGGACAACAGTCCATGGTGAACGAAAACACAAAATGACAAGAAAAGACTCGATACATCTTTTAATATGGAGTCCATTTCGGGGTGGCTTGTTTACGGTTCTCTCTCTTCTTTTTCTTACCTCGAAGGGGAAGGGGTGATAGATGTGTAGCTTCGGCAAACAGTCGAGGTAGACCGAACGACTCCTCAGGGTACCCTTTCAGCTCAGCTTTAAATTTAGTAGGATAGTGGCTGACGGGTTCTCGTTCTAACTTGGGTGGTTCTCCGGGTGTTCGCTCTAACTTGGGCTGGTCTTTGGATTCATCACTATTCATTTGAAAGTTCATGGTTAAAGGGGCCTTCCTCTGCCGATTTAAAATGGCGTACCTCTGAAGTGTCTGATGATACAGCTTCATTTTCTCTTCGTGTGTGATATCCTGCCTTTCGAGCAGAGTCCTCATGTCTTCGTCCAAACCGTGCACTATACGCGTTGTTGGAGTTTGTTCTAGCAGTCTTGCAGTTGCGAAAGTGTGTCGTGGGGAACAAGTACCATTTTCTTGGTGTGCTGCATCGTTACTTGAAGAGCAGACCGGCAAGTGCACTCAGAATAGGGGTCAGCAATGCACCCAGGAATCCACCTTTTTGATGAAGAATTTTTTTCTTCTTCTGGACGCTAAGTTTTTTGGTGGCGAGGGCTCTGATGTGATGCTTGTATTTTTTTAAGTTTTCTTTTGTCGTCGGGGTTCAGACTTATGTTCCCATTGAGGATGTTGAGGGCACACTCACACACACAAGCGATAAGTTCTTTACTGGCTCCCTGGATCACACCCTGACGCTGTTTGGTATTTCCCTTTGCTAGGACTTGCAGGTACGGAGCATGGTTCCGCACGCGCTTAGACATCTTCAAATGAATGACGTGCTCGGATCCTCACTTCATTTATACCTTCGGGACATACACAATTGGGTTCTCACCCGGAAAAATGTGGGTCCTTAGTCTCATTTCCTCGGACGTTTCGGGTTTTAGATCAATGAAAAGGTAACCGTAGGGTGGTAAAGTGGCATCTCGGTAGGCTTCGACCATGAACTTTGATTTGGTGGGATACATTTGTTTTGCCAGATGGTTTATCTGGGAAGCGTCCCTAGGATTTTTGAAGAGGATCATGTAATGTGTGTTGAGACTAATCGTGCGCATTTCTTTGCCCTGATGAAATAAATTTTGGAGAATCAACACAATGGAAAGATTTCTATGATGACTGCCCTTGGTAAAAAGCTCCGTAATCCGTTTGCTGTTGCCAGTTTCAGACATGAGATCATCGATCACTATCATATTGTTCCTGGATCGATGTATTTTCGTATGAAGGTCATCTGGAATAACTTCCACAAATTGTATATCACGAACCACGTTTGCCAAATGAGCGTAAGCATGTTGAAACTCTCCGTAGCACCACACGATGTTGTCTGGTGGAGGTTCGATGACCTTTTCATCCGCTGGAACCAGCAAACGTTTTACGAACTGAGTTTTGCCTGAGCCGGTTGGTCCTGCTATCACACAAGTGAAGGGATGTTTCATTTGCGGGTTCATAGTATGAAATGAATACAGAGAGGATTTGTAACTGGTTTAAGTATGACCTAGGGCTTAGGAAATAAATAAGTCAGATAACATACTTTTTTTTTCTTTCCTTTTTTTTCACAAGAACAGACCAATAATTTATTTCAACTGCAACTCCAAAAGGAATGATAAAATAGAACAAATAAAAGAACAAATAAATATATGCACAAAACATGTTTTAAATTACATAAATTTGGATTGAGTAGCTTCATTCAACTAAATTTATTTTAGTGTTTAGAAACATGTCCCGTACAAAGTGTTAACTTTATTGACTTATTTGTTATTATTATTATTATTATTATTATTATTATTATTATCATTATTATTAAATGTTCTAAAGGCCCCGAATTTGTTAGAATTTAAAATAACAATAATAATAATAACTAATGTTTTCAGTTTATCAAATGTTTTCTAATTTAAAACCAATTTAAAAACCATCTGTAAAATATATTGATGTAAAAGATTGCTGTTGGTGTTAAAATTATATTTAACAAATCATACTTGAATAGCTTCATGTACAGTCGTTCTTTTGTCTGTCTTCGTACGTTGTTGTCCCTCCCCTTTCTACCTCCCTTAAGTAATATAAAATAATAATAAATAAATAAAAAACACTACAAAAGGTATGAGAACAAGCGTTATTCTTTTTCAAGCAAGCAAATAACTGTACTTTTTAATTCAACTTCAACTGATCACGTACGTTCAATTTGAATTGTTTTAACATGTTCAAAGTTTTAACAAACTTAAAGACTGAAAACTTTTAATGTATGGAAATTTCTCAAAATGTTTTTCTCAACATTGTAACTTATAAAACAACTATTTTTTTATTCAAAGGGGGTCCACGTTCATACTAAACTTGATTTCAAATTAACAATTAAATCATTAAATTATTTGGTGTCCTTTAGTATCTGTAATAGAAGAACTATCTTCAAAAATACAACAACAACATATGGCAAATTGATAATACTTATTGCAGATGAATGAACTAAAATAATCGTCTTCTAACCTTTGCGTTCTGTTCAAAGTGTTCAATTAAACAAGTCAATTTAATTCCATGACATCGTTCACGACATGAAACGGGAGAATTCGCGAGTTTCTATCGTAGAAAGTGTCAACAATGTTCATAGGTTCAGAGTTTCTATCGTAGAAAGTGTCAACAATGTTCATAGGTTCAGAGTTCCATTCATTCAGAATATCAGTTATGATAGAGTCCACATCCTCGTCCATTCCATCGTAAGCTTCAACACCTGCGCACTACGTATTTTGTGTGCAGTTTGTGTGGAGGGAGTAGTGTGCAGTTTGTGTGGAGGGAGTAGTGTGCAGTATTTTGTGTGGAGGGAGTAGTGTGCAGTATTTTGTGTGCAGTATTTTGTCCTCCACGCGCGCGCCCAAGCAATGAGGAGCAGTGCAGTGAGAGTGTTCCGCATTACGGCCAACATTGAGGAGCACACCTCCACGCGCGCGCCCAGACGTGTCTCACGCGCGCGCGCCCACAAAGTTTGAGGAGGTGTGCAGCATCACACTATGGATTGTGGTGGAGGCGGAGGTGGGAAATGTGGAGGTGGGAAATCCCACCTCAATCCAACCTCCGACTCCACCACAATCCATAGTGTGATGCTGCACACATACTACTAGCCTGTGAAGTGATACAAGATCTTTTTTTTTATTTTTACCTTCTTGACCTTTGTTTGGTCAATTCTTACATCGTGTATAAGCTGCAGGGCCATCAACTATGTGAATTCAAAATGTGTCTCGTCAGAGAAATTATGGAGACGGTCACTTTGCCAGTTTATGGTACCCGTGGAAGACCTCACGCACTACCCAGTCGGAATAGACTAATGGGGTAGACATTTTCTCGTTAGTATCCCGCCAACGCCCAATACACCGAAGCCGAGCAAGAGATGTGTAGTCTGCAAAGCAGCTAAGCGGAGGAGAGAGACCAGTGTGACATTTGCATTGTTCCCCTGTGTTGATCCATGCTTGATCCACAATTTTGAACTGTATTGCAGTTGAATTGTACTTTACAATTTATCACTGTGTTCATCCATTCATAAGAATTTACTGTAAAAAATTGCTAATTGTCCATCCAAAAGATATTTACACATGGCAGTACCCCCAAGTTTTATCAGAGATGTGTTGTGAAGAAAGTCGGATTTATATCTAGACAATTTGTTTTCCTTTTCACTTACTTTGTTCCTTGGTTTACTTGTAAATAGAAACAAAGATGTGAAGCAACTTTATTGTGTTTATGTAAATACTTCTAATCGATGTTTAGTTTATTATATAATTGTCCTTCACGTTCTATTTGAATTTACTACTTGTTTTTTATTCATACTTAGTATCATTAGATTGTTATTTTCATTCCATTATGCCGTCATCTCCACCTAAAATAATTGTCGATAAAATCAAGCATTGTATTAACAAATGGAAAACCCTCTGGCTGTTCATTCAAAACATTATTTCCAAAAATATATTAATCTTACTAATAAATATTGCTTAATCTTAGATGAATTCGTACCTAAACTCCACAAACTACAAACTAATTGTCATGTCATCAATATCGTTGAGAGCACTCCATACCATAACAGTCATCCTAATAACCTTACGCAAGGTATAGATAATTTCAATAAATTAATAATACTGGAGATAACCTTAATAATATTTCTAATAAACCTAGAATTGCAAGTCATTTCTGAAATTGATTTCTTCAATTCATCTAAACCACTCAATCGTCATTCACGATCACGTCTTCGTTCGTTCAGTCTGCCCTGGAAAGTATTATTAGATATTGTCTTATTTGTGTTTTTGGAAACATGCGGGTACTGGATCGGTCTAAATTGGATAGGGTAGTTAAACAAGCGAATAAAATAATTGGTACTGATCAATTAATGGTTGACAATCTGTATAAATCTCTGATGTTGAACAAAGTTGAAATGATTCTGGCAGATGAAACTCACCCTTTGTATGAAATATTTATTAGAAGTACTAGGAGTAACCGTCTTTTACAGCGGAGGATTAAAACTAAGCGGTATGCCAGCTCACTTGTTCCCTCAGCTGTCCAGATTTTTAATAAGCAGTTGGAATGATAATTATACGTTACAGAGACCAACACGGGATTTAATTAGGCCCACATGCAATGCAACTTTAGTCAAGTATTGTGTTTTTACGTGTAATATTTATTGTAATTTTTAATGTATTCATTAATTGTTTGATGTATAGGCCGAAAGGAATTTCCCGTTAGGGATAATAAAGTGAGATTGATTGATTGATTGATTGATTATCCCTCAATTATTATTTGGCCATTGCCCTAATCAACCAGGTAAATTAATCCATAATCAGTTTTTAATCTTTATACTCACATCTCTCAGAAACCAAATTATCGCTACAGTAATTGTTAATGAAATCTCTAGTAATTCACCTACTTTTCATAACTTTACTTTAATTAACATCCCTAAACGTATACAACAAATTATCAGTAATGGTCCATCATTCATTACTACTAACCCTTCTGAAGACTCTGAATCTGCTAAACTTACCTTGCATAAATCAGTCCTCCCTCTGAAAAAAACTCCCATCCAAAGGAATCTCAATCATTTCGTTGCAGTTTTTACAAAGTGACGGATTGCTAAAAAAAAATCGTATTTTTTTGGAAAATGAGTTTAGTCAATATTTGGACTTCAAATACTGTTATCTTTCATTTCACCAAGTTTTAATCCTCAAAACTATCTAGTTTTCTAATTAAAGTAATTAAGTTTTTGTAAAATTGAAGTGAACTGTGTTTTTAAGTTTCACGAAGTGACCGATCGCAACCTTGTGCTTGTATTACTGCATGTAAAACATGCGAATGGCATGTTTTTAAGTTTTCACGAAATGACACAATTCGATCACGCCACCCGTGTGTTCCACGAAGTTGACGCGTGTCCCTATACTAATGTCAGTTCGTGAAAACTTGACAACAGCGTGTGCAGTTTTCACGAAGTGACTGTTTGGTTTATAAGTTTGTTACTCGTTTATAGTTAATTTCCTCTACAAAACGAATACAGTTACGTATCATTATGAGATTCATGCTTTCTAACAAGTAACAATTAATGATCTTCGAGATTAAAACGACATTGAAACCGCGGTTTTAACACTTGACCAATTTCAATCGCTTATATCTCGCAACGCGATTTTACCACCACGTGGACGAATATGTCACTTCGTGAAAACTGTGACGATTTATCTCCAAACCATCCACAGATTACCATTTTAATTTCATATGCTCTATTATTTTCAATTATATATAATAATATCCCTAACTGTGTACTTATTAAATGTGTACATCTTTATAAAACGCACTCTCGTAGACTTCATAGAGAAAATCTGCTTTCAAACTTTATTCTACATGCTCTACAACTGTGATATCCATATGGTTTTATGGGACTCTGTGGAAGCAGGTCAACTCCAACGTTGTGGATAATGTTTATCTTTGCTTAACTTCCCATTCTGAGTAAGTGAGATGGCTCCACTACGATGGAAGATTCGGAATCAGGATCAACAATCCTACAGTACTCGCTCTCGCTTAACAGGTGTACCTACGTATGCAAAACAGGGGAAACAAGTCTCGAAAAATTATCAAAATATGCAGAAAACATTAATGCAATAGGCAGGAAATGAAATCAGATCTAAAAGTACAGCATTAACAAACAGGTCACTATAATAATAGATGCAATTTTGATGCGCTACTGCACCTCATGCCAGTAGCCTAACATTGGCTTAAACACTAACGTTTCTCAAACTAATATATATTATTTTAAAAAAGACATGTGGCTTGGAACAGGAGTGATTGTAAACATGAATCAGGGTTGTGGGAACTTTATATTTTCAAAGTAGTCCAAGTAGAGAGGAGTGGGCATTCTTTTGATATTTGGTAATATACCATGTTTTACAGAATTTAATGTAAAAAATACTATAAGTAAAACTATATTTTCTTTAATACAGGTCTCAGACATAATTTCCAATGACGACTAATGCCGTCGACAAGTCAAAATTGAAGACCGCCACACAAAATCGTTACCATCACCAATACAATCAAAACATCATACAGAGGTCGCGCAACATTACTCGACCCATACCCCGTATAGTTTTCTCTATCTATATACACTCTCTGGCCAAAAGTATTGCAACATGCTCAAAATAGCACTTTAGATGATCATTTAATCCGATTTCAGCGATCGCGTATTGCATAATTTCCGAGCAAGAACAGTAAAAAGAACATGTTCAAAACACAGGCATTTTCAAGAAGTCTTAAGTAGTGTAAATAAGATAAAATAAATTATTGTAACACAGTTCTCCAAACTGAACTTTGGGGATGTTGCAATACTTATGGCCAGTGAGTGTATATATACATACATCGATACCACTTGTATATATCAAATGTACTAAATGTCACGTATCTTTTGTTTTGAATAAATTATTCAGCTCCATTACTGTACACCTCAAATTTCATATAATTAATTATTGTAAACATTCACCCAGTTTTCGGCTATAAAAGCAATGACTTAGTTTGCATTTACTGAAGAAAATAGAAAACGTTACTCACAAAACACAAACATACAATAACGCAACAAAACAAATTAGTCAATTAATTTAATTTATTACTATATTAACAGAGTTAAAACAGAGCAAAAAAATACAACTTTCAGAAAACAAATAATTAAAATTGTTTTTTTCAATGAAATATTTTACAATAAAGCCTGACTATTTCTCAATCCACCCTTTTTACCCCATCACATTTGGGTCCCTAGATCCAGAAAAACAATCAAGTGAAAGGGTGTAAATTTTACTTGGGCCACTCTCACCTGGACGTGCTGAATCTATGTTATGTATTTATGAACTTGAATTTCATGATGCATGAAGAAGACATTATAATTTGATGCCAGAAACATAAGTGATACTTTTACCTTCAATTTCATTATTTATAACATAAAGAAGACATAATGTATTTATTGATGTGCGCTTTACTTGTAAATATCTACAAAGATTGATATTTTATATCTTTGTAAATAACACAAAAGTATTATTTCAGCAAAAAATGCAACTCAACATGTGAATGTCATTGAGATAAGGGATCATTAGATCATATTGTTATGTTATACATGCATTGAAAAGAACTATTGCTGTCTTGAAGGCCTTCAGTGACCAGCTCCGCTTTTGTTTTTTATGTGGTCTTGTCGATAATTCCCATAGGATATAGGCATTCACAAGTGCCTGGTTGAACAATCCCCAAAACAAGTATTTCCACCAGCGTCTCCCTGTGCGCCCTACTTTATAGTATGCTCGATACTGATCACAGTGATCGACTCCACCCATATACTTATTGTAGCTGGTGATGACGGAAGGAATTGTGATCATTTCTTCCTCACGAAATTTTGTGCGGGCCCTCAAGACATCTGCACCATCATTGTTTGTAGCAATAACATAGACATTTCTCTTGTCTTTCCAGTTTGTGACTTTCACTTGTGAGTTATCTTTCTGCCATTTGGCACTTTCGTATTTGTGTGTATATACAATACTAGGTGAAGAAAGTGGGACACACATGGTAAAAAATGAATAACTGTCAGGAATAATGCAGACACTTTTATTTCAATGTTTATCCCTCAAGCAAGCTACTTTAAAGGGGTAAAGATAGTTCGTTGTGAGGAAGTCCACTTTTTTAGCATTCAAACTTATGCAGTTGCATCTCTAACGTATGTAACATAGTGTCTTTCAGGTGTATGGTATCACACAAAGGGTAAGTTTCCTTTGACTTTGTATCATGTAGGTACATGTCTCACTATGAGCAGTCAAGGTACAAACAAGAAAAATATTCTGATGTTTTTTTCAGTTTGAGTTACATGAGTGAGTAAAAAGGACACCGTTACATACGTTTACACCACATATTACAAATAACAAAAGTTTTTATCCAGATAAAATCTTCTATATTTTAAAGGGAAAGTTTGTTTATGACAATCACAATGTTTAATGACTGTTATCCAAATCCAATTTTGATCCAAAAATGTTGTTAATCCTTTTATTTAACGTTTGTAACAAGGACACCGAACCGGAAAACAACAATGAAATTATCTAATCCAAGGCATTTTTTTCATTTTACTATTCAATCTTATTCAGTTCAACGGTACAATCCAGCATTGGCAGTCATCATAGAGGACAAAGTTTATGATAAATATATTAAATAATATTGTGGCTTTATGTATCAACAAACACCAAAGCCCGATGGCCAAACATCACGATGTAATTTAGCATCGTTAATAACGTTAAGGTTAAGCCTCGTTTACGTACGTAACACAGCTTACCCGAATGGACGACAACAATGTCACAACCTTTATCTTCATTGCGCAATCTGATTATTATACGGCCTATACAGGAACATTGGTAGTCGTTATATGTGTGTATGTACATTCCGCCGGAAACCATCGAAACAAATCCAGACGAGCATAGCGCTGCACGTGTCTGACGATCGTAACAAAATGGACGCGGAACACTTCAGCATTGGCAGCCTTTCGTACAATAAAAAATCGACTTCAAACAAATTTTACGACATCACAGAGGGCAAATATATTAAATAGTATCTTGGCTTTATGTATCAACAAACACAAAAGCCCGATGGCCAAACATCACGATGTAATTTAGACGATTTTTATTTGGGTTTAAGTGTCATCAACGGACGTAACACAGCTTGCCTGAGCGGACGACAACAATGTCACGACCTTTATCTTCGTCCCCAGGACATGCAATCTGATTATTATACGGACTACATACAGGAACATTGGTTGTCGTTATCTGTGTGTACGTTCCACCGGAAACCATCGAAACAAATCCAGACGAGCGGCATGTCTTACGATCGTAACAAAATGGACACGGAACTAGGACTCGCAAGTGATTTTGCATTTTTTCGTAATTAATTAAAACATTAAAAACTCAAAGTGTTACAAAGTGTTCTCTTGAAACATAATCTTTTTAATGAAAAATATTACTGTTGATTATAAATTCGTTTCCAGTATTAGTCGATCACGCAAACGTACGTAACATAGAAAGACACCAAGAGTTACGATCGTAAGTAAGATCTTATTGATATGGTTTGGGAACATAGTTACAAATAATTTTCACTTTAGGGGTCAGTTGAAGAGGGTCATAGCAGGTCATTATATTAAAACAAGGACAAGTAAATTTCAGGTAGTAGTGCTCTCAGTTAATGGGATTGATTTTGATCATTTAAAAATGTCACATTTTTGTGTCTTTTTTTCATGCGGATGATACAGATAAAACATGAATAAAAATACTTTGAAACATCACAGCCTAAATATATTATTTTATTTATCAGACTGATATGTAAGATAACACAACACAAGAAAACTGAGCCATAATGGTCTCCATTATTTTTTGTATTTGTACACAATTTTTGTTTTCAAACATTTCTCCAGTATCAAAAACTAACACATTTCTGTAGAGGCACATTCTGTAGTTGCCTCGGTATTCCGACCCTGTCTTTCCGCAATGTACCACAGTAGTATGTGTCAGCTGCATAGAGATGTGTTGGTGGCGCGTCCTGTGTACACATGAAATGTCAAGCAGTAGCCGGAGATTGAGTCACATGAGAACCACAATTTTATGCCCCATTTTGTGGGTTTTTTCGGCATACTGTTTCAATAGCAGTCTTGATCATAGCTTCATCTATGGATAGATTTGTACCTGGGATTAGCATTTGTTGAAAGTTTTCATCAAGAATATTGACAAAGTTACGCACTTTGTGGATTCGATCATTGGGGTCGATGGGGTCAACTGGATTGCTACAGTGAAAGAACTGTGACAATTTCTCATATCTGTTTTTAGACATGCATGAGGCTATGTAGCTGTCATTCAACATTGGACCATTGCTCCAGTAGTCATTGTACTCTGGCATTTGTTTCAATCCCATGAGAATATTGATGCCCACGAAGGCTTTTATTTCATCAGCATTTGTCTGTCTCCAGTATTTGTCTGATGTTGCATATTCATCGTTGGGATCTGCTATGACTGGATGCTTTTTGCAGACAGCATTTATGTTGGTATTGTGTCCCAAGATGTCAAACAAATTGTTACCAACAAGGCAGAGCAAAAATTCTATCTCTTTGGCGTCAAATGGAAGCTTACACTGGGGCCCCGGGGTTATTGTGTATGGATGAATGGCGGGAGCAGACAAAATATTGGACCATCCAGCTGGAGGGGCTGTGCCACCATCTCCGTTTCCGGCGCGTCTTTGATGTCGGCCTCTTCCCCTAATCCCTCGACCTCTGCCACCTTGACCTCTGGCACCGCGACCTCTGCCACCACGACCTCTGCCACCACGCTGACTTGGACCAGGGGTATCCTCGTCACTATCATTATCATCAACGTCACCGTCAATGCTGTCTTCATCACTACTTGAACTAATCTAGAAAAATAAAGGAAAAACAAGCAAAAAACATAATATGGAAGTATGTTTAGATTATCATTATGTAGTGTTTTGACCAACAATAGTAACCCTTCCACATTATAATGTTCCATCTTGTTCAAGTGGAAATGTTTTTAATTTTTGGCATTCGAACCCCATGCACCACAACTGGATGTTCAAGCGCCAAGTCGCAGACGGCAATAAGTGCTCAAAACAAACAATTTTGCCCCTTGAACAAGATGACGTATATTACCATGAAAGTGTTTTATATCTGACCCTGTTACTCTGTGCAGCCATTAGTTTACCACACCAACATTTATTATCTAGAAGACAGGGTAAACAAAGTAGAAAAAAATGTAAAGGCCATTCAGTTTGGTAGTTCGTTCAGTGCCCAAATTTCCAGGTGCCTAAAACTAAAAGTAAATTCATTACTCAACATCGGAACTTCATTTTTTTCTTTTTGTGATCATTTAGGATATCATCTATTATCCATGTCAGCGATGACAATATGTAGGTAACATTTCAATTACACAAGCAGGTTTTGTGAATTGCAAAATCGGTAGCACTTTTAGTAATACGAGCATGACGAGGGCCTGTCATGGGAAAACGTTGTCAAAGTGCGTAATGTTAGGCCTATCCTAGCTATATCGGACATGTCGGATCGGGAGTTTTTTTTGCTTGTATTTTTCATATTTTGAAACATCTAACTTCACAAAATGGAGTCAAAGATGGCAAAATAAATACCTGTGAAACATCGATGTCACTTGCACTGCCTTGTAGATCCAAACTACCATCGTCGGTGTCGGAACTCTCATGTTGTAGCTCACGCAATGCTTCTTGTAACGTCATCCGCGAAGCGGACGCCATGATGGAAGCTTGTGTGCAGCCGGCCGCGGTGCGACAAGGGCCCAATTTCATGGAACGCGTTACCGTAAGCGAAGAATCGCCGCTTACTATAGCAGAAAATATTTGCTTACGGTAAACGTATTTCACGGCCAAAAAAAATTCTTGCTACGTCATGCCAAATGCGCATGCGTAAGCGAAAAGTGAAAAAGTAGATGTCGTCGTCTGCTATTCGTATCTATATCCGTGCGCTGCCGTGAGTGTGACAAAATGAGTGGCAAAACAGACAAAATAAACAGAAAGGCGACACCCTTCAGCAGTGATATGGATGTTGCTCTTGCAACAGCGTATCTAGAAGAAAAGGGGATAATCGAGGCGCCTCTAAGGGGCACAACAATAACAAAAAGGGAGAAGAAGGCTGCATGGGAGCGAGTCCGGGATTGCGTGAATTCGTAAGAATTTAAGTTGTGCTAGTAATTGAGATTAGTACTAAGTATGTTTCACTGCACTGCAGTAATTAAACTAAATAAATCATATAAAATGAATTAGGCCTACTCTCTAAAATCTACTACTTGTACTAGTATAATCAAGGGAATAATGGGAAGTTTTTTCACATACTTTGCTCCATGCTTTTAATACGGAGAACCAACGCCGGCCCGGGGAGGGCTAAATAATTTGTTATCGATACTACAAGTACTGCACGAACTAGTCGATACTATACGACGGTGCGGGAGGCCGAGGCCGAGGCCGGGCCAGCCGGTATTGACATCAAATTCCCGGTGGTGCCTATTGAGGGCGCCCAAAGTTGACCTATGCACTTTCATGATTTCTAGGATTTTCGCAATTTGAGAGCTCCATTTCCACGGGAAGTTTCTTTACTATTATAGTGTTAATACTAAATAAAGGATGTGTTCCCGCGATCGAATGGCTGTGGGCCATTCGATCGAGGGAACACCCAATATGCCCAAATTTGAAATTACTCTACATTGGTTTAGTTCAGTGTAGTTCAGTGGTCATGTTTCATTTTTTTTCTTTATCGTGTGCTATTCCAAGTGTTGCAGGAGGAAATATCAAAACTGTCGACCAGTGCAGAGATCGACAGAGAAACATGGTCAGTGCAAGTAAGTACATGTACTAGCCCGCCTAGCTAGGCCTGCTCACATTAAATCAGTTATTGTAATTATTAATAATTAATATATTTCGATTTTCATTAAAAAGATAACACTTTTCACTGTCTGTCGTCTCCAAGTCCAAGACCAAATAATTGAAAGGATCGTATAGGTAGGCAGGTTCATGAAAATTTCAAGTTGTTCTAATATCACCCATGTTTATTTTATCTGAGTGAAAGTGCTTAAAAAAAATGCTTTAAAATTAGAAGTGGGTCACACATTTTGGTCTTAAAATGCATATCTTGGAGTTTTCCCTCTAGGCCTATAGCTTAATGTGATACCTAGGCGCACCCTTATCATCCATTAAAAAATAGTGGCTATTTGTTACTGCAGACTATTTAATGCGTGTCCAATGGCTATTGACACCACAGTTATGTACGTGCAGTGATGATATCACACAAACTGTTCACTGCTTGTGTAAATGATTGTATACTATACAGTATAACTTAGACTTATCATGCTTACGTGTGGATTGGAGGATAGGGAGGGGGTATTGCTGCATCATTCATTATCTATGCATATTTTAATTGATAGTCCCAGTGTATCCTTTTCTCTATTTCCAGGTGCAGAAATCTCGTTCTGAGTTGGGAAATGTTTCCAACTACGGGCCCAAGTGAAATGATCTTGCCTGTAACAGACGCTAGTTGTCGAGCACAAGCAAAAGGTAATCTTTTTTGGACTTCATCTAAGGTTTGCAATAGATCTTGAATACGATTATCCGTTATCATGAGAGAACCTATTTCTGAGTTCCATGTTAATCCTAGCCACGATAATTTTTGTGTCGGTGTCCATGCGGATTTGTCTATGTTTGGAACGAACCCTGCTGACAAAAGATCAGCTTTAACATTCTTTGCAATCTTATTACAAAGATCTTTGGAACCTGCTCTACCCCAGCCATCATCTAAGTACACGACCACAAAATATCCTTGATTTCGCCAGTGCTTTACAAGGGGTCTTAAACATTTTGTAAATAAATAAGGTGCCGTAGATAGCCCGAACGGCAATACTAGGAAAGAAAAATATTCAGTACAATTACCTGAATTCCAAGCAAAACTGAGATACTTGCAGTGATCGTGGTAAATATCAATATGATGATAACCTGACTTGAGGTCGAAAGAAAACATAAAATCACCTTTCTCTAGAAAGGAGGATGCAACTTTCCAGTCATCGAACTTGACCTTATATTTCCAGAGGAACTTATTAATGTACCTAAGGTCTAAAATAAGGCGTTTTTTGCCAGATTTTTGTACAGCGACGGATAATGGGTTTACAATAGCCGGTGTATTATTACAATGGCATACCAACCCTTTTTCCAACAGATCTGAAATAGCTTCTGAAACAAAAACAGAATGTTCCAGAGCGGATTTATTGTTCTTATGCATCTTAGGACCAGGGGTCGAAAGAAATGGGAGTTTATAACCGTTGTATAAAATATCGAGCACAACGGGATTTGATCCAATGCTCCTCCAAAAGTCTATGGCTGCTTTTAACCTGCCTTTAACAATTGGTTCGTCATTACCCTGCTCATAATCATAATAAGTATCAATATAAAACTCCATATCATACCCACTGTTCACCTGGTTGGAATCCTCCACATTAACTGAGCCACTAGGAACATTGCCATAACTACCACTGAGGGTTAATGGCGGCATCTTTTGCCGATAACTGGGCTTGTTTTTGCTGTCCGCAATTTCTCCTCCAATGTCCGGGTTTGCCGCAGCTGAAGCAGATATCGGTAGATTTCGGGCTTGACCAGTTTTGTGTAAACCCAGCATTGTATCTACGGTTGTATTGAGGGCCACGAAAAAACTCAGAGCTAGAAGCACTCGTACTGGCCACGGACTGTGGCGCGGCCAGGCGTTGACGCTTGTTTGAGCCCAAGTTGCCTTTGTTGACCCTTTTTTTTTTTTTTTGGCGTATTGCTCTGGCTTGAGCTTGACGTATTTTCTTTTCATCTTCCGAGTTGCTTGCAAGATCATCGCTAAGATATTCCTGAACTGCAGACCAACCTATTTTACCACAATAATACAAATAACAAAAGAAGAATGTGCGTCACACGCACGTGTTAGTCCTTCCCTGTGAACAATAACTTGTTCTAAAAAGGTATAATACTATATTATCTTCGTTGCATATCTGGCGAACAAGAAATGCCCATTGACAGGCATTAATCGACGGTAAATGATTCTTTTCTTGAAATATAATTAATATTATAGACTAAATGACCAATGCAGTAATCAACCTTGCGTCTCTATAATGAGAGACATTCGGAATCGAATACGGAATATTATTACTAACCGGCGTCACTCTTGTCTGCTATCCGTATCAATTTATTACGTTTCTTCAGGCTTTTGACTGCCTCCAAGACGGTTGACTTTACTTTGGTGATGTCTCCTTCTTCTAGAAGGGGTGCTATATCTTCTAGATTCTCTAGAATTTCTTCATTGAAAAGAAACTGAGACTTGTTACCTTTAAAACGGAAAGTCAGCTCTGCCGATTTCTGTAGCTTTAGTACTTTCTCAGAAGTATTCTGTTGTTTCTTTTCAGTTTCTTGTTTCAGTTTTGACAAGGAAGTGTCCAAATATCCTTTAAACTCAAACAAAGCTGTCTTTATAGTATCCCCTATAAGCTTAAGGGATACTGCAGGCTCATTCTGGGTTGCTGCGTGTGTGATCTTAACCCCGTCGACTTCCGCCATGTTACTGATTATGATATTGGAAAGACGGAGCTAACAAACAAAACGTCTGTGCCGCTTGCAGTGAATTCGGTCAGTGAACACCTTGTTCCACTCCCTGCCTCTATAACCTTATGGCCTGCATAATTATGCAAATAACTCACTCAGGCTTGACCCAACGAAAATACATTTTGGTTCATGGGAAATGTGTGAAGTCAGTGCAAATGATGTATTTGAAGGCCAAAACTAAACAAAGAACAAAATAAATAACTAAATTTGACTGGTTACAAACCTTTTATTTTAAATATGTTTACTGTATTTTCCATTACTCAATACAATAAGACTTTTTTTGTCTTCTTTTTTTTGCTAGATTGTAACATCCCACTCAATGATGAAATGCTGGAGGCCACAGCAGCTGATGAACAGAGCAGTGTAAAACTTAAAGTTGGGGAGTGGTGTGTTGTCAGATATGACAACACATCTTATCCAGGGGTGGTTGAAGACGCAATTAATGACGAACTCAAGGTTTCTGTTATGGTCCAATGTGGTCCAGTCCGTTGGAAGTGGCCTGATCCTGCAGATTCTCTCTGGTACACAAAATCAAATGTCCTGAGGGAAATACAGCCTCCCACTCTGGTATCCTCCCGGGGGCATTTTGAGTTCCAAGAAAATTGGGATTTAGAACCATAAGAGGTATTAATTGTACAGAAATTGGTGTATAAGGCCAGCATCAAGTCGACCTGTAATTTACTTAAACTGAAACAGAACAAGCCTTGGTCAAGAATTTTGACACTACCAAGTCGTGACAGAATTATCATAATGCATTTACAATTATACCATTCCAGTATTTCAATTCCAATCGATTTTAGTTTTATATTTTACCTCTTTAAAGGTAGTGCACCATTTGCTTTTGCTGTAATTTTCAGATTATACATATAAATGGATTTGGGGGTTAGTATTTTATAGCGTGCTAGCAAATACTGGAACACTCGTCTTTTTAAAAGTATCAACAACTTAACAGGTCGGTGATACAGTATTTGCTAGCACGTTATAATATACTAACCCCAAATCCATCAATTTCTGAAATTACAGCAAAAACAAATGTTGTATGCTACCTAGATTCTGTAGTTTGAATGAATTAAATTAAATGTTGCCATGAATTATAATTACAATGGATTTTAGCTTTAAATTTTACTTCTTTAAAGGTAGCATACATCATTGCTTTTGCTGTAATTGTCATGGATTTGAGGGTTAGTATTTTATAACATGCTAGCAAAAACTGTAACACACGTCTGTATAAAAGCACCAACAGTTTAAACACGTCGGTGATCAGGTGATACAGTATTTGCTAGCACGTTATAAAATACTAACCCCCAAATCAATTCATTTCTGAAATTACAGCAAACACAAATGTTGTATGCTACCTATATTCTGTGGTTTGAATGAATTACAGTTTTTCTCAATCGCTTACACACGATTAGTAGATCTAAGGCCACAATAATAAGAATGTAAACGTCGTCATTCACAACCATGCATGCATTGTTCAAAACTTAAAATACTTTCAGGTTGTTTTCGAACTAAATTCACTGCACAAACGCTTTAATGCAAATCGCTAAATACAAAAGCGTACGTTTAACACAGAATTCTTTTGATTGTACTTTGCAGTTAAATCGAAACACATTCCAACGATTTTGAACAACATTACGTAATATTGCAATGATCCACACACATGTGTAACTAACACATTGTCTGATTTGAAATAACACAAGGAGTCTTTCAGTAATCGAACACTTTTGATAGTATAAAATGACCCATGAGTAACAGGATAGAACATTATGATGATGGAGCAGGAAGCACGCAACGCAGTTAGGCCTGATGTTGGAGGCAGGAGAGGACGCGGGGGAGTGGGAATGCGAGGAGGGGTAAGGGGAAGGCGACGTGCACCTACTTTGTCCAACGAGATTCGTGCAACAATAATTGATCATGTAATAAACCGTGGGCTGACATTGAGAGAGGCTGGTCATGGGTGCAACCAAATATTCCCAAGTCTACGGTAGCTTCAATCGTTAGGACATACAGAAATGAAAATCGGTGAGCAAAATGTAGGACTTTATAAAAATGTCACGCTTGGACATGATTTGCGTGTAAATATTGACACCAAATCTGTACGTATACTTTTCCTTTTTTTGCAGAATTGAGAAATTGCCTCATTCAGGAGGAAGACGTAGGGTTTTCTCCGAACAACAGGAGCAAATCATCGTGAACATGGTGCTGGAAAACAACGTCGTCCGTCTCAAAGAAATTCAACAACGGATTACAGAGGACCATGACGCATTTCAAAACATTGAAAGTGTCAGTTTGACGACCATCGATCGTGTCTTGAAGCGACATCGAATAAAAATGAAACAAGTGACCAAGGTCCCGTATGAGAGAAACTCTGAGCGGGTGAAGGAGATGCGGTTTCGTTATGTGCAAGTAAGTTCACCTGTGCAGAGGGCAGTATGCTTGGGCACAATACATGGTGCACATAATTTACTTCTGTATTTTCATGTTCCTTTTTTTGTTTACATACAGACAATACTGGAGCTTGATGCGGATGAGAACGCAAATGAATACATCTACATAGATGAAGCCGGTTTCAATCTGAGCACGAGAAGGCGGAGAGGTAGAAATATCATTGGTCAGCGAGCTACTGTTGACGTACCTGGTCTTCGTGGTGGAAACATAACGATGTGTGCTGCCATTTCTAGAAATGGCGTCCAAGCCCATAATGCTAGATTAGGCCCGTATAACTCTGAAAGACTGATCGAATTCTTAGATGGGTTTTACGACACACTCGTACCCAACGAAGATAATCATTATATTATTGTGTGGGACAATGTTCGTTTCCACCACTCGGTCGCTGTGCGGGAATGGTTTGAGGCTCATGCACGATGCACTATGGTTTTCCTCCCACCATACTCCCCCTTCCTAAACCCAATCGAGGAATTTTTTTCATGGCGGTGGAAAGTGTATGATCGCAGACCATACGAGCGGGTCACTCTTTTGCAAGCCATGGAGGAAGCATGCGAAGACATCCAACACGCAGCTTGTCAGGCATGGATCCGCCACGCAAGACGGTTTTTCCCCCGATGTTTGGCGAGGGAAAATATTCGTTGCGACGTCGATGAGAACTTGTGGCCGGAAAGAAATGATCGACATGATAATCCATGAAGACTCTTGTCTCGTAGCACATCAAACTGACAGCGTTTATATATTCACACACTACGCCATAAATTGATATTTGATCGTCCTGGCTTTGTTTTATATTGGTTGTTATGTTCGAACATCACAATAAAATGAAATTAACCCATGTGCGTACGATCAATATATATTTCTGTATGTTCATATTATGACATCGGTGTTAGAATTATTAATAATAATGTTTAATCATTTGGTGAAAGTTTGTCTGATTTTGATGCACGTCCGGGGTTTTGTAACCGGTTTCTTTAGATTTACAACCAGTGTTGCCTTTTGATGGCGATATTTTATGTTTAGCACACCGAATACAGTGATTTAATTGCACGTGTTAACTATTTAGGGAAAGGATAAAATGTTGTAGTAATCGTGTGTAAGCGATTGAGAAAAACTGTAACTTAAATGTTGCCATGAATTTTAATTACAATCGAGTTTAGCTTTAAATTTTACTTCTTTAAAGGTAGCATACACCATTGCTTTTGCTGTAATTGTCATGGATTTGAGGGTTAGTACTTTATAACATGCTAGCAAATACTGTAACACTCGTTTAAAAGCATCAACATGTCGGTGATAAGTATTTGCTAGCACATTATAAAATACTAACCCCAAAATCCATTCATTTCTGAAATTATAGCAAACGCAAATGTTGTAAGCTACCTTTATTCTGTAGTTTGAATGAATTAAATGTTGCCATGTACTTAAACTGATGTTAGCTTTATGAATTGAATGTTCCCATTGATTCAACTGATTTTAGATTTGCAACAGAAACACTGTCCATTCGAAGTATCCACATCAATTTTACATTTTAGAATGCTCAACATAAAATTACATCTCGTCAAAATCTATGAAGTTTATTCTTGTGGTAGACTTCAGGTTGACAAAAGGCTAGAGAAAACACTTTTTACAGGTTATTAGCAATACTGATCAGCTTTTATTCATGTATCAGTACAGTATTGAATACACGTGTGTACATGCATTTAAACAAAATTACAGTGTGTGAATAGAAGTTGTCTTTCTGGAAATAAAATCATCCCATATGGAGTTATAGAAATATAAACTTGTTTAGCTCATCAATCATGTTTTACCTTTAAATTTAAATTTAAGACACAAAAATTTCTGTCCATGTGACAAACGTTATGTCAGAAAAGATAACAGTAGTTCTTCAAATCAGGTTATATAGATGGTTGAACATCCTAGAAAACACTGAAGTGGTTTTACAGGACGCGTTAACTATTTTTGTTTGTTAAAAAGTCATCATCTACATAAAAAAAAACATTTGAAACTGTCTTGTCTGTCCCAGTGACAAACGTGATTTTCTCGCCATCCTCCTCCATATAATTTCTTAAGAAAAAAGAAAGGTTTTTTGAAAGTTATCTAAATATAAACATTAAGGGTATTAAATCGTACTAGAACAAAATTTTACTGAATCTGTGCCTCTTGCTTCGAGTTATGGTTAGGCAAAGAAAAGTGTCTGTCCATGTGACAAACGTGACGTCTTTAAGATTAACCTCCCATAACTTCTTAAATACTGCTCAAGTTATCTTGATCCTTCTGGATTAACAAGTATAAAGGAGGAAGATTATGTGGAAGCCAAAAATATCCCCCAAAATTGCAGTTGAAAATTTATACTCAATGTCACACAGTTGTAACATTTAGTGTGGAATCACTCACCCCCTCCAGTCGACTTTCAAAAGACGCGACCTTGTTTAAAGTTGGTGAAACAACACCAATAGAGGGCGCTATACAGAGCAGAAAAAAGGCGCATGCGCGCAAACCGCTTGTCGATCTGCGCTGCGTGCGTGCAGAGTCATCGAACCATTCAGCCAACCTTATTAAATGTGACTGAACTTTCTGTAGATGATACAGTGATAGGAGATTGATCGACTTCATCGATCGTTCTTTTTGATCCCGGTCATGGGGACAGTGGCAAAGGTACAGCAAGTTCTTCTAACTCATTAGTTGCTGGTGATGATGGAGGTGTATCAACACCATGAATGTATTGGTTGGCCATTTCGCATAATGTTTGTGCTACTGTTTCTTCATCTGACATTTGATGAAAATCGACTGTGGGGTCATACAATGAGTCACTTCTTTCGAACATTGGTATTCCACGACTGACTTCCCATTGATTACATCTAATGTAATCCCATACTAGCGGATGGCATGACTTTGTAACTTCACCCAATAAATTAAATCTCGTTAATCCTTTATAGTACACTGATCGGTTTTCGATGGCAGATTGTTTGTTTGCGGCAAACCTCCACAGAGGTTTGTTACATGTCAGAAAGACAGGAGTGCGTCGCAAATAGGCCTCGCCTCGATGTTTTATTGGCACCTGCGTATTTTGGCCTTCTAAAATAATTTTAGTGTTTTCAATGATGCACATGTCGATAAAAGGCTCGTTCAAAACAATCAACCTCTTATCGACGCACTCCTGCCATGTGAATGCATATCCGCTCAATCATTGTGTTACTTCACCGACATGTTGTGCCAGTGTTTGAAGAGAATTATCGATCTACGTCTTCCCTGCGTTCGATGCGCCTTCTAATATGAGTGTATTTAATTTGGGTAATATTTTTTATCAAATATTTTACGCACATCACGCTCAAATTGCACCAAGTCTATACCCTGGTGTTGGGCCCACAACATGAGAATTGCGCAACTCTCTCTAGGAGAACAGTAATTGATACCATATTCATTTCCAAACCTCGTACTAGAAAATGTATTATCGGATAATCTTAATTGTTTGTATTCGTCTTCCAATTCTTCCATGGTCTTGTCCAATGAGTTCACCATCACCTGTGTTCTTGCTTTGTCGAATATGCTTCGATAAGTCGATCTATAGTAAATTCTTTCGAACTTTGCTTTCTTGGGTTCGGATTCATGTTTGAATACAGCGTTGATGAGTTGGTTCGATGTTATGCAGTTGTATTTATAGATGAGTGTTCTCAAGAATTCGTTATCGCTCTGAAATAGTTAATAACCGAAACATACATATCTAAAGTTTGTTGAAATAAATTGCAATCACAATTTCAATGGCGATGATGTAAATCAAAAATGCAGAAATAAAACATACCATCGTGAGAAGATCGGTGTCCAAGTTTGCATCTGCACTACCTCTTTCTTTCACTTTTCTCTCTTGCATCGCTCGAATTTCTTCATTCGTTGCATTATAGTATTTAGTAAATACCGGATGACGATGATCGGGATTCGGTGGGAGATTGGCATGGACTAATTTACGTCCGGCCATGCGCAGATATACAGCGAGTGCATTCGGTTCTCTCAACGTGGTCGATTTTACCTCCCAGCACTGCACCTGTAGAGTGTTTTTAAATGTTCTTGCTCTGTATAATTGAGAGAATCCGACGTTTGTGACTAATAGTACATGATAATGAACACCGTTGGATTTGCAGGCGGGTCTGGATGCATCGCTGGTCGGATCGTGTTCGATTAAAATCCATTGATCATCGCCAAAATGTTGTAGTGACGAATAGACAGCTCGGAAATCCACGTCTGCATCGTGATTTAATCGTGATATGATACGACGTAATTGTCTGCGAACAATATTTTAACGATGGAATCTCGCACGACATTAGGTTTCGGTATTAAACGATATTGCTTTGCAGCCATATTTTTGAGCCAACAATCTACCATTTCTTGTGCCATTTTGATTTCGTGTCGATACGATTAAATAATTTAAAAATGCAGCCTTATATACACGAATTTGTAATTACGCTGGTTATACGCTGTAATTACGCACATAACAGAACGCGCTACTGTGCACAGTACAGTGACTCGAAATTTCAATGGCGCGTTAATACGGGAGTGAGTGGTGCGACGTGTATGAAAGTGTCATTGCTCAACGCACGTTTTGGTCTGCCAGCTCGATGTTTGACTTTAGGGATATAAGTACTAACACAAAATTCTCACAAATGGTAACAATTTTCAGATATATGTATCTTTAATAATCAGAGATTATGGTTCCGAGTGTACAACTTGTAAATGATATTCCTACGTTGCACACAATCACTTTTAAAATAGGGAACGTAGTTCTCCATGAGTTTGTGCATGGTTGTCTCTGCTTCACCGTTGGCGGCGCCATAAATGAGACGTTTCAACTCAATATGAAACTCTGATTGACCCCAGCTAGGGTAACACCTAACAATACGCGCACCTAATATCGAGTGTCACACTACTATGCAATACTTCAAGAATGCTGTTGCGGTTAATGTTACTCAAGCTATCTGCACACTGTACCAGGGTTGCCATTTGGCCTTTTTCACGTTCATCCGGGAAGACTATATATTATTCCCTTTAATTCATTCACGAAGGCCTACACATCTGGTCATTATGCCTAGTTATTTAATTCAAAGTTAGGCCTAATTAATAACTTATTCGTAGGGGAAAACGTTAATTAATAACTAATTCGTCGGGAAAAACGAAATTTGGTAGGGAAAAATTGATACTAAGTATGTAGGGATAATGTAGGGGAAATGCGCATGCGTGGTGGGGGAAAACGGCAAATCAAGAGTGGCAGCCCTGGTGATTATGTACCACACATATAATCTAGAATGGTTACTAATCAGCTGTTCGTGGTTTGTTGACATGGTTGATGGATTTTAACTCAATTAAGACAATTATATATTTAGGATAGTAAATGTACATACATCATATCATCTAAAAGGATAAGTTTGTTTTTAATAATAATATTATTCATCATGCACCCACAAGTATTACTGCAAGAAATTTCCATGGGAGTTAACTTGGGAACATTGTATTTGACATGCCTGGGATTTGTTATCTTAAACATGAAATATTAACCCACTGGTTACTGTCATAGAAATAGTATAGTTTGTACAATCACGATGATATAATAGTAATAGTAAGTGAAAGAGAATACAAAGTTGGTAGTTCCCAATTAAATTTAAGGTTTACAACTGTGTAACCCCTGAACCTTTGAAGTTGAAATCTAGCTTAAAATAAAATAGTGGGATATGGGATTTAGTATTTGAATGTTTTTAAGGAATGGTGTGTGGTTGGTTAAAACAGCTGATATTTAAGCACATTTAAAAAAAAAATGTTACAATATTATCTTTCACGTTCTATAAATAAATTGTGTAATAATACATTTGTTATTTCACACATAATTAATTATAAATGTATTTCAATTTTTTAAGGTAATAGCTACATCTACAAGAATGGCACAAGCAAGCCCAAAGATCTAGCGATCAGGACTCCGCCACTGAGCTACTTAAGCCCCTCCTGCACCACCAGCATTCCGCATTCTCCTAGAACAGGGGTGGGCAACCTTTTTGAATGAATGGGCCACATATAAGGAGTGAAAAATTGACTGGGCCGCAGTCACCCCTCTTAAGAACACCAGTAACTGCGCAGTGTCGGATGCATCAGTGCTCTCGTCGAGGGCAATTGAATAATTACAGAATGACTGTGCGCAGGTGGTGAGCTGCGACCTGCTTTCTGTAGACATTTCCGTGATTCTTGATGTCACCGTTTTTCTGGACAAACTTATTTCTTTGAACTTATGTTCTTGCTTAGGGCAAACCGATTTGGCGCATTCAAGAACACACTCCTTAACAAACTCTCCATCTTGAAAGGGTTTGCAGCGCTTTGCAATTAGGTGAGCTACTCTATAACTTGCAGAAACAGCAGCAGCGTTTGAAGCTGAAGCGAAGAAACCAAGTGTTTTCTGTTGCCCCAGTTTTTTCTTGAGTTCTGTAATTTTCATGTTCCTAATTTCAGGAGCCATATCTTTGTAGGTATCCTTATGATGCGTGTCATAGTGGCGCTTCACATTGTACTCTTTGAATACCGATAGAATGGTGCCGCACAAGAGGCAGTGTGGTTTTCCATTATGTTCAACAAAGAAATAATCTGTAGTCCAAGACTCGTTAAAACCGCGATTTTCACTCTCCACCTTGCGACGTTTGGATTGAGATGTTGCCATTTCAAAAACAACAATGTGTGCTTACTCAAATTGTAATGATTAGTGTTCAATATTAACACCTCCGTAACAAAGCCAGATTTTATAGCAGCTGCTATAGTACTAATTACTATCACCACTATGCGTATTGCAAAATAAGGTGAATTCCACCGCTCCACTATGCGGATTGCACAATAAGGGGAATTCCACCGCTCGTTCCATGCTAACACTGACAGACGTAAAGCTGAAGGGTTACTGTACTAACGTAGTAACAGCGTTGAATGATCGATCCTTATAAGGCAGGTTAAGGTCAAACCAAAATCAAAGTAAATAAAAGGGTTTTACGTCATCAAAGGTCACACCAATTTGCAAAACGTTTGTGAATAGCTGATCACAAGTGAATGGTGATGATACGCACGTTGAGGAACATCATTAGTGCCGATAAATGCTAAGCAGCTAGCTCGTTTTTTGTGATGATGTAAAATAGATTGATTTTTTTTCTTTTTCTTGAGACATCTCGCGGGCCGCAAAAAAATCACTGGCGGGCCGCATGTGGCCCGCGGGCCGTAGGTTGCCCACCCCTGTCCTAGAAGATGATCAAAGCATACATATCGAAATGTTGAGTTAACCAAAGGTTCTTCTCAGAACCCTTACTACTCAAAAGAGATTATTATATACAGTCATCGCAAATCTTACTATATCTAAAGATGATGCTTCATATCTACATACTTACAGAAATACATTTTGGCATTATACAATCCAAAATCCCTGCTAAGCCATGAAATATGTTGTTAATGTTAGATGTATAAATATATTTTTGTACCATTTATAAATAGAGAATTCGCTGTTGCAAACTGCTTACCAACCTAAAAGAACCGTAGTATATAAATGCAAAATAGTAGTTATTGGCCTTACATCTCAAACCTAGCGAGTTCTTTCTCTGAGAAAGAACTTGCTAGGTTCAAAACATAACTGAGGCCAATAACTACTATTTTACATTCATACTATTTTATTAATTCTTTTCTAGAAGAATGTTAAAAAGGAAATATCAATTTTATATTATTCCAGGATGAAATAAGTTTGATAAAATAATGAAATAAAATCTAGTTGCAATCCATATAAACCCACGGGAACACTGTGTTTTATTCATATAAATGTTACTTTTTAATCAGATTTTTGGTTTCATAAGTGTAATATTTTAGGGGTTCAAAGTTACTGACACGAGATACAAAGATGGCTGCCATTATTTAAGAACATGTTTATTAGTAAACACATGACTAACCAAAACCCAACAACAGAGGGCTCACTTCAAGTATTACAGTCTGTTCTTACCAAGTTACCTGTATACTACATTCCTCCCCTTAAAATACCGTCACCCTGTGAGTTTATGTAATAACATAAAAAAAATATATATAACCAGGTATATTATCGACATGAAAATCGTATTGTCACAGGAGCACTTTCTATGGTTAGTCGTTAACAATCATGAAAAATTACTGTTTTATGTTGTAACACAGAAAAATTAAATATGTTAAATTTTTCTTTTGTGCAAAACTTAATAAAAACCCATGAATTACAAAACAAAATGATGCCGTTTTATCATGGACTGATTTCTTAAATGTTAACTTTACTTACAAATTAAGTTTAACCGGTGCCTTACGTACTCTCACAGGTATGATGCACCAAAATGGCCGAAACGGAAGTGGTGAACAACAACAGACAGATTCCGAGACAGACTTTGATAAACATCAGGTTCAGTCAAATTCTGATTCACAGGGCAAAGGTGAATCAACAAGTGCCACTGTAGGCCTACCTGTACCGAGCTCAGAATTAGCACAGGTTTATGATTTAAAAAATATATATATACAGGATGTTACTATGCATTATGGGTAATATTATCATGCCCTGATGTATTCTGACATTATCTTTGGTCTATTGAAGAGAGTAAAGTATCAAAATAAAGGTTATGACTTACTGAGTGTGAATACTGAGTTGGGACCATCATGGGATTACCCACAATTCATTATGGCCATCAATTATTTTTTTTAAATGTTTTTGGAAAAATAGATTAGCAATATAATTGAAAGTTAGTAGTATTAATAAGTCCGATACGACGTAATTGTCTGCGAACAATATTTTAACGATGGAATCTCGCACGACATTAGGTTTCGGTATTAAACGATATTGCTTTGCAGCCATATTTTTGAGCGAACAATCTACCATTTGTTGTGCCATTTTGATTTCGTGTCGATACGATTAAATAATTTAAAAATGCAGCCTTATATACACGAATTTGTAATTACGCTGGTTATACGCTGTAATTACGCACATAACAGAACGCGCTACTGTGCAAAGTACAGTGACTCGAAATTTCAATGGCGCGTTAATACGGGAGTGAGTGGTGCGACGTGTATGAAAGTGTCATTGCTCAACGCACGTTTTGGTCTGCCAGCTCGATGTTTGACTTTAGGGATATAAGTACTAACACAAAATTCTCACAAATGGTAACAATTTTCAGATATATGTATCTTTAATAATCAGAGATTATGGTTCCGAGTGTACAACTTGTAAATGATATTCCTACGTTGCACACAATCACTTTTAAAATAGGGAACGTAGTTTTCCATGAGTTTGTGCATGGTTGTCTCTGCTTCACCGTTGGCGGCGCCATAAATGAGACGTTTCAACTCAATATGAAACTCTGATTGACCCCAGCTAGGGTAACACCTAACAATACGCGCACCTAATATCTAGTGTCACACTACTATGCAATACTTCAAGAATGCTGTTTCGGTTAATGTTACTCAAGCTATCTGCACACTGTACCAGGGTTGCCATTTGGCCTTTTTCACGTTCATCCGGGAAGACTATAATATTCCCTTTAATTCATTCACGAAGGCCTACACATCTGGTCATTATGCCTAGTTATTTAATTCAAAGTTAGGCCTAATTAATAACTTATTCGTAGGGGAAAACGTTAATTAATAACTAATTCGTCGGGAAAAACGAAATTTGGTAGGGAAAAATTGATACTAAGTATGTAGGGATAATGTAGGGGAAATGCGCATGCGTGGTGGGGGAAAACGGCAAATCAAGAGTGGCAGCCCTGGTGATTATGTACCACACATATAATCTAGAATGGTTACTAATCAGCTGTTCGTGGTTTGTTGACATGGTTGATGGATTTTAACTCAATTAAGACAATTATATATTTAGGATAGTAAATGTACATACATCATAATCCATCTAAAAGGATAAGTTTGTTTTTAATAATAATATTATTCATCATGCACCCACAAGTATTACTGCAAGAAATTTCCATGGGAGTTAACTTGGGAACATTGTATTTGACATGCCTGGGATTTGTTATCTTAAACATGAAATATTAACCCACTGGTTACTGTCATAGAAATAGTATAGTTTGTACAATCACGATGATATAATAGTAATAGTAAGTGAAAGAGAATACAAAGTTGGTAGTTCCCAATTAAATTTAAGGTTTACAACTGTGTAACCCCTGAACCTTTGAAGTTGAAATCTAGCTTAAAATAAAATAGTGGGATATGGGATTTAGTATTTGAATGTTTTTAAGGAATGGTGTGTGGTTGGTTAAAACAGCTGATATTTAAGCACATTTAAAAAAAAAATTGTTACAATATTATCTTTCACGTTCTATAAATAAATTGTGTAATAATACATTTGTTATTTCACACATAATTAATTATAAATGTATTTCAATTTTTTAAGGTAATAGCTACATCTACAAGAATGGCACAAGCAAGCCCAAAGATCTAGCGATCAGGACTCCGCCACTGAGCTACTTAAGCCCCTCCTGCACCAGCATTCCGCATTCTCCTAGAAGATGATCAAAGCATACAGATCGAAATGTTGAGTTAACCAAAGGTTCTTCTCAGAACCCTTACTACTCAAAAGAGATTATTATATAAGTCATCGCAAATCTTACTATATCTAAAGATGATGCTTCATATCTACATACTTACAGAAATACATTTTGGCATTATACAATCCAAAATCCCTGCTAAGCCATGTAATATGTTGTTAATGTTAGATGTATAAATATATTTTTGTACTATTTTATAAATAGAGAATTCGCTGTTGCAAACTGCTTACCAACCTAAAGGAACCGTAGTATATAAATGCAAAATAGTAGTTATTGGCCTTACATCTCAAACCTAGCGAGTTCTTTCTCTGAGAAAGAACTTGCTAGGTTCAAAACATAACTGAGGCCAATAACTACTATTTTACATTCATACTATTTTATTAATTCTTTTCTAGAAGAATGTTAAAAAGGAAATATCAATTTTATATTATTCCAGGATGAAATAAGTTTGATAAAATAATGAAATAAAATCTAGTTGCAATCCATATAAACCCACGGGAACACTGTGTTTTATTCATATAAATGTTACTTTTTAATCAGATTTTTGGTTTCATAAGTGTAATATTTTAGGGGTTCAAAGTAACTGACACGAGATACAAAGATGGCTGCCATTATTTAAGAACATGTTTATTAGTAAACACATGACTAACCAAAACCCAACAACAGAGGGCTCACTTCAAGTATTACAGTCTGTTCTTACCAAGTTACCTGTATACTACATTCCTCCCCTTAAAATACCGTCACCCTGTGAGTGTATGTAATAACATAAAAAAATATATATAACCAGGTATATTATCGACATGAAAATCGTATTGTCACAGGAGCACTTTCTATGGTTAGTCGTTAACAATCATGAAAAATTACTGTTTTATGTTGTAACACAGAAAAATTTAATATATTAAATGTTTCTTTTGTGCAAAACTTAATAAAAACCCGTGAATTACAAAACAAAATGATGCCGTTTTATCATGGACTGATTTCTTAAATGTTAACTTTACTTACAAATTAAGTTTAACCGGTGCCTTACGTACTCTCACAGGTATGATGCACCAAAATGGCCGAAACGGAAGTGGTGAACAACAACAGACAGATTCCGAGACAGACTTTGATAAACATCAGGTTCAGTCAAATTCTGATTCACAGGGCAAAGGTGAATCAACACCAAGTGCCACTGTAGGCCTACCTGTACCGAGCTCAGAATTAGCACAGGTTTATGATTTAAAAAATATATATATACAGGATGTTACTATGCATTATGGGTAATATTATCATGCCCTGATGTATTCTGACATTATCTTTGGTCTATTGAAGAGAGTAAAGTATCAAAATAAAGGTTATGACTTACTGAGTGTGAATACTGAGTTGGGACCATCATGGGATTACCCACAATTCATTATGGCCATCAATTATTTTTTTTAAATGTTTTTGGAAAAATAGATTAGCAATATAATTGAAAGTTAGTAGTATTAATAAGTGAGCACAGACATGAATAAAATCTCTTTTAGGATATGAAGTTCTGAAAAGAACTGTTGGTTTTGAGGTTCTGCAGAGAATGATTGCTTGTAGAAGCTTCAATCAGTTGCCTCAACTGCCAGGCTGTAAACAGAGCATAATGAAAAGTATGTATACAAAATAGGACAAAAGCCCCTTGTGTGAACTGAACACGCGCGCCCTATTAAACCCGTGTACAAAATTACGTACACACGTACACACACACACAGGCGCTGCGCGCCACTCCACACAAAACTTTTTGACCAAAGAATCGTCAACGTCAACTACTGAAAACTGGCATATTAAATCAACCTAATGAGGACTAAATCCTACCTCCCATTCCCCCAAACATGTCACAAATGATGCTTTGTATTTCCCAGGAGCATGATTCTTAGCATTGTCTATGTTTTTCGACAGAAATATAACATTAAATTTACATGAAATTTACTCATCTTCGTTTGGTTTATCACAAACGCAAGAGACGGCATTCGAAGAGCAGATTGGTACCTAGACTCACAGTACATGTGTTATACATTGTTCTGTAAATGGTATGTGCCCTGTAATATCCCAACATAACCGTAGATCTGATTGGGTATAAGTTTGTTAATTAAAAATGGTCGTTGGAAAATATTGTCCAATAGACACAGCTGTTGTATCACTGTGAAGGGAATTTCATGGGCTTAAATAATGACGTCACCCCAAAGAACAAACATACTTCTTGTTTTGGTTACCAGACGTTGAACAAGGCCATGAGATAAAAAAAATAGTTTCTGTTTGCGTTTCGTGCTTTATTGAATAGGCTTTTCTGCCAAGTCGTGGTATGAATCAAGTTTTGTAAATTATATTGGGGTAATCATTTTCATGGTAATAATGTAAAACATTAATATCATTAGAAAGGCCTTGAATTTTTATTTCATATTCTGATCACCCCGAGTTTACAGGCTTGTCCATTTCAGTGCTATGACAGATTTTAAGGAGCAACTGCTTTTAAAATGTAATGCTTAGACGTGCTTTGTGTGTGACGTGCACAGTGATGATGCGCAAGTGTCCATAACTTTTCATTATGCTGCTGAGATTCAGTTGTGTACAGGTGCAGTGCAAAGACAGGAAACGAAAGAGAAGACCCAGTCGTCGTAAGACCCTAAGGATTAGGACTGAATTGGGATGAGGAGAAAACCGTGGGTATAGATGACCCATTGGTTTGCCTAACTGTGTTTGTGTTGAGGTGGGGATCGTGGGTATAGAAGACCCAGTGGTCTGACTGCATGAAAGAAGTGCATGGTCACAAACATCAGTCTTGAAAATATCCTGTCGTGAATGGACAGTAATTCCTTGAGACTTTGATCTCTGTGCAAATAGAATAGATAATAATAGAAATACAATGGAAATATGGTTAGATGACCACAAAATTAAAATTGCAACACACTATTATCATGTGGAATGCTAAATACATTATCACATCAGGTAACCTACCATCTACAAAAAAATATGAAAATCACAAACAATGTGATTTTTTAATTTTTATTATTATTGTTTTTTTAACAGATATAAAACAAAGAACAATTTCAGTTTGTACTTACCAATTAGAAATACAATAGAAAAGTAGCTGGATATATGTACACAACATATTTGTGTTTATTTTTTTAATTTTATTTTTTGTTATTTTTATTTTGTTATTTTTTTTTTCAACAGATATAAAACAAATAACAATTTCGGATTGTACTTACCAATTAGAAATATGGTTGAATAAATTTACACATCTTTTATTTCTTTATTTCTTTTATTAAAAAAAAACAATGTCAGTTTGTACTTACCAATTATATTCCCTACCAATTTCCTACCAGTGTATTACTACTTCTGAATGGACTTACTATGTCTGAGGTATACAAATTATAGATTTCAGTTTCAGTCATCGTCCTCGTGGTGTCTCGAAGAATGATAGGCCTGGAAGCATTCCCCAGGATGAAGATGGGGCTTGTCAGCACATCCGCCACAGATGTAGACTGTCCCCCTGCGTTGATTTGGGGTGCTACATACCATACAATTCCTGCCATAAGCCTCTGTTTTGCAGACCAGGTGCTTGTTTCCTTGAAGACGCTCTATTGGGTTTCCTTGAAGACGCTCTATTGGGTTTCTTGCCTGGGTCGTCCTGTTCGTCGTTCTTGGAACTCTTCCGGTGGGGCGATCATTGCTGCTTCTTCTGCCAATAAAGTGATGAGAGACTTCTTGAATTTGTGAAGGCTGACCTTCTTGTCAGGATCCGGTCTTGTGAGCGAGTATAGGATGTATGCATTGGACTGGCAGACCTCTAACAACCAGAAGAATACTCTTTTCCACCATTTCTTTGTCTTCCTGCTGAACTGGCTGTAGTACGAGACAGTCTGATCGACTCTGTCGCAACCGTTCATCGAGTGGTTGTAGTCATGGATGACAGCTGGCATCGGTACACGCTCCCCAAATTTCCTGGTGATTTCGATGATCTCAGTAGATGACTTGGTAGAAACTAAAAGGCAGGGTTTACGGGCTTTCTTGTCCCTCCATGCTGTACATAGTGTGGTGCCATCTTCACTTCGATAGAATTTTGCCTTTCGATGTTTTAGTGTGATCTTCTTTATTTCAAGGGGGAGATTCCTTCTGTTGACGTTGAGTGTTCCTGTGTAATACATCTTACTGGATGTCAAGTAGGTGATGAGTTTGTCTGTTGTGTAGTAGCGGTCCGCAAATATGTGATGCCCTTTTCCTAGTGGCCGAAGGAGATACTCAAACACCTTCTCAGCTTGTCCACTTGAAGTATCCATGTCAGGGTTATACGATGTCTCCTTCCCGGCATGATTTTTCATTATTTTCATGGACTTCTCGATGTGGAATGAGCCAAACATTTAATTTTGTCATATCATTTTTTTTTTTTACATGTCCATGTATGTATAGACAAACCCATTGGAAGTCCTGTACCAGTGTTTCCCACCATGTGTCACAAATAAGCTTTGCATTAATTTGTTTTACACGTTGCAGGCATTTCCGACCAATGATGTTATGTTGGCGCAAATATGAAAAAGCCAGCAAGGCCCGATGCCTTGCGTGTGCGTGAGCGTAAAAACACTGATATAGGACATACATTGTATATAATTGAATTAAAATGGATCAGTCTGTAAGTGTAACTTAGAACACTGAACTGTGACTTTTTAGGAACACTTACTTTTGGGGTATGCTGGGTTTAATTAATTCGCAGGGGTACTGGAGGCTTAACTTGTTGGAAGAAGTCTCCAGCTGTCGGCGGTGCTGGTTTGTTGACCTGGAGGCAGATGTAAAACTTCCAAATTTCACCGTTTCGTAGTCAACAAACGAGTCTAATCTTGGCATTCCTTGGAAAAAACAATCAATGGAAGTTCATTAGGAAAGGTTTGGCAACTAAAAGTTGACTTAATCAAACCTTTTGAAAAAACAAGTTTCTGGATTGCATTTGAATTAGACACTGTGTGTAGGAAATAGTGTTGTCAAATCACACATTAAGACCATGCACAGGAGTAGTTCACAATGCTTTGTTTACTCATTACCAAACTTGTATAGAAATGTACATGAGTATTGGGGGGTGCAGTGTTTTACATGTACAGTACAATGTATGTAGATTGGACTCGTAATTAGTCTTGTCTTCTTTCAACACCCATCTACATCTATACATGTGAACAATTTCAAACATATTGGTCGTCTCTTTTTCAGTTTCAGCTTCAGACTACCACCTATTAACTATAAGACTGAAATCCTCCCAGTTTAATAGACATGTTTGGGAAAATTTTAAAAACCATTTACCGAAATCATCCTCATTTTTCTGTTTCCACCTTTTTTTGTTGATTCTCCCTTGTTTCACCCATCGGCAACCTCTTTACCATGGCAAGGTAGTGCAGGTAGGAGGCACTGTTGCGCTGTGAAAAATGTAAAATCATATTCCTTACATCAGTTAAAAGATTGTTTTATTCCAAGAATATGTAAAATAACGTGTAAGCCCTAACCTGATGGAAATAAAGATGAATTACATGTTTGTTGTAATAAGCAGTTTTCACTAAAAGGATGTAAAGCAATTTGACTCGGTCTTTGATTACATTTTCTTGTTATTTTGGCAACCATGTTTTTTACTTCTACTGAAGGCTTGTGATCAGTACATTGATAAGAACAGACATTGAGGAATGCTTTGGAGGTATGTATAATCGCTGACTGATTTACAAGTGTGCACAAGTTAACCAATCGCATAACCAAAAATATTACCTTGCTAAGTTAAAAAAGTTAACTTTGATGGCTGTTGACAAAAACTTTAGTAATGAAAAATTTTCAGTGATACACATACATGTAGCAGGGTCGTCATAACGATTCATCTACTTACATCAATTTTGTGTTTGTACCAAAGATAGATGTCGACCCGTTTCAACCCTTTGGCATAGCAGTCAGTGACTGGACAGTCTGCCAGCTTCCTCTCATAGGTTTCTTTTTGCTTGTTTTTGGTTTGGTGATGGGCTCCCTTTAAATTAATCAAAATTTATTGACTTTTAATTATTAGGTTATTTAAAACTGGAGTTGTTAATAATTTAAACAATTTTTCTATTTGCAGTTTTGTCTTCTAATTGTTATCATCCAGCAAACTAAAATTATCGTTTCTGAGTGGCCATGAACCATATGTTTTATTTTTATCACAGGATAAAATGCACAGTCAAGAGTACCATTATCCATTATGGCTGAATTTCATGGAACTGCTTTAAAAGCATAATTTTTGGCTTAACAAGTTCCTTTTAAGTATAAGCAGGAAACCAGTCATGTACATGTGATGGTATTTTGGCTGGTAACCTTGTTCTGGGAAGCAAATTTGCTTTGTGCTTATAGCTACTTTTTGTGCTAAAGCAGCTCTATGAAATTGGAAATGGATGGTAAAAAAAATAAAAAATAAATGCAGCTTTCTTCTAATGCTGCCTGTCAACGTTTTTCCAGGTAAGTTTTCAAGAGGAGGGCTTACATGTCGAGTATGTTTTGCAATTCAGGACTTCGAATTCGCAACTCAAAGTTCAGCTCATTTCTTAAATGCCACTGTTATTAGGTGGTCTGTGTATAATGGTCATTTTTTATTTGGAAACAATTAAATATATGATGATTCTACTTGTTTGGTGTGCTAACCTCCATAGATGTCCTCCTGTAATGTTTACAGGAGATACACTTACGAGGGTGGTCTCTAAGATGGTCTTTTCATTGGTTGTGAAATGCTTTGCTGTGGTGGTCCCATCCAGTCATGGAATGGCTAAGGTAATAATAATAATAATAATGGACATTTATGTAGGTACTACATGTGTTGTGTTATGCAATTTGAATTAATTGGCTGTGTCCTCTTCTATCGTCATCCAAGATCCAAGAAAACTAGACTTGGAAGTATGTTAATAGTTCTGAGAGTGATACCATAAAGCTACTTACTTTTGTCTCCCCCTCCCCAGCACATGCATTCGCTTCTTAGCATCAAGAATCTTGTGCATCTTCTTGAGGTGTTGGGCAAGGTGGATGTACTTTGATCCCTCTTTACAAAGTGGGCAAGTGTGAGCCACTCTCCTGGACTGTTGATTAAATGAAACAGAGCAATCATAGGTATTATTTTGAACAGTTGTTTCTTATGACCTGAAAAGAAAAATTAAACATATGTGTAAAAATCATGTCAAAAATCAGAAAACTTATATTAGCTCCATTTAGCATACTTGGAAATGTTCTCAAAATTAATAAGACATGTTTATAAGTTACAGATTAAGTTACAGATTGAACTAAGAACCCATTTTGACTGCAAAGCTATGCCTGCGCAAGTACTGCGTGCGTCACGCGATAGTTTGATCAAACTCCTGGCATGATTGGTCCGTCAACCACTTGGATGCATGTACCAAAAATATAGCGCTTGATGCAGCTCAAAGCTATAACATAAGTTGCCCGTAAAGATGGCATCTATCGGGAACTATCTACGTATACAATGATTGGATGGTGCAGTATTAACAATGTCACAATGTTAAAATAATTTTGGGCAATACTTTTCCAAAATATTTTATAATTATTATAAAATATTTTGGAAAAGTATTGCCCAAAATTATTTTAACATTGTGACATCACACATTTTTAAAACAATAATATTATCATTATTTATCATTGGCAGCCCAACCTTGTAAAAAATTATGGATCAAAATCTCATGTCACCAAAAAAAATGCATTCTGTTATTTTATTATTGACAATTGTGTGAAATATATTTTTACTTGTATGCTCTCTATAATTTACTTTACAATGACAGCCAAATTCCTTATTACGTATATTTATTAATGAATGCCCAGGATATTATGAAAAAAAATGATTAAATTAAGATTTAACTACTTGTTTGTCCTTGTTTTCAGTTGGCTGGGATACATCCTCTTAATTTCATGTCGTCTTGAGCTGAACAAGAATTCTTCACCAGAATCTCCTTGGCAGTCTTGCTCTTCTTCATCTTGATTGTGTGTAATGTCCTCGTCATCACTTTTCTCATCCCCATCTGGTTTCCACTCATCGTCTTCGTCATCTTGTCCATCCTCATTTTCTTCTTCCTCCCCATCATTGATGTCGTCTATAACAACCTCCTCTCCAGCTTCTTCGTCATTGCCATCACACTCAATAACCTCTCTTTCTTCAACAAATCTTCCAGTTTCCTCTGCAGCCTTTCCAGTGGAACATGCGCCCCCATTGCTCATATTAAACAAGATTGAATATGCCTACAGAAAATGATCAGATTGTTTCAAGATAACATAAATACTGTGATCTTTTAACACTAAATGGTTATTTACGTGTGGGTGTGGCCAAAATTTCAAATTCATCTGGACAGGTCAACTTGTTTTTCAAAAACGTACAATATTTGATTTTTTGAAGTGATTTCCTGGACAAGCTGCTTACTATTCAGTTACTTTTCTGTATAAATTTAAATCACAGGGAGTAAAACAAAAACGAAAAAGTATTGGCATAACTCGAGCAAGATGACCTTTAACCTTTAAAGAAAGCCTTCTGATCAGTGATTTCCTGGACATGCTGCTTACTGTTCAGTTATTTTTTTCTGAGAGTGTAACAATTTAAATCACAGGGAGTAAAACAAAACTGAATGTAAATGATTAAGTTTTGATTCATAACCAGGTTACACTTTCACCATCAAGTGTTCTGTCTTTCTGAATAAATTATTTCCTTTGTGAGACAGCTAAAATCGATTCCTGAACATTCCATAACCAAATACAAGTTCAATCTGAAACCCTGGCTCCAAACTGGTACTTTGTATTTGGTCATACAATGTATTCATGGATTTGGCTGCTTTAATACATAGTACATGTACAAGTTAAAGTAGAAGACATTAGTTTTTGTTTAAAACTTTGCCAAGCCTTTTTGTTCTGGTATGTTCTTTGAATTTAAGTATGGGAATGTACTGTTTACAAGTGACCAAATGCACTAAGTGGGAGGCAAGAACTTTAACTTTTGTCAAATAAACTTACATCCTGTTGGTTGGCCATCCTGGAACAATCCTATCTATTAATAAGAAAACAAGAAAAACATTGCATTCATAATAAAAAAGGGTTTCCAAGCAAAGATGTGGATTTAGACCTACATTTTCAAGTAACAAAAGAATTTAAAGCCTTCAAAGGAAGTGTTAATTAAATGTTTCCATTGAGGCCAGCATTGGGAGAGATTATCAGAAAATTTTCTAGAATTATGCAGGAACTTTGCCAATTAAATTTTTGTTTACATCTTTTAAAGTGTAAACATCCAAATGATAGTTTTTTTAAATTCTTTGTTTTTCGGAATAGAATAAAAAAATAATAAAAAAAGGGATTTCAAAGAGCTAGCAAGCAGTTTTTGTAGCATTCCCATAAGTTATGTCTAACATCAGTCTGCATGACTGTAAGCATGGTAAGACATCACTTATAATAAAAATGTTGTAGTTGTCGTAATGGTAACACCAAACAGTAACTGATTTTTTAAATCCTTATTTTACATTTTAAAAACTAAAAAAGAAGAAAATGCTATACTTGCAAATAACTACATTAATATATGTTATGATTTTTAATTAAAATATTTTCAATCAGTAATAGGGAACAAACAAGTGTGTTAAGCACTGTATACTCAGTACTTTCCCCGAGTCCTGTGTCTTTAACGGTGATTTTATTTACAATGTGCCCTCAGTTGTCACGGTGGAACGAGAACATTTCAATTTCGGCCCATTGGTGTAACTTTGAATTATGTAATACTGTGTGTTTAACATCACTCCTGAATTCCAAATACCCTTTTGTTCTCCTATCAATGAATGTAAAGATGTTTGATTTTTTAATTCTGATGATGAATTTTAATCTATGGTACACAGTACAGCAAAACTAAAAATGTATTACTACATACAAATGTTGACTGGTTCTGGCAAAACCTAACCTTTGACCCAATTCAAAAGTGAGATTTTGATAGTTTTCCCAACATCGTTTCAGATAATTAAAAAAAAAAAAAACCTGTAATCGTCATTTTATAATTTTCTTACAAGATATTATTTAAAGTAATTTTTAATTAATTATATTGTAATTAACATTTTTTGTCACTGCATGTTATTGTGATTGTAAGTTATTTTACAAGGGTTGTTATTTCATTTTGTAATTGTTTGTAAATTGTTTGATCAAACATGTGTATAATAAGTCACAACATGTTCATCAGTCACTATAAATAATATAATTATCATTGTTTTCAGTGTTTTAACTTAAACCACAAATTTTGTTAAATGTTGTGAAAATTACATGACTATATGCTGCACACAAAAAAATAATAAAAATCAAGCAACTTTTGTTCATATCAGGTTTATTATTGTGCTAATTTTAGTATGGAATTTTGGAATTCAAACTGTCCATTTGACATTTTATCAACCAAAAAAAAATTGTGATATATTTCTTTTTTCCATGCTCTGACCATTTTCAGCTTTGTTTTTGTTACCACAAAAAGGACTTGATTGTGTATTCCCACCGTGCAAAATTAGTTTCATAAAATCCTACTACTGCACAAAACAGAACTCAAAAGCTTTTACAAGAATAAACTTTTTCTGTTATGTCTTAATTTTTATAAATGTGTTTTATTGACATATTTAAAATTAATTCTGTCAAAGATTTGTGATAGTACAAGAAATACCCCCTTCCCCCAAAAATGGGAAAATAGGAAAGGTATTGTTGTTGTCATTGTCCTCGATCAAGATGACCTTTAACATTGAAAGAAAGCCTTATATTCGACGCAAAACAATTGTTTTTTTTTACATATTTTAAAGCGAATTTGTATAAATGTGACGTCTCTACACAATTCAGACGAACTTTAGACTCTAGACGAGACGTTGACAAGACTTGACCCTTGACCATATCGTGTATTTTTGTTGATACACAGTTTGTTGGAAACACGCCAACTGTGCGCTGCTACTTAGATGTTGTTGCAATGCAGGCGAGCAGTCGATCAAGCAAACCGACCACACACATTCGTATGTCTGCACCTTCCCAAATGTTGTAGAAAGTGACTGATTAGCATGATGTGTCACATAATCTTGTTGTTTTCTTACAACTGTCCACCTGTAACATGAGATGCAGAACTGAAAATAGATGGCTGTGAATGTAATGACTGTGATGTTAAGCATGCATACATACATACGGTTTAACCCAATTTGTAAATATTTAAGACATCGCACCATGTATATACTTCAACATATTAAAGATAACAATCTTGAGATTTTCACAGATATTTCAAGTCATTTGTGAAGTTTTTTTCCAAACTGATTTAGTTATACGTAAAATGAATACAGTAAATAGTGCACTGATTAATATTTTTAACAGGTGTGTTATGTAAATATACCAATGGACAATACTGTGTACATGTTAACTGAATTTAATCTGTAAATTTAAAACACAAGTATTAGTAAATTTAAAGGATTTTTTATTGTCAGCTTTCAAACATGTTGGTCCTCAAGAGAATTAATTCAGTACAATGTACTTATTTTGTTTTTAGCGATAATTTTACTCATCTGTTTAGACAAACTATTTAATAAATGTTAAATATGCTTAGAATTATTAAATTGTTATTACGTGTAGTTACAGTGTAGACCACAAATGTAGTGTGTTTGTGTGCTACAATTCAACATCTTTGCAATACATATTATGTGGGGTGTCTTTTTTATTTTGTTATTTATAGAGTTGCCCCACTTTTTTTTTTCTTCTTTTTTTTGGGGGGGGGGGGGGAGGCAACGGAAAACCATGAATTTTGTTCTCAAATGTTCACATGTTCACTTTGCACAGGTGTCTCTTTCTCTGCATTTGGTTGGCTCCAAATTGATAATGAATATTGCATTTTGTGACCAGTGCCTCAGTTTCAAAAGTATGAACATTTAAAAAGGATAGCTTTTCAGTATCACTTGCCATGTAAATGAATTTATTTGACTTAAAATAAAACTCTTAACCATTGATTTTGAACAAAACATGACAGTTTGTATTAAATTTTTTATTCATTAAGTCTTCTTCGTGTGTTAATTAAATGCACTTCTTACAATGGGACCCCATGGGGAAACCCATGGGAGTTTTCCATAAGGGGATGCACCCACATTTGGATGTAATGTAAACAGATCAGTCTCTTAAAAGTTATATTTTTTAGTTTGTTTAAAAATGGCTAAAGTTCTCCCATTATATAAATTATTTTTTTCAAAATCCTACCACATACATGGAAATATTAAATCCTCTTTAAATATAGAAAATTCTTTAGACCCTCTGTATTGTCCGTAGTGCATTCAACCCCCCCCCCCCCCTTTATAACTGCAAGGTTGATCATGCCAGACAAAAATACTCAGGATTTTGTTCATATCTATCAGGATTTTGTTCCTAATGGCTTATCTTACCTGGAGTTGTTGTTGCTGTTGTTTGGATACAGTCGGTATTTTACTGTGAGGTTGATCCTGCTAGACAAAAATCATAATTGGGGATTAATTTACATATAGGTAGTGTGTTAAGGCATTAATGTTAATCAAATATCTTACCGTACCTGTAGTTGTTGATTGGATGTGGTCAGGTTTTGACTACGAGGTTGATCATGCTGGATGAAAATCATAATCAGGGATTAATTTTTGTTCCTGTCTCTTGATTGTGGTAATATTGAAAGCATCTTGGCAGTCTTGTGTATTTACAGATAGTGTGTTAAGGTATTTAAAAAACATTCAAATTCTGCCGACATTTCCACTTACCCAGTGACTGCATCCAGGTTGATCTTCCTAAAGAAAAAAAACATACACCATGTGGTAAAAAGACGGGCGTTTTCTTTTATTTAGTTGCATGTGATGCACCCACAGTTGGATGTAATGTAAACACAGATCAGTCTCTTAAAAGTTATATAAACAAAATGGAGCATAAACTTATCTTAACAATGGTAGGAGGGATGGGGTGGATTATTGACATTTAGCTGGTGAGGGCATTGGGTGTTGCTAATTGGTTGAGACAAGTGACTTTAGTCCCTGTATAAGGTCCCTTTTGCAAAACGCCATGTACATTTACACTCGTTTTTAAGGATGTTATGTCAAGGAAAGTCTGATTTAAAAAAAAAAAAAATATTCATGAATTAGCTATGGGGATCTCTGTAGCGCTACTTACTTTAGAGGCTGTGTTTAATCACATGTATCTCACAATGGTTTGTTACTACAACGATTTATGCTGCAAAAAAGCAGAATTCTAATCCACGTTGTAACAGATTCCTAACAACTTGGGTCTCATTTGCAGGGTGCACTGACTTTTCTTGTGTACAACACTATAAGAATTGTAAACATGATTGTCTTACTAATATTATGTTGTTTATGTTCCGCCAGGCCAACATCTTGTTTCTCAAGCCCTGCGTGGCAACATAATATGATCGCTGAGTTGATGGCTCATGAGCCATCAACTCGACCACATTGTCAGCTTCGGCTGTTGAGAGCCCTCGAACTGCCTGGATGGGTGAAAAAAAATACCATGCGCAGACTGATTAAAAATATAAGGTATTCATTATTTGATATACATATACATTTTTTTCCCTTATATTCATCATCACACAAGTTGAGTGTGCAAAGTGCTACACACCATAATAATAAGTGTTCAATAATTAATAAAAGTTTGTCATTCGTTAATTTATTTGATTTAAAAAAATCATTGAGGCTCTGGCAGATGATTATAATTGGAACAGCAAAGGCAAGTTCATGTACCTGTGCAGAAGACTGCTCAAATTTAATAAGAGGGCACCGCTGATATCTGGGCGACAAACGGTTGTGCGCGTGCGCTACTTTCACAGTGGGAAATAGCGCCCTCTTGCGGCAATTTCACGGCGCGTCTGGAAGGTCAAACTATTGTTCAAAAAATGCCGTTGGCATCGGGTTGTAGAATATCATTCATAAACAAATTAGACTCATGAATATTCAATAAAGGTCATAGAAGGACCGTTTGGGGTTGTCAGTTGAACATGGCGGCGTCTCACGGACAACTTGTTGACATTTTTAACGTGAAATTCATCGTCAAAATGCATCGATATTTTGATGCAATCGCTGCAATTCTTCCTGGTTTTTTCTTCCATAGATTTTGGAGCTCATTCTCGGCATTTTTTCTAACCTTTCATGACTTGATGGGTCAACATTTCAACGATATAAGTGGAGATAAACTCGTGGAGAATAGTTCTACACAAACGGCTTGTGAGCAAACCGCTGCAGTTTTAAATGGCAGGTATTTCAAAAGTGGTCTTCATTTCGACCGCACATCGTTATTTTTAGCCGTTTAGTTTTGAAACTTGTCCAATTGCCACAAAAAAGCAGGCATTGGTCGATTTATATTATATTTGAAGTACTTTATTAACTTAAATATGATTTAAATTTCAATTAATTTCATGTTAAATGAGTTGGGCTAGTGCAGGGCTCGAATTTGGGGGGGAAAAAAATCACAAGACCACAGGGCTTGTAGCTAAGAATTTTTTACTGGACCGGAACATTTTTTACAAGACTGAAGTCACACTCACACGAGAAGAAAAAACGCACATGTGTGACGCATGGTGCATAAAAGTCGGTCCTCCTGGTTCACCTGTACTCATTCCTCAATCATTTTAACTTAACATATTTACTATTTAGGCCTACGCGAATAGAAAGAAAAATTCATACAGTTTATTTTCTGTATCTTTTATTCTGTATCTTTTATTCGCTCACTGCAAAGAAAAGGTAGTCTCTCAGCTTCCAACATATTTTGGCCGACAGACTTCTTAGCAATTGCTCTGCTTGCTTGTTCATTCTCCATTATTATGTTGTATTGTCGCAACCACCTGAAAAAATAATTGCAGTAAAACATGATCAGCCTCATATGTTGGCCAACTCTAAGCACAACACTATGGTCTTGTGTGTGGTCCAGAACTCTTACCCTCCCCCCTTGAGATAAAAAAAATGCACAATTGAGTTACATCAAAAGGCCCCCCGAATTATTTCTTTGCCCCTGCTTGCCACGCCCCCCCCCCAAATAAAAATGTCTAGTTACGCCAAAGATTTGTTGGTTTGCTTATTTTGAAATTTTTAGCTAACTGGGAATATATTTCTTACAATTTCAGCTCTCGAAGACCAGCCCAAGAAAGCCCCAAATCTGCTTTCAGTGCTAGCTCATGTAGTGCAGGGATATGTGTCTTCATCTGCAGTCGTCCGAGCAGATCTTGGAGGGATTTCTTGGAGCCTGACGTTTTGATGAGATGACCCAGTTGAATAGTAGATTGGCCATCACTGATTTCACACAGATTCTCCTTCAACAACTTGGTTCGACGTTGGATAGTTCTTCTGTTAACCTCGGAGCTTGACTTTTGTGCAAGAGGGACACGCTTAACACACATAGCCTGTGTAAAAATCGTTTAAATTTGTTTAATTTTATGCTCTGGACAACATGTGACCATCTAAAGACCATGTCAGCCTTGCTTAAAATGAGTGCACTTTTCCATACATACCAGGACGCTTCACGCAGGCAAGATTCTATGACGTTATGTTTGAACGAACTGTGATGTCATAGGTGACATGATCTACACTTGGAAATTCTTTATTAAATCATTAAAATGATTATAAAAATGACTCACTGCGCCTTTGGTTGCAAGTCGCACTGTTGTTCCTTGTGTCTCGTTCAAGCATGTCTTCAGGAGATGTGAAGTCAGCTGTTGTCCAACTTTTCCCAGGGGGGCCACGTTACCTTCTAGAATTTCTCTGTAGATTTTGTCATCCACGGTTGATGATTCAGCGTTGGAGCAGTCATGGTCAGTTGTATTGCTCATCCAGCTACTCCTCTTACATAATTTACATTTGACCCTAGCTCTTCGTAGTATATCCATGAAGTATTGTTTGGGGGGAGTTATTTCTTTGAGATTTATGTTTTGTTTGCATGTTTGGCAAATTATTGAACAGGACGCAGTAATACTGAATTCATTCTGAAGGCATGACAAGCAAAATACATGTTCACATGAAGTTTCGACTGGTTGAGATAAAAGTGTATTGCAGAGCTTGCAAACAAAAGATGGATCATCACAAGTGAATTTATCTTTTGGAAATGAGACGGTTTTTTGGAACAATGTCTCAAATCGAGCTGTTACTTCACTTTTGTTATTATGTTCAATTTCAACAAGTTCATTCACTCTTGCAAACTTTGCTTTTTTGGGCTTGCGTCCGCCCTTGTCCTGTGTCACTTTTGAACAAACATCGCAGGGTCCTCTCTCAGGATGTGCACTCCAATCATTTGGCATTTGACGGGGGATTGGTAGAAATAAATTTGAATAGCACAGGTGGCAGATACATGGAGGATGGCGATGGGATTCATCAAACGACACGTCAATATTATTCTTTGCTTTGATTTTATCGGTGTACATGGAACATTTCTTGACTGGTTTGTTTTTGTTTCGCTGTTGAAATTTCTGCACACGATTTCCACAAACTCTGCACAATTTATCTAAATTTTCCTTGTGGCTATCCATTGTTGTGACATAGGTGAAACCAGTCGAGGACTGAAAAAAAAATGGACAGAGATACTTTGAGTGATTTTGATTTAAAGTAGGTTGTACATTTTAATAGGCCTAAGATATAAAAATGTATACATACTGTATTGAGGTTTGCTGTGAAACCTAGCTACTGAGATGGCTTCACAAAAATGGGGGGGGGGGGGGGGTTAAATCTTGAGAAAAGTTTGTTTTATATTGACCTACAATTTGTTACCCCCTCAAGATAAAAACGTTTTTTTTAAATAATGTAGGAAAAGGGAAACCACTTACTAGGCCAATATGAATTTTTTAGTACTTGATTCAGTGTAATTTTAATCAATCTCGTTTTAATTTAATCCATTGTCATGAACTTGATGTAAATAAATAAAATTGTGTAGGCCTAATTAAAAAATGTAAAAATAAATGATTGCATGTAAAATAAAAAAACTGCTTTGTTTTTTTCACTTAGGAATTGTCATATCTTTCTTATTTATAGAAGCCTATATTGTACCAAGCTTGGTTAACAAAGTCCATGAACAAAGTAGGCCTTCATCATTGAAAATGTGTAACTTCTTGCAGACCCGACATCGCCAATTCATATGCGTGTGTACATACATAGATGCATACATGTACGTAGTGTTTGACCTACGTGACCCTACATTTCTTGTATTTGAGACCATGAAACTGACCGGGGAATCCCACGGTTTTATAAAAACATACAAACTTTGCTCTTTTAAAACTATAAACATTTAATAGAAAAACGTTTAAATCTTACTTTCTAAATGCTACAGACAAGTCATCTTCATAGAGAAAATTCTACTTGAAAACAGATTGCTGGAATCAAAAATCGGCCACCAATTTCCCATTGTTTCGCGCCTTCCGGTCGCTGTTTTATTTCAAGTTTATACAAAACTTACAGCCCATACTGACAGCCGCCTACTATTGGTTAAATCTCCCATTTTGATGAATATTCATTAGCAGGAAAAGGTTTTTTATGAATGAGGTCCCCGCGAAAAATGTGCGAGGTCACTTGGTAATGAATATGTATTTTGTATTGACCCCGGATTTTTCTTGCGCGTGCGCACAAACCGCATGTCGCCTGCAGAGCATTTTATACAGCGGTGAGGGATGTGCAATGTGCATGAGACACAAAATTAATCAAAATAAGCTGTATTTCATCTGTTTTAAAAGTTGGTTTTGCCTATTATAAAATAAGTGGTTATATTTATTTATAATTATTTTGTATATTTCTCTGCAGAATTTGAACAGAATTAGCATATACTTTGGTGGCTACAGTCTTCCTGACAATAGTCGGTGTGCAAGTGCCCTGCAGACCGAATGATGTCCACGTCCTCTGCAGCTCCTGGTAGACTTTGTATAAGGTCTTTCCGAAGCTGCCGATAAAAAGGGGCGACTCATCACAAGTAATGTCCATACCTGATGAGAATTACAAGGTAAGGACAAATGTTTTAACCTTAAATTCCACAAAACTATTTTTATGCTTATTTGTTGTACTTATCTTTTGTCTATGTTGGGAAGTATTATATTAAGAAGTAATTAATTAGGGTAATCACGTTCATGTCAAACTAACTTCAAGCACATGTACGCATGTACATACATTTTCAGTTTTTGTCCTTATTAGCCAGTGTTCAAATAATCATAACTCATAAACTGTGAGTGCCCATCCCAAATCTTTCTGGAAATGTTGCTTACATCTTAAGCTAACAATAAAAAAATTACGCATTTTGAAAAATACGCATTTTCGCAAATTGAGGTCAGAGGCCATATATTTACGTAATTTTTTTGTTGTACGTGGTATAATTTTGATCTTATTTTATGAAAGTAAGGCCATTTCAAAGCTTTAAAATGATGTAAAGTTTATCTCTGTGTAGGTGCTTTACTTTTGGAGATATGGCTATCCGAACGTAGCAGGTGATGCTAATTAGTCAAAAGTTCGTTAACCTCTATCTCAAAAACTAATTAACCGAATGACATAAAATTTCACCTCTGGGGGGTTTCTCAAGGAGTCCAATCAGCACAACGAATTTCGTTTCAATCCGTGACGGTCAGGTCCAAATGCGTGTTGAATTCACACGGAATGACCCATGTGTTAGTTTTAAGGTTCTGTGAACTCTGCAACTGTTTTTGTCTCTGCACAAGTGACAATAATGTTTACCATAGCAGTAAAGCACAAAGCTTGTGCTGCTAAATAATCTGAGTCACAAATTTTTGGATGTGGAGGTATTCCAATAGATGAAGGTTGCCATCAAAATGACTTTCAGTTATTAATGTTAAAAGTTATTCTTATTCTCACCTTCGCATCCTCTTGTCAATGGCCAGGCGTGCCGAACATAATACGACAGGTGCTCCTGCAACTGTTGATCCAGAAACAGTGTTGCAGGCCCTGCGCTTGATGTTTTATGTGTTTTCACCTGTAAAAAAACCCCCATTTTTTAATGTCCAATGACATGTCATTTGGCCGTGTCAATATTGAAAACCAATAGTGTACCATACATGTACCTGTAATGCCTTATGAATTTTATAAGGTAATTGAAGTATTTATCGTTACGTGAAATGTAAATTCTATAAATTATGAAGTTTTTATACATTATATGTGACAAAAAATAAATTTCGAAAGAAATAAGTAGAAAAATAGATTAATAATTCCACCCAACTGAAAAAATTGTTTCCACCAAACAAACACGCATGACTCGTGTTTACGTGTCCGTATCTCAGTACAGGCTATTCTCTGCAATTACTAGGGACCGTGGGGTTACAGCCTTGACTCTGAGGTACCATCATACAAGAAATGAATTATCGATATTGATATTTATTAATATTGATACTAATATTAATACTAATATAAATATTGATATTAATATTGATATATTATGTGTGATTTATAACTATTATAATAATTGTAGGCAAATACATGTACATGTAGCTATAAACATTGGATTTAATTTAAGTTATACAGCTGCAGCTTTTATGTGGTCCAAAGGTACACATAATATAACAATGAGATAAACAAAAAAAAAATTCATTTAGTTTTTTAAATTTTTCTTTTGTTTCAATTTATTTTTTGGTGGCCATGTTGAATTATTATAAGTGTGTGCATAAGATTTCAGGTACATTTCCAATGCATGAAGACAATTCAGTTCCTCCATTACATTCGGTATTGGTTACAATTATACAAAATATATATAGAAATGTGAACTCAAAAATTTTTGTTCAGTGGACATGGATCCTCTTGGCAGCCATATTTATTAAATAGACTTCCACATGAATTTAAATAGCAATTATCCAAATCATTAGATCCTCTTTTCACCATGTTTAAAAAAAATCCAATGTTTTCAGTTAAATTCCTGCCATCTTGGATTTTTTTTAGTCATGAACCTATATTTTCAGAACATTGTATTTTCTGAAAGAGGTAAATATACTACTCAAAACAATTTAGGGAACACCGGAATAATCTCGGTTAAAGCAAGATCATTTATTTCAGATAAACACAATGTTTCAGAGAATTGATGAGAAACAACTGCACAATGAAACAGATGATAAAGGATGCATGTAGTGATTACACATTTCATGACATGACTACTGAAAGAGAGAAGGGTTGCAAATGAAAATCCCGGTTCATGGAACATTTCAAACCTATTTGATGTTAAAAATCCAGTGTTCCCTAAATTGTTTTGAGTAGTATAGGTACATTTTGACATGTATAATTATTGCCTTTACTCTATAGGCTTCAGCAATGTGGTATTTCTAGAGCACTATTTGTCCTATAGCACCATGTCCTATAGTGTGAAAAGGCCTGAGGTAGGACGACTTTCTAAATATAGGATTTGGGACTGACCATGGAGGAAAGGTCTGACTTTAGTCTGATATAATAATAATAATAGTGGCTTCTTATATAGCGCACAAATCCATCACGTAGTGACGCTCATGGCGCTCATACCTGTACATGTAATTTTAATGGCTTACCTGTACTATACTTGGCTAAATGAACATAGTTGTGCAACCAATGAGAATTGCCCTTAAAGAATTTGGAAGTTATAGCATGGATCAAAGCTCACCTTAAACACTGTGACCTCTTCAAAGGTTTCTGGCATTGCAACAACTCTTCTTGATCGCCATTCACCGAGAGTGGCATTTTGAATAACACCAGCTCTAGGTGCCTGCCTCAAAATTATCTGGCTGACAAGAATGTTTCTTAATCTGGCACTTGTGACTGATGTCAAGGTCGTCTCTGTAATACAGTAATTTGAGATGGTGTGTAGAAGATTTAGCCATTGCAAATCCTAGGTATTAAAAACAAACTAGTGAAAGTATCACTTCATCAACAAATACATGTAATGGACTTCTATTTTGTGGTCAGTTTTTCTCCAAGAATATTATCTCATAAAATCAGATGCTTGAATGATGTTGTTGGCAAGCTCACCCATGAGAAAACAGATGTGTACATATGTAGGCAAGTATTTGAATGGTATAATTGCCAATACTAATCTCTACCAAATGCCTTGTAAGGGGGATTGGTTGATCGTATTGTTCCCCATCAAATGGTTTTGGATAGTAGGGTTGCTCATGTCTGTAAACGAATTGTCACATGTTTTTTTGTCTCTGGATGTATGTTGTTACAGACAGCACTTGTGCTTTGAGAAACAGTCTGATTTACTGAACCCTTCACTGCTAGGTGAAACAAGATCAGAAAGTTACCCTAGTATGGTTAGGGTTAATGCATGGACGAAAGTTAATGGAAAATAAGATATCACGTGCCGCAGCACGAAGGAAAAAGAAAGAAGAGTATCACATTGAGCAGGGTTAATCCTTACTTGGGTTAGTGAGATTTCCTATCTCCTCTCTGGACCTGGCAAAGAAATCTTCAATATGTCTCCCGTCAATCAATAAATCTGTACATTTTTAAAATATTAATGAACCTGTTCAGTTATACAATATAAATGTGTTTACTTTATTTAACCTTTTTTATTAACCGTGTTTAGTTTATTAACCGTTTGTTTTAACTGTTATCAGTCTCAATATAGTTGAATGTTAGCAAGTTCCTGTTCAATCTGTTAATCCAGTTTTATCCACTTACCACCTATCTGTGACTTGTTGAAATTCATCAGTTTTATAATGCTCGGACGGAGGCTCTGTATGAAGTGGTCGGTGAGTGCAAGTGTTCTGGCTACTCTAGCCGTACTTGCACCAACATTTGTCATGAATTCTAGGTTTACCAATAGAAATTTGGCGAACTGCTTGGTGCTCAACAGATATTTGTATATTGTTTGGGGCTGCTTCTTCATACTTCTCAGTTTCACCAGGAGCCTGAAATAAAATGGAAAAGGGAATCGAACAGTGAATCAAGATTATTTTTGTTGTAATATATTTATGTATATATGTGTATATATGTATGTGTATAAAATATGCAGAAGGTTAGGTTAATGTTAATACTATCACCATTTTGTTATTTTAGTAAGCCCATTTGCTCAAACTCATTTGTTTTCTTTCAATCAATTATTGTGATGATGTGTGGTTTCATGTTTTCTTTCATTTAGTTATAACTGTGCCCACTGAAAACTATTGTGAATTTTGTAAATAGTGGGTAATTACTTCTGAGAAATACTTGGTGTCATGATTTTAGTTAGATTTACTTTTATGATGGCCATAACAAGTTCAAGGTGCCTCACGGTATTGGCATTGCTTTTGTTTTCAGTCGTGCTCCGCCCCCCCCCCCCGCCCCATTGGCAGCGAAGACAATCTCAAATTCCTTGTGCTAATGTACATGTACAATCTCATTTCAATGAGTAATTTCATGTTTTCTTTCATTGAGTTATAACGGTGCTCACTTAAAACTATATTTTGTTTTATTTCAGTCAGTTATTAACCATGTTTAGTTTACTAACCTCTTGTTTTAACTGTTATCATTATTGGTGTAGTTGAATGTTACCAAGTTCCTGTTCAATCTTTTAATCTAGTTGTATCCACTTACCACCTATCCTTGACTTGTTGAAGTTCATCTATTTGAATATGCTTGTATAAAATGATCATTGAGTGCAAGTGTTCTGGCTAATTTTGCTGTACTTGCAGCAACATCTGAGGAGTTATGGGTTTACTATGAGAAATTTTCCAAAATGTTTTATGCTGAGCAGATATTTGTAGATAGTTGATCTGATCTTGATGGTTTAATCGGTAACATATCCAAGGATACATTTTTGAGCTTATTTATTATACAATAGGAAGGTGTTCACTTCATTTAACTCTTTATAATTTATTAACCATGTTTAGTTTACTAATCTCATTTTGTTTTAACTGTTATTTGTAAGAAGGAAGAGTCAGTTTTATTGTCAATCATGTTCATGTTTTCTGTTATTGAGTTATAACTGCTCACTGAAAACTATTGTGAATTTTGTAAATAGTGGGTAATTACTTCTGAGAAATAATTGGTGTCATGATTTTAGTCAGGTAAATTTTCATGGTGGCCATCACGAGTTCCAGCTGCCTCACAGTGTTTTTGGCATTTCTGTGGTTTTCGGTCGTGCCCCCATTTGCAGCGAAAACAAACTCCTCAAATTCCTTGAGTATATCTATACAAAATTGAAAAGAGAAGAAATATTTGAGTTAAATACATGTAACTGCATCACTTGTGATTTGTGAAGTTTGTAACGTTTGATGTCAAAATACATATAATCATGAGAAAAACAAAGTTCCCAAAGGGAAGATCTTATACAGCGTACATATTGGTTAATTGATTAGTTGGGAATCATTAAGGTGTCCAGTGAATCTTCGGGATGGAAATTACCTATTGGTTTGGAAATAGGAGATTCGCAGCTTGGATGGTCGTTGAGGGGCTTCTGCTGTGTCTTTTTTATTTTTCCAAGCAGGAAGTTGTACAGCTTTGATCCTCGCTGTGCATAGTATAAGATTTATGCATATGTGAATACATTTTTAATATGTAATATGAACAATTTTGAACAATTACAAATTTATTAATGCAAAATGTTATTTATAATAATCAAACCATTAAATGTGGGCAATTTTCTGTGGGAGAGAAAAGAAAATTGTCAAAATTTTACATGAGCAATAAAGGAATATTTCATATTGATTTTAGAGCAAAATGTCATAGGGAATAGGTTTGACATAAGGTTGTAAGTTATCAGTGCTCACTGAGCGGGACACAATGATGTAGGGCCATAACTTGTACGTTGTAGGCATGACTCTGCACTTGTGTGTGCTGTTAACACCTAGGCTGTATACTGAAAGTAAATGCAATAATCTAATAGGCTTGTTGAAATTTGTAAATTTATTGAAATGGGAATGAACCTTTAAAAAACTTATTAATTTTTTTTGTTTTTTTGTTAGTGTTTAGGTATTCTTTTTTATTTTAATATCAAAAATATAAATTACATTTCACACAAGAAGACACAAGTCAATGAAAGAGCCCAAGCTGGGACTTCACTAGAGCATTGGGTATTTTTTACATTAAACATTGGGTAAATATCTGAACATTGTACCTTCACATTGTGCATTTTTTGGAGGTGCACATCGACTCTTTTCAGTCCATCTGCATAGCATCCCCTGTAGGGGCATTTGTGTTGTTTTCGAGCCCGCAGTGGTCTCACATCATGATGAGTAGGTTGTCTGCAAATGAATCATGCCATAAAAATTGAAGGTATTATTGGAAAAAGATCATGAATTCCTGTCTTTTAGTTTTCAACATCCACATTCCATAACAACCAAACATTAATAAATTAAGATGGTCACTTTTTATAGATAACACCCAGTAACTGTTTATGATTTGTCTGGGATTTTGTGCAAATCATTTGTGCTTAATTTGGTTGGGCCAATGAAAATAAAGTGATAAGAAAAAAGAAAATTTCTCCTATATCGTAGTACATGTACATGTATTTTAGACTGAAGCATTTCTTAGGACAAATTTCTTGGTGTAAAGATTATATAGTAGGTTTTGAGGTTATTAAGAGAACTCGTCCCTATCAGAGTTGGAGTTCAGTATTGACACATATGCATGTGATATAATCTGCTTTCTTTTTCAATTGAGAATGTACAAGTAACATATGGCACAGGAAAATCTATACAAAGTCATATGCAAGTGAACTTAACCCTCCTACTATTGATTTCCGTTTTGACTGTTGACCCAAATGTGCACACAGGGGCATTTTTGACTGGTTTTGACTGTTATTCTGACCACCCTGAACAATACTAGACAAGGCTTTTATCAGTCAAAATCAGTCGACTCATTTTGACCTGTAAATGTACTTACTACGCATAAGGTTTGACAGTGTTTGACTTTTAAGTACATTAGATATATAAGTGCACAACATTTTGACTGATTTTGAACCTTGTAGTAGAATGGAAGAAAGTGCGATTGCTATAGTCATAGGTCATGCTAGACTTTAGTTTGCACCAACTGTCAGATGGTTTTGAATGGTGCATCAATTTGGATTGAAAAATATGGAATTTATATGTAAACATTGCTATATTTTACTGTGCAATGAAATTGTTCGCTGTTATTATTTACCTCTTTCGTGCTTTATACAACTCCTTCATCCTTGCATCTTTGTTATTTATTTTATGTTGCCGCTGGAGCTGTTGGGATAAATAAATGATTGTACGAGAGCACAGTGTGCACTTTCGTGCAGTTCTCTTTCCCTGTTGATTTAAAGTGATCCAAATCAAATATTGAAATGTGTAAGCAAAGGAAAACATAAAAAGTAACGAACATGTAACTAAAGGGGAAAGAGGACCCCGGTCTTCACTGCGTTCTAATGACTGTATCACACAGTGAAGACCAGGGGAAAAGACAATGATGATTACCATAGCAGTAAAGCACAAAGCTTGTACAGCTAAATAATCTGAGTCACATAAAAACCTGTATTTCAATTGAAGTAACCACCAGCATCCAGCATTACTCTACTCAATGCAACAACATCGCCTTCATGTATGTTGTTGCAGACAGTCCGATTTACTGAACCCTTCACTACTAGGTACAAGATTCACATATGGATCTTATTGCAACTAGCAGGCCTCGACCATTGACCACTGTTGTATGTTGTTGCATTCAGCAGGGTGATAAGAAAGTTACCCAAGCATCATTAGGGTTAAGGCAGTTTGTATTTTATTTATGTATTTAATTAAATATAAATAAAACAATTTCATACAGGTTTATACTTATTCCTCCTCTTTTCTCCACTTGTGGCCTTTTTCGTTGCAGTGCTACATTCAGTGTATAAACCATCTTCGTCTGTTGTCTGCAATGATCAATTAAGTTTAAGTCAATAATAACTCAACTGAAACTCGCTGCTTTCAAGTTAAAAAAATTGATTGATTTATTTTTTTACATTTGAGTTACAAACACTTGTAATTACATTTAAATTCTGTTTTCAAACAGGTGAAATGATGAATGAAGGCTTGTAGAGAACCACCAGGTGATGAACAAAAACATTGTGTAATATGCAGCCAATTAACCAGGAAACACCAGGGTAAGTTCATTTACTTGCACTGATTACACAACACATTGGACAACAAAGCAAGTATGGAAGTGTGTTGCTTATTAGGACACACCCAGGAATTCCAACCAATTTTTCTGAAATCGGCAGAACATGAGTCCAATGCACATGATTGCTCGGCCATGACACTCCACAAGCCAGTTTATTCTTTAATAATTAAACTCTCACATAATTGCAATTTATTTGTTCAAGTCCCTTGTAATTATTATTGTAATGTTATAATAAAATTATGATTTGTGTTTGATCAGCAACTGAAAAATGATGTACCACTTTGCAACATGTTTATGCTAGTCACTTACCGTACTTCTTTCTGAAGGGACATAGCTGCACTCATCCCCACAACCATCTTCATCCTCGTATTCATCTTCCTCGTCCTCTTCATCGTCCTCTTGCTCTTCATTTTCTTCTTCGTCATTTTCTTCTTCGTCATCGTTCACTTCAACACTTTCACCATCTCCTTCGGCTTCATATTTTTCACCAAGATTTTCCTGTACAGAGACATAAACAGTAGCCATGTATGTGTTAACACTTAAACCCTAACCACCCAAAAACCTCCAAAATCCGTCAGCAGGTTTGGCTTGATTTTAATGGATTTGGTACGGTTGGGCCTTATCAACCATGCGTAGCATGGGGCCAGGCATTGTAAAATAAAACTCCCCAGATATGGCCACAGACTTAACATGTGTTGATTGATTTTGGAGGATTTTGTACAGTCTTGAGCAATATCACCTAGGGAGTTAGGGTTAAGGAACAGCTTTGAATGAATGTAAATTCCAATCAATGTGCCCGAAAAGGAAATGTACATACATGTGTGACATACTGTTTCACAATAAGTGCTGTCGGACTAAGACTGTTACAAAAGGAACAATCTAGAGATCTGCTTTATTTGTTTTCGGGGTCCATAAATACCTCTATATCTCCTCTTCCTTCCTGAATTTCATTGAAATACCACATAGCCTGAAATAGAAGTAGAAAAGAGTGTTGAGGTCGTTTTATTCACCACTTTATTTTATTATTTAATGTAAACGAAAATTCATTAGCAAGAACTACTCTGTGCAGTGTGTTTCATAAAATGATTATCATACAATGTCATACATGTAAGTAAGACTTGAAGGTTTGCATGGTGGAAGAACAATAAACTGAAAGGTTTGCGGTGACACCATGTGATGAGTAAAAATGTACGCATCACATGGTGTCACCGCAAACCTTTCAGTTTATTGTCATACATGTACTTACGTCCTTTTCCATTCTGGCTTTTGAAGTCCGTCTGTGGAAAAGTTATTATTTTTTTTTTTTAAACTAGAGGTTAAGCTTTTGATGAAAACGCTGACATAAAGATGCATAAAAATAATACTCAATTATATATACTGGTAAAGACAAACTTTCCAAAAAGATGTGTAAGAAGTGTAATGCATGATGGTTAAATTCCTGAAAAATGGCCTTTATATTGTAAAATGATATTCACCCAGTCATTACCACAATTTCATTCATTCACATACATGTAAAACTTATGTTTACCACTTTAATGACACGATTATCATGGTTATTCACATTACAAAACCGGTTACTCACGTTACATACTTACACACGTTACATACACACTCACGTTACTATTTTCATTTCCTTGTATTCTTGAAGTGTTTGTATAAAGATAATTTATTAAACTGTTTTCATATAAGAGATCATGAATAGGAAGAAAATTCCAGTTGTCATATTTGGAATCAAATGAAAAATTCAACTATAAAAAAATTCATATTTTTGGTTACATTACCCTCAAGTGTCTAATATCCTGCTTTCTCAAAACTTTACGTGACTAGATATGCAAAAAAAAAGAGAATTGGTGCCATATGCATTTAGGAAATCAACAATTTCAATGGGCTATATATATAACATGTCAATAAACTGAGGACAAATACCAAATCAACATATTTTTGGGGAAAATATTTGAGTCAGCACATCATTCTACTTCAAGTGATCATTTCTCAAAAGATACAAATAGGCTGTATACTCCCCAGGGAGCTGAAAAAGATTGTAGCAATGATATTGGCCCAGTGACTGAGTGAACCAGGAGTATTATACCTGAACATGAGGTGTTTCATTTAGGTTTACCTCCTGCAAGTTTTCATGAGATAACCTTCACTGTTGAAAATAGCCATGTATTGTCCTTTCTGTCTCGGTGGAATTGGCCTGTTATGTTCATATGGATTTAGATTACATGCACTTATAACTTCAACAGAAATGTTGAAAATGTTTTTAAAATATTTTGAGCACGTTGGTTTCTGTAATGTCAGCCACGGTTTCAACCAACCTCTCTTCTCTGAGAAACTGAACATGAAATCACAATGTTTCAATATTGTGTTCTATGTTTGGGTCCAAGTATCCCTCATGTCAAACAGTCCAACTGGGTAATTATGGTTTAGATACTAAAGCAGACTTCAGAACTAAAACTTGTTAAAAATATTTTGTCACTGTGCAATTAGGTTTGGTCATTTTGACAGTATCTAGTTCTACAGTATTGGGCCCATGTAGAGTGGCAGGCAATGGCATCCATTTTTCATACATTGTTGTGTGGTAGACTGGGAGGGGATAAAATACAGCTAGCATGCATGCCACTCCTGAACTTCACAGGCATGCAACTTTTCAGCTGATCAGCTGATTTCCTCTTTTTTTCTTTCATAGTAGTGTTATAGAAAACTGAAAAACACTGTACAAAGTTTTGTGTGCTCGGCCATTTTCTTTTTTCTTTTGTAATTACAAAGTTGCATGTCTGACTTCAGTGCAATGGTATACAGTAAATAAAATATCAAATGTTACAATGAAACATTTTTATGAGGGTTGCTTGTGTAGGCAATTACGTGGTATTTTATGACTTGTAACATAAACAATTCCTCCCATGCTTTTCAATTTTACCTGAAGGAAGAGCTAGTCTGCACTCTTCCGTAGATTGATTTTATCGTATCAGACTGGAACAAGTTTGCAACACATGTTACACTTGACTGATGTGATTTTTTTTTCATAAATATGTTCATTTATCAGGCGATAGCTAGTACATAAGTTGTCACTGAAAGCAATCAAAGCTGGTTGACTGGTTGATCCTAGTGTTGTGGGAAAGCTATTCTGCAGTCGTCAATGCTCAGATCAGAGGTGATGCATAGAGGCTTACATCTACATCTATGCTCAAGACCCCTAATCTTCAAAAGGACAGTTTGTATATAAAAAACTGACCAACAGAAGTCACTACATATTTAGCGATCAGCCTGTAACATTGTACATTTTTCCTTTTTCTATTCACAACGACGACGGCTTTAGGGAAAGGCAAAATCAACGCCATCGTAACAACGATGGATTTGCAGTTAGAGATGTGCTCGCTGGATATGTAGCGATGATCGCACAAGGACTTTAGTGAAATATGCTCCAAGGCACAAATCCTCCCTTCACTGAAACCCTTCTAATTCATAGTTTTCATCTTATAAATATGTAATTCACTTGTATCTGTATACATTGATATGGAAATAAAGTGGAAATGGCCCATGATGTGTCCAACATTATTTAAGATAAATAAAAAGAAAATGTTGAATTTTTTTTTTATAAGCCTTATTTAATTGCAAGTACAACATTGCTTAATCATTGTCACTATGCTCTGGTTGAAGTGCGTATTTTTTAGTATTATTTATGGAATAACAGTGTGATGACCCATTTTTCTCTGCCCAGCAATGATTGGTTTGGGGGATGGCCACTGTTAAGGGAACTCACCTTTGTCCATCCCAAAACCAATTATATATTGGTCAGTGCAGGCCGGGTCATAACTGTTATTCCCAAGAAAAAATAACTGTTGCCATATTTACACAATTATGTGCTAATTCTCAAAGCTAGTCTTTATATCACATGATAATATACCCCACATGATTGGGTCTTGACTTATCAGAACCCATGAAATCCTCACATATCCATTAAATAAAGATATTATACATAATCATCATTTGGTGACAATAATACTTAATGTTCAGGTGGTTCATGTTTCGTTTATTTTCTACTCCTGAATGTAAATATTTTCAGTGCTTATCAATAAAAGAACACTTTGTGAATGGAGGGCCATCTAGAAACTTATATGGCTTCTTTTTATGGTGATCCTTTAATTTGTAGGTGCCAACGGTAGAGTGGAAATAATAATTTATTAATTTTCGGACGCGCTTATACTGCAGCTCAGGGAACCTCGTTCCCATAATAGCGCGCGTTGTCGTTTTGATCAAGCAAGGCATGTTGAGAACAACGGATCAGCGAGATCGTACATGCGTGGGAACGAAGTTGGGATGCAAAGCTCAAAGCGTGTGACGTCAGATCTTCAGGCTAAATATAAATGCATATTGTGTACTTAATTATGTAGGCCTACGTGTGTCATACGTCAAATAGCTCCCGTTTTGTTTTAACCTGCCGCTCGCGAGGTGCTACATGTATGTTAGTTGATGCATAGGGCATTATTTCGTCGTTTCTATTTTTAAAACAATAATGTATATGTATACATATATTTATTTATTTATTATATGTGTGTGTTTATTTGTTTAATTTTTTTATTTATTATTTATGAATTAATCGTTCATCACCAACGACGTTGCCCTACCGCTCTTAAAACTAAAGTGGGATCAACATTTTAAAGTTTGGTCACTATGACAACTCTTTATAAAGTTGGATTTAAATTTTAAGTGTTGAATCAACATGATTAAGTTGGACTTAACTTGACTCCCTGCGGCGAGTGAGCCCTACTGTTGTTTACAGTAGGTAAATTAATTATTTTTAATTACTTCTTAATTAATTGGTCCAATTGGGTGTTTTGTTTAATTTTTTAAATATTTATTTTGCATTTTGAACTAAGTATTTGTCCTAATCTTGGAAGATCACATCATATTCAAAGGTTACTTTCTGAGAAGTTTTTAAGACTTGTTCAAACCGTTTTTTAAGGGTGTTATTAAAGACGTTTTTAAGATGTATGTTCATGTAAATGATCTCATGATGTTTTGATAAACATGTCTTTGTACATATTTAACCATAAACGAAGACTTTATGTATTATACAGGCCTGTTATTTATCAGGATTTTTCATTGAACACCCTTAACTTCCAGATTGTCTTGTAAGAGGTGAAGTTGCCATCACAGGGCAGAAAGATATCACCAGACCTCTAAATTTCTATTTGTGGGGATGTGGAGAGTCTGTAAACCTGTAAAATGTAACATCCTGTATATATTTAGGGGCTGATCATCTCCTGACCAAGAAGAGGGTACTGCTTGAAGTATTTTTCAGGATTTTTCATTTCCTTACAATCACACCCCTGATTATAAAAGAGTTTTGAAATTAAGAATTTACTTTAATTTTGTCGGCTCAGTACTATAAGGTCCTTATTTGCAATTTCATATACGTAATAATTAAAAGGGTTTTAAATCTAAAAAAAAAACATCAAATACCAGAGATAAGTATTTTCCTAACAAAATTCTTGTTTATCTTGGCCAAACAAATACATTGGGGAAGATAACCAATAAACTCAATTTACCAGGCTGTTCAAAATATGGAAACCAATTTTATGAAATTGATACAACTGTAATAAGGACTCGATATTACTGAACCAACTATTTTAGATACTAAAAGTGAAGCTTCCCTTTCGAGGCAGTATAATTTACATGCGGAATTCCATGATTTATTCATGCTTTAAAATCATAAGCAGATGAAAATTCACTTAGATTTATACAAACATTTTATATAATGTTTTTCCAATTTTAAATGTTGTTATTATTTAATTGTCATTTAAAAAGGTACCAAATAGTACTCCTCTGACCCTCTGGACTTCAAGAAAAACATCTATTTTATAAAACAAGCAGTAAAGACTCAGTCACAATAGATTTTTCGGAGGAGAAAATACACTTATATATTTTTAGTTTAATTTCAATATAAGGTTCGTTCTTGTGCCCTTTAGTTAACCAGTTGCCAAAGATAGAACACGAAAATTGTACTATGTAATATTGAACATTGCTTTATTTATTTAAAATTGAAATTATTTATTATGTGACTCTTACATTTACATTTTTTAATAATATGTAAATGTTGTAGTAGCTACTTGCGCAGCCCTAGGGTTTGCTGAGGTGTAAACGTCAACAGGGGATGGGACTTGAATCCCTGGTTGGACCACTCAGGACAAAAAGTAGGTAGTTGCATCTGACATCAATGGTTATTTATTGGTACAACAACCAACTCCAAGAAACACCCTGTATAATGTAGGGATTTGGGGGTTTCGTAATCATTTTTGTATTAATCACGCACCATCAGTTGGTTTGTTTACATATTTCTTTAATCATATGCTAATTATGAACTCTGACTCTTTGCATAAACATTTAGGACAAGTGGTGTACGTGACCAATAGAAAACTTTTCCTTTGAAGTAGAAATAATCGATTCTTGTACTGGTTTCAGTGATTCCGGTTATTTGTGGTTTTGCATGACCTTTTACATTAATAGCATTGGGAATCGATTCTTTGTCATGCCGTAGTAGTCCATAGTATAACTTATGGTAGTATCGATTAAACGCGGCATGGTTAGACAGCTCAGCAAAAGAACGATCTTCTTGTTGTCGGCTGCTTTCAGCTGTGCTCTTTTGAAGAATTTAGACAGAGAAAACCCCTTTTTGGAGCTAAAACAAGGTAAATCATATTTTTCAGTTGTCTATATGTGTATCCTGGAAAACCAATATGTGACCGTTAATATGCTATGAGAGAGTTTTTAATCATGTCTTAAAACCATGGAACGATAGCTGTGTTATACCGATTTACGTGTGTAGGGATTATTGTAGCGTTGCGTAGTAATAAGCTATTCACAATGTACGGTACAGAGTTTGGCCGAGTAGTCCGCTGATGTCACGCTGTGCGTGCCTCCGCCTAGGCTTCTTTCACTGTTTGGTCGGCTGTTGTCACGCTATGCGTGCCTCCGCCTGGGCTTCTGTCAATGTGAATTTACTGTGCGCTGTTTTGTTATTTTCTACACATGTGGATCGTGTTGAAGGTGGTCATTATTGTAAGTTATAGAGCTAATGGTTTGTGCTTATTTAGGCCAGTCCTTACTCTGTAGATAAGTTTATGAACTTATTGTTACATATGGGTTTTCATCCGCAGTTAGTCAACTGGTTCTCTTGGTTTGTCCACAATATCATAGACAACTTAAAGAATTCCATCAAGGGTAAGAAATCTCATTCAAAATATATTTAGGCCTACATAAATTTATGTAGAGCTACACATAGACTGTAATGAGTCAGAGTCACTAAATGTTTTGGTTAAAATGTTTATTTATTTTATTTATTAGAAATCAATTGATTGTATTTCTGTCTTTGTATTGTTATAGGGTCTCTTTTTTATATGATGTCAATAAACGAAAAGGAACTGTGCTGTGTACCATAATTTGCTGTCCCAGGCTTGGATCTCAATCAAATCACTCAGGTGGGGTCCGAACCAGTCATCTAGCAATGGCTCCCATCGTTACAATAACAAATACAGAATTTCAAAATACAGCTCACATTGCCATTGTACACATACATGTACATAACATAAGTACACCATACTTCAATTCATATACAGCAACACATACACTACACATACATAGGCATTATATGATCCTAGGTCCCGACAAGACATAGCTAAACGCAAGGTAAAATTCACACAAAATCAACAATTTATAACTTGTATCTCAACTCACCCAGTCCTGGATAATCAAGTTGGACACTCAATAGGTTGTTCCACAAACTGTCATATTGTATCATACAAATATGCTGAATTTATACTTCAGAAGTTTAACAAACTTGTCGATCGTGTATCACCAAAGCGCGGGCAAACATACCCGTCAAGTGAGGGCGCACTTGCGTCCACCACAAAAATACACTGAATTTTGAGTAGCTACATGAATTAATTTGATTTCTGCTGATGTTAAATTTAATTTTTTTTATTGCTTATTGCATTTGCTTGCCATTGCCGAATATTAAATAAAAGTGTTGAGAAAATTATATTTTGAATGGTTTTAATGTGTACAGTCAATAAGCCTACATTTATCAAATTGTACACTCACAGTTGCCACGCTGTAGAGACACAATACAGTGATTGTTGTGTAACAGCGAATTGTACATTTACAAGCATCCACTGTTGACAAACAGACAGAATTACAGTAGAATTTACTTGAATAATAAGTAGATACCGCTGTTGTTTTACAACGGAAAACTATGTTGATGTACAACCAAAATTACGGTAAATCTACTGTACGTAAAAGTAACCACTGTGGTACCAATTGAAAACACTGTAAATGTACAGGAATTTTTTAACAGTGTGGAGAAAGTGGCGCTGGTGGAGGTTTGTGAGGGCGAGGCATCTGGGTTGGTTCGGCTGTGCTTTGGGGAGCCTCTGCTTGTTGAGAAGGTTCGCGATCAAGTGGGTACAACCCCCACACTTTCTGAATCCGTTTACCGCATTACTTGGTGTTGCAGCACCTTCCCAACTAAGACGGAAGACAGACGCAAAGGTGCGTTTGGTCACTTGTGCTCCAGGATGTGTGATTTGAAACATGCGGACGTCATACCCCCAGCGTTTCTTTAGGGAGCGGAAGCATGACACGTCAAGTGGCTGAAGTATGTGCGTTGTATAAGGTGGGAGGCAGTAGAGAACGATCTGATTTTCTTTACAAAACATTGCCGTCTCCAGGTTGATATGGGTGCTGTGGCCATCTACAAACAGCACAACCGGCCGTTTGATGGAATTTCTCTGGACGAAAGGCAAGAAATGGTTGGTTGTCCACTCGTAGAAAACGGCCGAATCTATCCACCCATTATCACGTCTTCCGAAGATTGAGCCCTCGGGACCTCCTTCGACATGGTTGTAGTGAAATCTTACTCCGGAAAAAAATCATCATCGGTGGTAAGAAAACCCCATCACCGTGATCTGCGTCTTGTCGGACGAACCTTGTAGGTACACATCTTTGGCACCTCTTGGAGCAGAACCTTTTCAGATTTACCCCCAGCCAGAGGGAACCCACTTTCATCTGCAAGTTCTTGAAGATTCTTGTTGGGTCGTCAAATATACTGAACAGCAAAAGAACCGCAAGTCCGAGGACAGCAAAAGAAACGCAAGGCCGAGGTCTTGTCAAGTTTTCAAACAGAAGACAAACCATTTTGATTCTAATCACTCATTTAATGAAAAATGCTTTCAATTTGTGAGCTGAAAGTGACTGTTGAAATTGCCCAGCTTCTCTGGTACTCAGGATGCCGCTTCATGAACCCCTTCAGCCAATCTCTGCCCGGTGTGTTGTCTTTGAAGGGGTTTGATCGACCATCTTCGTCCAAGATTTTCTTAACCATCAACACCAACACAAGCTTTGTACGCCCGTAACCTATCTTCGACATTCCAATAGACTGTGTAAGTTGACCTCGAGAACGTACGAGTTTTCGCGAGAATCTTGACTTCTGGGCACCTCGCATAGCATTTACAACGTGTATTGTGTGCAAATGTTTTATGAAAAGAACTTTATTGTGCTGTTTTAATAAATTTCATCCATTGAATATGGTTTGACTTAATAAAAGCTTGGTTTACATTTTGTAAATTGTAAACAATTTCGCAAATCTTGGTCAAATAATTTTTTTCAAAAACCGACCTTGATTTCCGCTTTCACGTTTGAAACCTTAAAGCCCATGCAACAAAAGGTGATCGTCGTGATCCTAGACGTACACGCATGCAAACTCGAGCAAGCTGCTAGATTTAGTCGGAGTACGGTACCCAAACCTCGCGAAAACCGTAGGACGTGTGTATAAAGTTTCGTTCTGTTATTGTCCGTGGGCGAGTGTTGTCACCATGGCCCTTTCATTGCAATATTGGTTAAATTATGTAAAGGACGGAACGAAATTGGCAAGAAAAAGTGAAAACGCAGTTAATTGTTGCAGGGTTCTTCGGTTTGTTTGTGCCTCTGATCTCAAAATTATCAGGGGAAATGTACAGACATCAACGAAAGACAGGAGTTACTTGGTTGAGGTATGTCCATGCGATACAGGGTCTGTTTTCACGCTACGTAACGAAGCACTTATCCCGATTTAAAATATTACCTAACTTCGGTTTGTCAGTGCATTCGAACACAGTGTGCGTAACAAAGTCGGCCTAAATTCGCAATTTGACACTCCGAACCGGACGTTGGAGGTCAAGCATTATTTCTTCATTTTCTCGAAAGTTTCCAAGCTTTTTTAATATTTTACTTATTACATTGTAAGTTTTATATGTAATCATTCCATCAATATGTTTTTGGGGTGGAAAAAAGGTAATGTGACAAAAATAACAATCATACAAAATTATACATGCGTTAACCTCCCATAGCTGATGGCTCAGAGGTGCCCGGAAGTCAAGGGTGACCTTTTCATCGCGAGAGTTACACAGTCTATAACCCATTGGCTTAGATCATTTTCCTCCTTTTCACTGAGGACTGGACTTGGACCTTGGCGCGTGTGGAGTGGTGACCTGTCGTGGAATTTATCGTTGAGTGTGGTCTTTGGGATATCATAAGTGCGACTTGCTAAACAGATGGACATTTCCCCACTCTGTATCTTATCTATGGCAATATGTAACGACCTCTTGGCATGGCAATGGGTGATGAATGATTGATGAATCTGTCAAATAGAACATGATTTGTTTGTGCATGTGTGAGAGGTGTGTGAAATGAGTATGAAAAATTACAATTAAAACAAAGATTACGATCATTATTAATTAAAAGATTAATATCTAGGCCTGTGCATCACCCACAAATTTATTTTTATTTGAATTATCATTTATTACTATTTTTGGTGACCCCTGCATTACTCTCTCCAGTTTACTAATTTAAATAAAGTTTACAAAATTACATTTCTTACTAAAGTAGGTCTACTACAATTTCTAAAATTAGGCCTATTACAATAAAAAGCGCAAATATTATACAGAAAGGTGTACATGTAGTAGGCCTTGACCCAGTTATACTTTTTTTTGCAGTTTTCAAATTAATCTTGTTTTATCACGTACTCATCTAAAATCAATTTAAAATACACAAATTATTTAGACTTAAAATATAATTTATTAGTATTAATAATTACATTTTCTTTGCTAAAAAAAATATCATTTAAAAATAATATTTTAAAAAGCATTAAAATTGAAACAATCGCATCGCGATCGAATTATCCCCAGTGCGTGATCGATTACGCACTCAACAGCGCCCTCTGCTATCAAGAATTTTAATTTCAATTTTCCCACTACCCCCGTTGCCAACTTGGACCAATCGTACGAGTCGTTCAATAAATAGACAAATGATTGGCAACCATCGTAATTGTGACGTAATTCCTCCAAGACGTTCCTTAAGGGCGCCCTCAAGTGTTGCTGTTTCTTATTGTATCCTGTAACGTACATGGGAAATTCTTACCTCAAATTTGGATGGAAGAGTCTCTCAAGGCGCAGCATGTACGGACTTTCCATAGATTGATAAGGACTGGCGGGAGTTCTGGGTCACGTGTGCCTGCTTTGTTTTAGTTACGGGGCAGTCATGTTTTTTTATTAAGTGGTAAGTTTCAGCTGATCGAATTCTCCCACCGATAGAATATACCCACACCTACCCTATGCCCATCCCTATCAATATGTCCAGTGTCTGGACAAGATGGGACACTCAGGATTTATGTGTTTGATTATTGGACCACCCAACTGACCATGTCATAGGCTGATGCCCCTTGGCCTACACGCCTGACCCAGGGCTTCATGACATATAGCGGCCTCATACGATGACTATTTATTAGTCCTGAGTAGCGACAGTACACAACGGAGCCTCGGTCGTCAGGCCTGACGTTAACTTAGGCCAAACGTTACTGTTTCATGAAGTAACTTTTGTTACATCTAACGTTAACGTTCACAATAAGTTCATCGAGCCGTGCCGTATTCACATGTGCAGCTTACCTTTGATTTGCGGACAGACGGTGGTACATGTATTTATGTAGCTGAGAGGACGAAGCGTTTCCAGTGCTAGTGTAGCGCTAGGCCAGGCAGTGTGTGTAGTAGGTACGTGTACGAGTGTCTAGACTGTGCGTTGCAATTGTTGGCTGTGTGTGAGCGTAATTACCTGGAAAAGTAATACATAACCCGCGCACGAACCACAGTGAAGCTATATGATTCGTTGAGAATTCACGTACATGAAAATCCGACCAATGAACGAAGAACAAACAATTATCGGTCTGGAATTTAGCCAAGGCATGTTGTGTGTGTGTGTTTGCAGGCCCGCCCAGAATCAATTTGATTGCGGGGTAAGACTTACCAAGATTTTAAGAACAATTTTTGTAGATTTGTGAGAATTTTTTTGTGTAACACGCAGGGTGGATCCAGCAAAAGTAATTGGCACAGCCGCAAAAGGGAGTACACACTTGGGCTAACCCCTAATAGTCCATCATTTACAGCCAATAATAACCCATCAAACTACAAACATTGGGCCGATGAGTCCTACTTTATTAGAATGCCCACTGGAATCCCACCTTTAGGTTTTATTTACATGGACGTACAGCCCACGTCCTGCCCAAACATTTTAGCCCGTCGAACCCTGCCCATTCCCAAGAAAGCCCACATTTATCCCATGTAGGTTTTACATGGGCAAGCCCACATTCTGCACGTATAGCAAATTTTGCCCAAACATATCCCACATTTGGCCCACATATGGGCAAGCCCTCTGAAAACCCATTTTTGTATAGCCAATTTGTTCCATTAAATCCCAATATTGGACCCATATAGGATGCCTATTTTATGTCTATGCCTATGAAAATCCACATTTATCCCGTGGGCTAGCCTACATACTGCCCATGTATCAAGAAGCCCATATTGCCCAATAATATCCCATATGGGGCCCGCATGTGTAAGCCCTCTGAGAACCCATTTTTGTACAGCCCATCAGTCCCATTCAAGGCCCATATTGGACCCATATAGATGCCTACTTTATGCCCATGCCCATGAAAGCCCACAAATAACCCATGTAGGTTTTAAATGGGCCAGCCCACATTCTGCCCGTGTATAACAAAGCCCATTGCCCAACCATACCCCACATTTGGCCCACATGTGCAAACCCTCTGAAAACCCATTTTTGTACAGCCCATTAATTTATTCCATTAAATCCCCATATTGGACCCATATAGGATGCCTACTTTATGCCTATGCCCATGAAAGACCACATTTATCCGATATGGGCTAGCCCACATACTGCCCATGTATCAGACAAGCCCATATTGCCCAACTATATTCTATATGGATATAGTTGTGTACAGCCCATGAAGACTATTAAATCCCCATACTGGACCCATATCGGTTGCCTACTTTATGCCCATGTCCATGCCCATGAAAGCCCACATTTATCCCATGTACGTTCATGGTCCAGCCCACACACTGCCCATGTATAGCAAAGGCGAATATTGCCCAGCCATACCCCACATGGGCAAGCTCTCTGAGAACCCATTTTTGTATTGCCCATGAAGCCCATTAAATACCCATATTAGACCCATATATGATGCCTACTTTATGCCCACGCCCACTGAAAACCCATCTTTATCCCACTTTGGTCCCACGTGGTAAGTAACAAAATTCCTGCAGATGAGCGCACACGAATGAAACAGCACATCAAATCATTTCCGGCAGTTGAGTCCCATTACTGCAGAGCCTCTACAAAAAGAATATTTGGCTGAAAATCTTAGTGTGGGTAAGATGTATAACCTCTATGTAGACATGTGTGTAAGTGAAATGAGAAAACCACAAAAATGCATGCTTATAGAGAAGTGTTTAATTTTGACTTCAACTTAGGCTTTCACCGTCCTAAAAAAGACCAGTGTGCCTTTTGTGCTAAAGTAAACATTTTGACAGACCAGGAAGACTCACAGGAGTATAAAAACCACTTGCTACGAATAGAACAATGTAGAATAGAATAACAGCAAGACAGGGCTAAGGCGGAAAATGACCCCACGTTTAACCTATAATCTTCAGAAAGTGTTGTCTACACTGTAAAAAATGTTAACGCGTGACGCGTTTATGAAATAAACACTGTGTTTAAAACCAAAACATTGTGTGATCAACCTAAACACATCCAGTGATAATAAATTAAACAGGTGTGTTTATTTGCTGCTGCGCTGAATGTGTTTAAAAATATGGTGTTTTTATCATCAACTATTTTTAAATTCCTGATCTCAACATCTAAGTAATTCAACACGAATGTATTTTAAAAGTCATCAAAAGGTTGACAGTGCTAAATATTTTAAATTAGTAGCGTTAATTAGGCTGCTAATAATTTTGTGATAACACTTGTAAACGCCGAATAAACACAATGCTGCATAATAAACATGGACTAAACACGACGGTGTGTTTAAGGCACCGTGACGTAGAAGTGTCAAGAAAACTGTCAACCAATGAGATTTCACCAAAGAGACGCAGCCGCGCGGCGGCGGGATCGGGAATGGAAAAGGCGGCCATTTTTTGTACTGCATTCCGATGATGAGCGAGCTCATAACTTAGACTGCGGTAGATAAATTCAGGTAAGTCAACAATTCTGAGCCCAGAACAAAACTAATTTAGACTCATGGTAGGCTAACAAAATACTTAAAAACTCATGACAGTCTGGTGTTAGTAACTAACGTACGTTATTGTGCATTTTTCTTTTTACATAATTAGGCCTACATACTGAAATAGTTCAGCCTTATTTTGTACGATACGCGTACACTGTATGCACTCCGTACATCACACAAGGTCACAATCATATGGAGGTCAAGCATTTGTTGTTAATTTCTCGCTTCTGTTAGTGTAAGTCTATATAAATATCAGATCACAAACTTGACAAACAACTCTTCATCTTTTCAACTGTAATACTTTTGTATCAATACCGTGAAAGAAACTACTGCCTTTGACAATTTAACGTTAGTAAAGTTATGCAAGGTTTCGTGACCTCTAACGTTAGTGTATCAACAGTGTATTTTCAATGGAACGTGGCAGACTTGGCAAGCTCAACATCTTACTGACAAGTTTAAATAAAAGCCATGAATGTTTCATACGACTACCTCAGAAAAAATATCAAACCATTTTCTGGTTCTCTGTATCTTTAGGAACATTTTGGTGTGCTAAATTGTATATTTACTCAAACTAGAATACTACTGCTTTTATCCAAATAACTTAAGTAAGCAATTCATCCCCGCGTAAAAACCTGTGCATTTTATTTTTATAAAAAATCTGAGCTGTGTGTGTGTGTGTGACGTCACGTTCGGTTAGTGCAGGACGGTACGTCCAGGGGGAGATGACGTTGCATTGACAGAACATTAACGTTAGCCCATTGGAAAACAAAGTATTCTTGTGCCCCTGTACACCTGTTCAAATGAAACATAATGGTAAACCAAGAGAAAGACATTCAGTATGCACATAAGCCAACTAAAATATATGGAGTATTCCGAGGTTTATCAACGCCATCCTAAAAGCCTGATCAGTGCATTAGCACTGTTCTCTCTCAGGGCCCAGAGATGTGTGGAGAGGAGACAAGGAAGCAAGTTTTAGTGTTGATGTTAATGCAGTTAGTTTTTACCTTATTCTAAATTGTATTTTCCCAACAGGATGCTGCTGAAACTGATCAATTAACCATGACGAAACCCTGGACTCGCCCCTGCCTTGTAATTTTTGTACATAACAACGAAGTTCAGCAATGTGTTGTTTGTGGGGACACCATTAGAGTGGTCTCTAACCCAAGACTGCAGTAGATTGCATCATTCTTCTACTTGGTGTTTATTATACGTTTGATTTGGATTATCCAAAGATTTTCTCCCAGGGATTAGGCTTTCTCCAACAGTTCATTGTTGAAGACAAATACACTGGACAAATGTCAAGCAGGTTAAGTAAATTCTGCACAAAATTTCAAGCCTTGGCAAGTACTTAAATAAGTCAAACATCATCTTGTCACAATTCGGTCACAATTCGTTTTAAATAGTTTGCTGAAAAATTAAACATTAGGTTATGGATAAAAGTTTCACAGTTGTTTATCAGGAGTTTAACAAAATTACATTTTCACATAGTGTCACGATAAGATTACCCCCCCAAAAAAAAGGAACTGAAACTAATATGTGAGGCGTTCTGCCAAATGAGACAAAACTGGGCATAGGTCGAATTTGAGGTTTCAGGCTATTATGGAAGAGAACAAAATTATCCTTACAATACTGTTTATTGAATTTGAATCGGACATTTCATTGACAAGATGTGGCTTTTGAAGTTCGAAAATTCGGCATGTCCCAAAAAGGAAAATGCTGAAAGGGGCTTTAAAGTTCGGGACTGTTTTGTAGTCCTTAGTGCATACTGTTTTAAATTCATTGAAAAAAATACACTCCACAACTTTAATGAAGTTTCTATAAAATATATGTAGTAGATATATCAAAGATTAAAAAAATTCAATGGATCTGAAGAAAGTTAACAAATCACACAGTTTCGTCTCATTTTGCCAGGACGCCTCACATGTTCGGGAAAGTTTCGAAATTTGGGCTTTAATTTGGAGCAAAACTTAGCGAAAAGAAGATAGTAATTTCTTAAGAAAAACATTTAAAGGTGATTATAAGAAGTTAACATATATAAATGGGTCTTTCCAGCAAGTTGAGGAACAAAGTGTGACATAGGCGTCAAATTTTCAAGTTGTACAAGTTGTGGTTATGCATTTTTGGAGAGCCCCTGTTACATCCATAATTCGTTTGTTCATAATTAATGCTTAAAAACACTTCAAAATCACTCCAAACTTGATTTTGTCATTAAATAAGATACATTTATAAAGCTCGCAATTTTGTTATTTGCATCAATAACAAAACACTTGCTTTTGGATGTAACATCAACATGCTTTTGGATGTAACATCAACATGCTTTTGGATGTAACTTCGGAATCCACAACATCACAATGCAGTATTTTTCACCTAGACATGAATGGAACTAAATTTTGTGTTTAGAAATGTTGCCCCTAAATCTATGTTTTAAGGGTAATTGCAAATTGCAGGTTGTGCTTTTCATACGCATTTTGGACATGACCATGTCAACAGGTTTCGGATGTAACACAGGAAACCATGTGCATACAGGCATAAGATTTTCTTCATATTTGGCCAAAACATTTATGTGCATCTCTGATCTGATTATTTTACAAATACCCGCTCAATCATGAAATATTGGGATCAATATGACCTAAATTACTGCAAATCGAGATGTGTACACAAGGCAGTTGTAGATGTAACATAATCTGAAACAATGGGAAACCGTTATGTTACATCCAGAACCAATTTTAAAATGTGTTTTTTTTTTGCAAAATATTGAAACATCTGAGAATTTATCTTCTTTTTATAAAAAAGGGTGCATCTTCTCACTGTTATTTGTGTAAAACCTCAACTCAAGTCTACTAATTTATTGATATGAGTTAGTTTTGAAGTATAGATTATCTTTGTCACACTTTTCCCTCATTTTTATGCCAGATACCATCATGTTAACAGAATTTGGGTATGAAAGTTATTACAGAATTTTCTCAAGAGTGGTCTCATTTAAAAGTTTATCTTATAGCATTTTTGTGAAATGAAATTTGTTTTAGAAACAAACATTCTGTAAAAAAAAAAAAATTGTTTTTTTAACCAGCACTCAGAAAATTATGGCCCCTGTCTCAACTTCGTGGAATGACCCATATATATCGATAATATTTAACCTTCAGTAGCATAAAATTGTTCGACCCGTATGTACATTACTGGCTACTCGTTAAAACATTTTTGTCAGTAGGGCAGAGTTTTAGTTATTATAGAAGGATATTAAGAAAAAAAACAAAAAACAATTTAAAAAAAATCATTTTTGAGTGAAAATTCGTATATAGTGCTACTTATTTTTTCAATTTGAGTACTGGTTACTCTAAAAAGATGTTTGTCAGTATTTAGGCAGAGATTTTGTGAAGTTTTGTGATTTCTCAGAAGTACTAAAAAAGAATAAAACTGTTTGTTCCATTTAACTTTGGTGATGTTGAAAATGTTTGGTCATACCGTGGCAAACCAATATTGCATTATTTTATTCAAATTTTATATAAATACGCAATTGATAATTTTTAAACTCACACATTTCTATAATAGGCAAATGCAATTGATAATTTTTTTAGCTTGTTATTAGAAGGATATTAAGAATGTTTAAACTCAAACATTTCTATAAATAGGCCTATGCAATTGATAATTTCTTTAGCTTTCAAAGCATGCAGCATGATGTTCACATTTTTAAAGATATACGCCGTATGGTTACCCTTTAAAGGGAGGTTACATCATTGGTTTTTGGAAGAATTAATCCCTTCTAATCATCTAGTTTTTAAAATACACATCATAAAACTAATCTGTGAAAATTTCATCAAAATCAGTCTTCACGTTTTCAAGAGAACAGCGAATAACGGCTTCTATTTTATCAAGTATTTTGTGCACGTTCATATTATAAATGCAACACGATGGTCGGCCGACCATAGATTCAAAATCCCTATAAAAATTGCACTTTTCTTTAAAATGAAATAACACCTGGCGAAACGATTTCACTGGATGCTTGGTAATAAAGTACTCTCAGTCAAGTAAATTATTTTGCAGTAACTTGGAAGTATTTTGTTTTCTATTTCTGCAATGATGTAACCTCCCTTTAAAACATTTTTGTCAGAAAGGCAGAGATTTAGTGATTATCTGAAGTAGGCCCTATAAGAAAAAGAAAGGATTTTTTTTAAAGAAATTCTTTTTAAGTTAAATAATTGGCACTGGTTTATACTAGTTAATTTCAGCACACTCGTAAAAGATTGCTGTCAGTATAGGCAGAGAGTATAGGGCCTATACTAAACAAGAGGAACTGAATTTTGATGTTATAATTAAACACATGTTGAGAATTTAAACACTTGAAATAATAATAAATGGCGTTAGACGTTTTAAAAGTGTCACAGGCAATAAACGTGTTATTGTGTTTATTATTTGAACGGATTGACGTGTTTAATTTTTTAATACGTGTTTATTGTTTAAACATTGCTGGTATTTAAATTTTAAACACTAGACGTGTGTACAAGATAAACACACTTCTGTTTTTATTTTAAACACCGTCGGTGTGTTGAATTTAAACACCGAATATGATTATAATTTAAACGTGTTCACATAATAAACGGCGTTAGGTATTTTAAAAGTGTCACAGATGGGTGTTTATTTATGTGTTTAAAACCTAAACACTTTTTTTTACAGTGTACACCAAACTCCTCGGTTTCCTTGTTTTCTACAAAAGGAAACTATCAACATACAATTTTACTGTTTTTTACCAGCGCACACATGAAAACTCGGACGTGTTATGTTTGGCATGAACAGAAGGGAAAAGGGGTTCTTGTGAAATTGGTAGTTGTTTGATGAAGCATGTTCAAGCTCTTCCACAGACCACACATTCAGTGTATAGACCAGAACTTTCTAGAGAGTGGACACACTCAAATGGAAGTTGACTCTATGCATTCATGCATCGAAAGGGCTAAGAAACATGTGGTTGTTTTTCATCCCCAGAATTGGGTACCTGTAATCCGTTCTTATTAATTGTGACTATTTTTCCATCTACAAATTGTTGCCACCTTCCAAGTTTATAAACTTATAAACAATAAACCTGACAAAATATATAAGAAAAATGGTTATTTTATGGTAAAAAGTGGAAATAAAATCATGTTATTTCTGAAATTGTTGAGGGGTTATGTAAACAGAATACAAGTGTCGAAAAAAGAGCTTATTCGAGTTAGTGTAATGGGTAGTATGCTAGTGTCCAAGTGTCGGTAATAGGAGCTCATACGTGAACGCGAACGAACATTTTCATATTTGTGGTAGTGGAATGAATTGCATCATAAACCTGAGAAATTGCCATGGTTCTGCACCATTGATGGGTATATCCAATAAATCTAGCTATTACACTGTATTTCACTGATAATAGTCTATGTTCACACTGAAATAACCGTGCAAATTCATGCGCCTAAACGCACCTCCGAGATACAACGTTGTTGCAATAACACAGCATATCAATGTTCGCACAATAACGTCGCATCTCCGAGATACGACGTTATAACTAAAAGAAAAGTCAAGCAGCGCTCCACAGCACGACGTCGTATGAATGACTCGTTCTTTTTAAAAGTGTCATATCCAAAAACGTTCAGGGTAATAAAGTCTAAATGGGGGAAAATGTATGTTTTTAAATTATCTACCTACGGTTGGGCATTTTTTGTTCAATGGTGAAGTACGTAATTTACGCTAAGGCTGCAAATGTAAACGCGCGTTTCTCGGAATCACCAAAACCCGAGATACGACGTTTTTGCACTGACACGACGAATTATAATGTGTTGCTTTTATGCCATTGGTACACATGGCCTGAAATAGCCCATGTGGCACATCACGGCGCTATCATAATCCTAACATTTAAGTAACTATTAATTAAACAAATAGAATGTGTTGATTTCCTGCCATTGGTACGTATGGCCTGTAATAGCCCGTGTGGCACATCACGGCGCTACCATGATCATAACGCTTACAATTTCAACATTAATGTTACCAATAATGATGTACATATTTAAAGAAATATTGACCCAACCCATTGAATTAACCAAGCCCTTAAACAAGATGAGGGATATGATTTCTATTCCGAACAAAAAATTGCCACATGTAAAAGAGCACCAAGTCTAACCTTTAGGAAGGATGAACGGGTGGTCGAGGAGGTAAAATTTGTTTACTTCAAGAAGCTGCGACATAAAGTGAGCCCAACAAACACTTTTCCCGCACTTTCGCGTTTTCCAGCAATGTGATTGGATACAAACTTTTTGGCAGGCACCGTTCGATCCTCCAAAACAGGAAGTTATAACTAACACGTCCGCAAACATGCAAGACGGCGAAGAGCAACTGCTTAGTGTCGTGTGCATACACAGCATATGGTTTCTCGTTGAGTATAATGCATTTGATCAGTTAGGTGATAAAATGATTTATTATACAGTCATGACAAGCCTGCATCACTGTTCTGAAAAAAAAGATACCCACCCGAGTTGAAAGTATGAGCCTTGCCATCTATTCCTTGAAGATAGCGTCCAACTGAAGTTATTTCCCTTACAGCTAGAGAGCACTGGTAGATGATGGCATTTATTTCTGTCACATCAAGTAGTGCATATAAAGTTGATGTCCTATGGCGGAATTTCGTGGCTGTCAGTAGAGCTGGTCTTTCTAGTTGTTCCCCCATAACAACGGTTACTTTCTTTAGCTCGGCCCAGACGTTCACATGACCAGCTGATAGCTGTGTGAACGGAAAGAGATACACACTATCTGAAGACACGCCAACTTTATTTCTCATCTTTACCAGCATCTCAATGGCAGCATTTGTGTCACGCGGAATCAAGACTGGGCCTAGTTTCCAGGAACCTTTACCCCTCTGATATGCCAACTTGAAGGAGTGCATGAGAGCTTTTTCCATTGGATCTTTGACTGCTTCTACTTGCTGGGGATCAACCCATGCCTGATTTTTAGTATCCTCCCACTCACTAAGGGTCAACCTGAATGGTTCTCCACCCCGTCGAGCGTTGAAAATGGTCTGCTGACAACCAAAGCTTTACTTCGTGCCACCATCATTCTAGCCACTGTCCGGCGACTGGACCGGCGACTCCGCCATCGCAAGACCGCCCGACCACTCCGATCATTCCAGCACCGATGCAAGACCGCCTGCCCACTCCAATCCTATGGAATGTATTTATCCTACAGAGTGTATTTAACTTGCAAGTAATACACCGCGTATCTGCCACCACATGTATAATGTACTTGATGAAAATTATTTTCCGTGACCTACACTAATTTTAATCAAAACTATCCACATAACGTACTTAACTTAAATAATAATGTTGCATCACCATTTATCATTACCTTTTGACAAAATACCTAGTATTAAAAACAATTCCTAAACAAACCTATTGAAGGTACATGTATTTATCCTAATGAGTGTACTAAACATAAAGAATACCGCAGGAGATATTACTTAAACAAGTGGGCGTCAACAACGATGGTAATGCCAGCTTATATTTATTATTCATTATTACTATTGGGACTTGTGATTGGTCACCAGCTTTGTAAATGACGGGCCTGGGTGCATGTGATGCTTGTAACAACGTATGAGTTTTATGTGTGTGCTTCAAGTTTCAGCTGCTGTACTGCAGCATTCAATTATTACGTTACAACTCTCACTATAAATTGTATTCTTCAATCTTTTATCAACAATAATAAACACAAGGAGACGTTGTTGCATACATTTATTGTACGTGTGAGTGTTGATACACGAGTCATTTATAAACACAATGTTTTAAATTTATTTACTGAAAACACAAAAACATTTGAATCCTATTAAATAGTCGTGGTTTTCAATGAACATGACGTGGTCGGATTTCTTATTCCCGAGCCATAAATCAAAATGCCGGCGGCTGTAATTCACGGACAGCACATGAAACTTACACATAAAAAATACCACATCACCATTTATAAAATGATTTACATTAAGTTTTATGTGCGTGCTTCAAGTTTCAGCTGCTGTACGATCTGTAGCGTTACAACTCTCACTATAAATTGTATTCTTCAATCTTGTATCAACAATAAAAAATAAAAATAAAAAAACAAGGAGACGTTGCATTTATTTATTGTACATTTATTGTACTATAAACACAGTGTTATAGTTCATTTCCTGAAAACACAAAAACATTTGGAATCCTACAATAGTTGCGGTTTTCAAGGAACATGATGTGGTTGGATCTATTCCTGAGCCATAATGCGGGCAGCTGCAATTCACGGACAGCATTACGTCAATAGCTGGAGCGTGGGGCCAGCCTTGCTGTTGATAAGACGGGATTATCAAAATTGTCTTGCCCCGTAAAACTTCTCGTTATGCATGACTACGTTTTAGGCTGGAACTGCCGGCGTCTATAAATTCTTGTGTTAGTCATTGCAACGAGTCGGGCTGTCAGTCAAGTCTTATATTACAATGGGGAATACAGAGCTGTTGGCTCCTCTTTGTTTGCGCGAGGGGATGAACCAAGGCCGCAAGGCTTGAGCCCTGCCTGAGCCTCGCCGGTATTCTCAAAGGCCTAGCTGTACTACCTATTTCGCCGTCCTTCCTTACCAAAATTGCCAATAGTTTGGGTAAATTTTAAATATTTCCGAGTTTGAATTAAGAAAAAGGTACCCTTTCTAAATTTTATATCATTGTAATGTAATGTTTACAAACATGAAGCCACATTTTCATCTCTTCTGGTGAACAACACTTTTTAATGAGCTGGAACTTACATGCTTTATACACCCTATTACACATACAGTAATTGATTGAACATTCTTCATTCAAAGATGTATTAAAAACCTGCCCAGTCAAAAAGTTTTGTAAGCATAATATGCAATGCTCAGACGTGCAACTTTGTTCTTGACAAATAAAGAGCAAACTTCAAAAAATAAATGTTCAGTGTTTTTAAATTGCTGATCAGCTGAAAAGTTGCATGCCTGAATGCTGTTTTGTTTTTTACAATTCATTTGTATCATTTACACATTTACACCTGAAAATTCCATATTTGTAAACTATACATGCGTTTCCAAGAAAATTGTCCAAGGATGTGTGCTTTACTGCCTTTTAAGTTTGCCAAGTAAAGGTTTGGCATTAACAATTTAACACTTTAATTGAACGTTCTCCGAGAATGCCCACAAAATTGGTCTTACTCATGACATAACACATTTGACCACACTGGTGGTACAAGGATGCTTGTGCTACCACACAAAAGTATGTGCGGTACCAATGAAGTTCAGACTCTTTCTTCAAGACTTCCACTTTATGGTTCTTGAAACAAACCCAGTCACTTTCAAACAAAGCCATTGCATTGGCAAGTCAAATAACTTTTAGACTTACAGGTGTTGAACTCTTTCTTTTTTTGTTGCTGTTTTTGTTCCTTCACTTGGATTTATTCCCACAAAGAATATGTAGGAGTGATAAGCATTGCACATGAAAGTGTCTTAACAAGCATTAACAATCTTCATACAACACATTTAGGTCTGAGACTGAGACCTAGGCGAAAAGGTTTGATCTGTCTCTCTCTCTCGTATGCAACACCGAATCAAGTGTCAAATGTCAAGGTCCATGTCCGATAGCCACTGTGTTGCAATCGGGTCACAGCTGGCCAGACGAACGATGCTACTGTCCAATTTTCAAATGGGCAGCTCATTCATCTGTGTTACAGTGTATTACAAACAAAATTGTGTATTTGGCGAAATGTCTTATTTTCATTTAACCATGAATGAAATCTCATTGAATTCACATGAAGAAAATCTCATTGAATTCAAAGTGTAAAAAAAAAATGTTGCAATAAATTCTGCATGTTTATGCAACTAAATCTAAAGTCAAGTTTATTTTATAAAGTTTCATGATATAAAAACAGATGGTTCACCATGCATAGGCATGAATCCATGGGAGTAGCATTTTGAGTTGAGCTACACATACATGCACATGTACATACCTTTGGATGAAGTCCAGGGTAGCTGCCACAGCATTGTTGTACTCCATATTGAAGACATAGTGGCACACAAATAAAAATGAGAAGGCTTTCTCAAATGATTTGGGGCTTGTGACGACTTTTCGCTCAATGCAAACAAAAAAACCTTGTTGTTCTGAATACAAATCTCCTACAGTACAGGGATAAAAATTACAAAATATTACTTTCAGTTTTAACTATTTTGTCAATATCTTTGTTCGGGGGTGCCAGTCAGAAGCCAATTTTTCTTTGTTCACCCCAAAATTGAATTAAAAAATTTACCCAGTCAGTATCCCTAGTGGTTTATTACTTGATTTAACAAGGCGATCCACGGATCATATGTGTCACCCTTTTTTGCAGTCACTACATGTACGTGTATGTTTGTTTACGATTCTTATAGAATCTGTTTGTTTCCAGTTAAAGAAGCAAACCTTCTCAACATTGAGGTCACAGTACAAACACAGAGAGTAGAAATGAGAGGGGTTACTGTTAGTCATGTCCAACAGGGCAACACAAAGTAGTAAAACAAGTTAGTATAACAATTTCTGTGGAAAAAAGCCAAATTCTGTGCATTTTTAAAGAGCCCCTCTAAAGTGCTCTGAAACATTAAGTTTTTATATTTTTCCAATATGGTGATCTGCTAGGTGCCTTCAAAGTAGGGAATGCTCCGTCTTTCAGTCGAAACACTGGTCGTTGTCCAATTGCAGTATGCAGTGTTTCTTGCTGTATTTCCTTGCATTCGTCGGAAAAATGCGCGCTGCAGATTCGCGACGACTGCACTACCTTACAGCTGGAACGAGTATTGTTCACAAACCGAATGCACAGTCGAAGAAGCTTAGCATCTTTGGACGGAAATCTGTGGAAGTGTATATCGGGATTGTTCGAGGAATTCCTCGAACATCCTCCAACAGCACACCGTGATGGCATATCGGTAGTTTATCCTTGTTTTTCCCCCATAGAAGAGTGTCAAACCACCTCGCAGGTTTCGATGCAAAAGATGCTAGATGATTATGTCATAATGTTTATAACTTGTTCTGTGTCAGATCTACCGGCCGTACCGCCAGTGACGTCAAGAGGTCATAATATGCATATCACTATCATACATAAGCAGTTTTTGACTTTGGGCTGAAAAAAGCCGCGCGAAGCAGTGCATTTTTGACTTTAATTTTCTGTTACTAAATACATTTTTAAGTGTAAAATAGTTACGAATCGGTATCTACGATGTCTAATTTTGATATTTTTCATTTTAGTGCAGAAAGAGCACTGATCCTTTTTTGGTCTGAAATCCCAGGTTAAATTCCTTGTTGAAAATTTCCCGATAAGTATGTATTTTGGGGGAGTGTTTTTTGTTGTTGCACACTCATCTTTGTAAAGATGGTACATCTTGGCGACACTTAGATTTTCAGACTGGTACCGTCGTTTTGACGATGCCCTACAGCAGTGGGATTCAACTGCAGTAAAACTCTTGATGTGTTCTTTTATTTCATCAAGGAGTGTCGTGACACTTGTGTCCTTGAGCAAGACACTTAACCATAATTGCTTCTCTCCACCCAGGGGTTAAATGGGTACCTGTGAGGGCAGAGTTGGTTGATTAGCCCTATATGCGCTGTAATGGCAGCAATTGAGCTGTATACTCCCCAGGGAGCTGAGATGGTTTCAGGAATGATTTATGAGCCTTATGAGCAGGGGTAATAATATAATGCGCCTTGAGCACCACTCAGTTGGTGGATACGTGCGCTATATAAGTAGTAGTCGTCGTCGTCGTCGTCGTCGTCGTCGTCGTCGTCATCATCATCTCTTTTGGTATTTTGTTGCTGGATTCAGCTTTACCTCTCAAATCATTTCCAGTAAATACACCATTGCCCTTTTTTTGAACTACCCACACAACAGGCCTTTCTCCAATACACAATGCAATGTATATTCCTCCTTGATACAATTGTTGGGTTCTGCTTATCAGTTTCAAAACATGATTACAGATGAAATCTCTTTGTCTCTCAACATTCCCTGATGTCCAGTAAGAATCAAACAAAACTTGTCTGTCCTCATCAGTAAAATGAGTACTACAATTTAAACTACATGTTTCAGGGCATACCGGGACCAACTGTCTACCTTCTATCCTTTTACCTCGAACACTAGTATAAGACTTCCCATGTGCTCGTCTTGACTTCCGTTTATTACGTAACCAGGAAGAAGAACGACTCATCCGTTTTCTTGATCTTCCTCTTTCATTCAATTCCTGTAAAAGGTATAAATAAATAAAGTATGCATACATCGCTTGGAAAGGTCTTATCAAAAGTACCCTTGGATTCATTAGCAAACTAATTAATCTAAGATTTACCTCAAGAAAAAATTCATAAATTTCAGAAAGAGAAAGAGAGAATCAGGAGTTTGAGACTGAAATGCAAGACCATTAAAAAATATAGCTCAAATCATTATTATACCGCATGTAGATTAAAAAACAAACAATTTATCACAAGTGGAGGAAGTTTTCAGTAACTACCTTATCACTCTGTCACATCTCGACCCAGTTTGAGTGATTTAAGTCTTTTAGTGTATTTTCTTTCAAGGACCATGATTGCATATTGTTTGTTACAACTGACCATTTATCTGGGTTTTTTTTTTTTTACTTAACAATTGTACTTTTGTATGGGGGAGTTCTTTTGGTATGCAGCGCCGTGCTTGAGCGAGCAGCCAGTCTGTTTTAAGATAAAAAGCAGTAGTGTGTGTGGAAGGTTTGTCAGTATGCCAGATAGTGGTTGTGATGTGTACATGGTCTTTGGTACATGAGTGTCGATCCTTCTCCCCACCGATGCCCAGGCCACCAGCATAGATAGTACAGAAGCTTGGCTCGGAGGGGCACAAAATGGAATCTTGACCAGAATTCAGTCAATCGTAAGTTGTTTTTATTCATTTAATTGGGAAGTTTATTTATGGAAATGAAACGGCTTTTAATTTACTTGAAATTAGAACTCATCAATTGCCTTAGTTAATCGATTACAACATTACTAGTGATCTGTAATTTGTAATTATTATAGATGGCCCTTAACCGTTTTGACTGCCTTTTTCAAAGACTGCCTTGTTCAACACTTACCTTACGACACCAGAGAACGCAATGAGCACAGAATGAGCATGATCTCTCATCTGTAGACAACATTGAATGTTCGTGATTGGCTGTTGGTTACTTTGAACTGATATGAAAATTAAATGCATAGAATGAATGATGTACGTGTATGCTCATATTAAGAAATACAAGTTTGTTGTGCTGTCTTCACAGTAGCATAATAACATGTTTAAGGCATGGCTACTGGCAACAAAGATGAAAACCAAGCATTTCCCATTCACATGTCTGTTTCGATTTCATTTTACACGCATAAATAAGTCAAGATTATAGTTGGTTGACGTATAAAGTAATTTCATTAGCGATTTGTATAAAATTGGAATAGAATTGTTTGGTGATTATATTGGATTGGATAAATAGATCTAGATTATAGTTGGTTGAAGTATAAAGTAATTTTATTAGTGATTTGTATAAATAATGGAATAATTGGAATGGAATAACTAAGTTGTTAAGGATTATAGCGATGAGGTGGTTAGTTGAGTAATCGTGTGATCAAGTAATAAAGATCAAGAATACGATTTTTAAAGTAATTTCATGAATTAATGGTTATATTAGACCTATAGTGATTTCGATAATTAATGGAATATTTGAAAGGAATAACTGAATTGTAAAAGAATATAACGAACTAATTTGTAAATAAACTTTTAATGTAAATACATTTTCTGGATTTTTTTGTGGTGATTTACTTCTGCAGTATGTGTTTTGCAACCTAGGTCACCGCGTAGAACCCTCACGGGTTGTGACAATTTTGGGGGCTTGTCCGAGAAATTAAACAAAACATTAAATTAAGTAAAATTGGAACAACAGAAGTAAATTAGCAACTTAATATTGTATTGTATGAAGTGCTATTCAAATGTAGTTGCAAACATTCTATTCAAGTTTTCTCGTTTTAGATTTGTTCTGGTTAACTCCAATCTGTGGCCCTCCAGCTAAGCTTAACCTGCAAGCAAGCGGCTACTGTTCCACCGGCATGGAGATTGAACGATTAGTTCAGCTGGGTAAGGAGTTGGATCTTAAGGGAGAAGAGCTGAGAGAGTTTGTAAAAAGAGAACAAGAACGTGAGTTAAATGAAAGACGAGAAAAACAGAAGGGTGAGAGAGAGGCTCGCGCGCAACAGTTAGAGATAAAGCGTCAGGAAAAAGAGACCATTGAGTTACAATTAAAACTAGAGACCCTGAAGAAGGAAAAAAACAAATGAAATTCAGATCAAAGTAGTAAACATGGTATAAAGCCTTTGACACCTAAACTACCACCCTTTGATGACGAGAAGGACGAGCTACATGCGTACCTTCAGCGGTTTGAGCGATATGCTACAGCGCAGAATTGGGCTAAATCAAACTGGGCTATTAATTTGAGTGCACTGTTGCGTGGAAAATCCCTAGGTGTTTATTCTAGTTGTCAATTTCAGAGTCTTCAGAGTATAAATGTTTAAAAGATGCCCTGTTGAAAAGGTATAACTTAACTGAAGAAGGATTTAGGGGGAAAAATTCGTTCAGCCCAACCTGAAAAATATGAAAATCCTAAACAATTCATTGTAAGATTGGACAATTATTTTCGCAGATGGACAGAGTTGGCCAACATGGAACAAACTTTTGATAGTTTGAAGGATCTATTGATTTATTAATGGTTGTAGCCTTGAATTATCATTGTTTGTGAAGGAAAGACAACCCAAGACCATCGTTGCTGTAGCATCTTGAGCCGAGCAGTATATGGAAGCCCGAGGCGGAGTGTTCGGTTATGATAAACCTAACAGTTATTTTACTCGCAGGGTTAACAACCGAGTAAAGGATCAGCAGCATCAACATAGATTCAACATAGATTCAACATTGATTCAACATTGGTAGTAAGCCAACCCGTAATGATAGGCAAGTTGATAGGTCACCATCTCAATTTAACAAACCAAATGCTTCAAGTTATCCCTACATAGATCCTAGACCGTGTTATATTTGCCATAGAACAGATCACATAGCCAGAAACTATTAAACCAGGACTATTTGACTACGACGGTTCATTCCAACAGCAGACAAGAGGTATAGATCAACAACATAATTCGTATGTATACCAGCAGAGTCAAAACTCGCCAACTAGCAATCCTTCCCCACCAATATGGAGGACAAAAAGTGGACAACTCATTTCCCCCAAAATCTGGTAAAATAAAAACAGAATTATTGTTGAAATGAAGTCCTTTTTCCAAATTTTCATTTTCTATCAGAAATTCAGAATTTTCATTTTCTCATACGCTGGCGGTCGAACCCAAATTTCTAGTACTAGCAGAAAATTGGAATGAACGTTTAGGACCAAACTCAACTTCTAAATTTCTACTATAGCAGAAAATAGGGTTGGGTGTTTTGGGCTATTCCATCAGTCGTTTAGGGTTAAGAAACCCCAGCAAAATGTTTTTTCAACAATGGAAAATGAGATGAGGACACCAGTCCCCTGCAGCGGCGTAAAGAACCTCCCCATCACTCTTTGGACGGTTCCAAGTAAACAATCCTCGCCTTGAAAACCGTCCTCAATTTGGTGTCCAGATACGCCTTGAGTTTCTAGCTTTTGGAAGTGCCGCCTTCAATTCTTTTTTTATCTGCTGTCTCTCTGCGATGCATTAGCATTGGTGTGTTGTTGCGCCATGGTTGTTCTATTCGCCTCGCTCCGAATATTAGTGTCCAGCAAAAGTCGGAATGCCATCAAATGCAAACTTCTCTTTCTTGAGCCGACACCAATGTGGTTCTATTATTCAAATTGTATATTTGGCGACTAGCCGAAACTTAAGCTGTGTTCACACTGGACTTTGTTTGGGGTCAAGGTAAAATATTAACCCAGTGTCTCCCCCATCGCCCTGTCAGGTTAATTTTCAAATGATAATTTTGCGGATTAGGCCTATTAATTAATAGAGAAATAAGTCATTCACATTCAAGCCTAAATTCTGGAAAATAGGGGTGGGAAGGCATATTTATCTTTGAAGTTGTTGAAGATACTGTTCCCCATGCACGCTTTGGTCGCAGTTGACTGCATGCACGTGTGTGCCAATGCTCATTGCCAGCGCACAGCACGTTCTCAAACCACAGAGACGCGGCAGATAATAAAGGAATTGAATGCGGTACTTCACAAAAGGTGAGGATTGTTTACTTGGAACCGTTAAAAAAGGGACGGCGAGGTTCGTTGCGCCGTTGGAGGGGACTGCTGTCCTCATCGGATTTTCCACTGTTGAAAAAACATTCTGCTGGGGTTTCTTAACCCTAAACGACTTATGGAATAGCCCAAAACACCCAATCCTATTTTCTGCTATAGTAGAAATTTCGAAATTGAGTTTGGTCCTAAACGTTCATTCCATTTTTCTGCTAATAGAAATTTGGAAATTTGGGTTGTACTCTTTTCGACCACCAGCGTATGAGGAAATGAAAATTCCGAATTTCTGATAGTAGAAAATGAAAATTTGGAAAAAGGACTTCATTTCAACAATAATTCTGTTTTTATTCTACCAGATTTTGGGGAAAATGAGTTGTCCACTTTTGGTCCTCCATAGATGTCAGGAAGAGAAAGGCTTGAAGGTTCAACAGGTTACTCGGCAGCAAGATACTTACCTTCACGTCCAAGCGGTACAGACTAGAGCGCAGAAAGCTGCAGAGGAGAAACCACTTCCAGCCCCAGTGCATCACCAGAAGTAACTACCGACGAACTTCGACAAGCACAAGGAGATGATCCGACCTTACAACGGGTAAGAGACTTAGTGGCATCAGGTGAAACAAACGTTAGCAAGGGAGAACGGCATTGGAGCTGTTTGAGTTGTTCTTCCCTGCTGCCATGATGCAAATCATCCTCAGCGTGGCCGAGCGGTCTAGCTTACCGGACTCAAGTTCTGGTGTTAGCAGCAGAATGTGGGTTCGAATCCCGGCCGTGACACTTGTGTCCTTGAGCAAGACACTTAACCATAATTGCTTCTCTCCACCCAGGGGTTAAATGGGTACCTGTGAGGGCAGAGTTGGTTGATGAGCCCTATACTCTCTAAAAGTTTTAGATTGAAATTCACTCTAACTGATTGAAACTAGTGACAAATTGCTCATTATTTGTCACTAGTTTTAATAGATTAGAGTGAATTTTCAATCTGAAACTTTTAGAGAGTATGCGCTGTAATGGCAGCAATTGAGCTGTATACTCCCCAGGAAGCTGAGATGGTTTCAGGAATGATTTATGAGCCTTATGAGCAGGGGTAATAAATATGCGCCTTGAGCACCACGCAGTTGGTGGATACGTGCGCTATATGAGTCCACATATTATTATTATTATGTGCAGGGGCTGGTGAAGAGAGGACGGAGTTGGGTGAACTTAGCCATGGTTGAGCTGAGGTCGGTCATCGGACTCATGCTATTTCTTGGCCTAACAAAGTCGGGCCATGAGAAGGCGCGTACTTTCTGGAGACCGGGAATGTTATGTAAGTCAACATGCCAAGCCACCATGCCAGTAAAGCGCTTCGACGGCGTCATAATAATGATGCGCTTTGATGACAAGACAACTCGTATCCAAAAGAAGGCCATGGACAAGTTTGCGCCCATAAAAGAGGTATTTGACATGTTCACAGCTGCGTTTCGCCGACACTTTAGCCCCGGCGAGTGTATCACCATAGACGAACAGATGGCTGCATTCAGGGGCCGGTGCTCGTTTAGGCAATACAAACAAACCTGCTAAGTATGGCATAACATTCTGGGCACCTGTGGACAGCGAGTGTCATTACGTCCATGACATAATGCCATGCATCGGCAAAGAGGAAGGCAAAATTGAGAAATAGCTTGGTGCCCGTGTGGTGAAAGATTTGGTGCGGCCTCTCCATGGGACTGGCCGAAACGTGACGGCAGATAATTTCTTTATTAGTAAGGAATTGGCCGATTTTCTTCTAAGCGAGAAGATAACTCTTACAATCAAGGACATCAGACGGGAGGTGGCACTTGAGCTGCGAAAAAAGAACACCAAGGGCAGAGCAGTGAAATCATCAGAGTTCATGTTTTCTGGAATGAAGACAATACTAGTAGTGTCATTTGTGCCCAAAAAACATCAAAATGTTCTTCTCCTGTCAACTATGCATCATGATGACACAGTCGACCAAGCATCCCAGAAACCAGAGATTATCTGCTATTACAATGCAACGAAGGCCGGCGTGTACACTGTGGACCAGATGTACAACTGTGCACGCATCTCTAAGCGCTGGCCCATGGTGGTGTTCTACCACATGTTGAATGTCGCCGCCATCAACGCCTATGTTTTGTTCAATCAAGTCCATCAAAACTTTTAAGGTGAGGCTTCCTTTTGCAACTTATCAGTGCACTCATCCAGCTGCAGATCCAGATGCGGGCGGAACATCCCGAACGACTACGGGGAGAAACGATTCCGGCCATGCGATACATCGGCATGGATGTTGCCTTTCGTCATCAGCCAGTGGAGCAGCGTGCCCGCGAGATGAAGCAACGGAGTTGCTACATCTGTCCTCGAGGTATGAAAACAAGAACCACCAGGGTGTGCTCGGAGTGTAAGCAGTTTTCGTGCACACAGCACAGCATCAGCAGGACAACAGAGTCAATCTGCTCCAACTGCCAGGAGGCTGATTTGAACTAAACTGAACTAGAGAACACTGAACTGAACTGAACTAAAGAACACTAACAGCTCCAGCAAAGAACATTTTTTGTTTTTCTATTTTTTTTTCTATTTATTTTGGTTCGTTTATTTTGTAAATATTCCATACCCCCCCCCCCCCCCCCCCAAAAGAACAGCTCCAGCAAAGGCATTTTTTATTTTGTTTTTATTTTATCCATCCCCCCCGAAAAAGAGAAAAAACTCCAGCAAAGAACATTTTTATTTTGTTTTCATTATTTTGTTGGGTTCATTCAGACATATACATTATTTTGTACATTTTCCATTTCCTCGCTTACTTCGTAATTAATTTGTTTCTTGGTTGGACTTGATTTGTAGCACCATTTTATTACGTGCATGTAGAAACTTCTTTCCAGTTTTGTCTACACTTTTCATTTTGTAAATAGTCCATTGTTTTTTTCTGAAATGAATACACTACTGTGTGACTCGGACATCTGCCTAGTTTACTTGAGTGTCATTTCCTAAGTTTACGACTATAAATTACAATTTTGCAAAAGATAAGCAGCTCCAGATGTATTCGTGATGGGGGTAGAAATAACAAGTGTAGAGGGGTTGTCAAGGTACCAAATTAGTAAGACAGTGCCTCCTGGGCCCGATTTCACGAAACTCGTCTTTACTTACTATGCGTCGCGGGATTTACGATGCATCGCAGCCCTAAGACTCGTCGCAGATGCGATGTGTTCCACAATTCATTTCACCAAACACACCGTAAGGGCGACGCGTTCAAAACTGATCTAAATTCACTTTTAATAAAAAAGAATATTTGAACGAGGATGACTTATTCACACGTTTTAACTGTTTTATGCTTTATATGACCCTCTCATAATACAGTCGTTTAAATTAGTACTGTTACGAATCGTACCCTTTGATTTTGATAAATATTAGCACCCCTTATAGTTCACTTCTTCCACTTCCAATATTTTGCTGACGATGCAATTGTCCGCTATGAATATGCAACGCTTACAAGGACGCTACTTTTGCTCATGCATATCCAGCGAGAGCCTTGCGTGCGTGCCACACCCTCCCGCCACGTGGCTTGGAGCCGTCCTTTGGACTTAGTCTATTTTTCGAATACTTTCCTTGGAGTTCACACCGAACACGGTTCGTGGGTGAACCACGGCCAAACAGTCACCGTGACTGACCCGCTCAGTCATTAGCCGTGGTCCGCGTGTAGTGCTCCCTAACCCAAGCACAGCCGCCGTTTCCCCTCATGCAGTAATAGCTTAGCATCCAAGCAAATAGCTTAACATGCCCAGTAAGCATTTTCCCCTTGAACACGCCCTCCTTTCTAACTTGTCGATCACTTCACTTTCGCCAAATACCTTTCCTTATATGGAACAAGGACCTGTTGTATGTCATGATTTTGCACACGTTTCTACCCTTAGACGCGGAAGCCAAGCTTCTCATTGGCTAAGACGCTAAATTAGGCTTATGTTTTATTCATTCCTAGGCCCCATATTTCTATATAATCCCCAAGATTTCCTGATCTCAGCGGAAGTGCGATTCCAAATGATATCTGTGCGACTCGATCCATGACAGTGCGATATACCGAACTATTACGGTCCAGAGCCTCGTTCGTTGAACCAATGGTGCAGGGCGTCGATATGACCATTGGTTCGCCTAGCTATGCGGTCTGATACACACTCTGGCCCCGTCCAGACACCCCGTGTGTAGTCAAGCCCCGGTGGTCCCCGTCGTAGAGACCGACCAGCCGACCGTCTCTCGGTATAGCAGTGCCCGTACCGTATACCGAGTGACAAGCCGCATGAACGAACGATGGTCCCCACTGACTGTACCCAATAGTTGGTATTCGTACACCCTATTCTGAACTTAGCACAAGTATATAAGTTTAACTATTGACATGTACCTATACGCTACCACTCCTGTCATACATGTTACTAGTGCCATTGTTAAATAGTGATGTTAATAATAAACCAACCCCATTGATTGAGATTGTCACAACAAAGTTTGTGTCCGACTATTATTTGTTGACCCACAAAAGTGGGGAATGCATGCACTGGTGGCTAGCGGTGGGATACAAACTTTAACACTCTATCGATATGAGAACTTCTATGAACACTTACAGTTATATTTAAACTCCGGCACGACCATAATGCCAATGTTAGCCAGTCTGTTAGCAGAAGCACCAACGCCTTCACTGCACGTATCAATGAACAATAGTCTATGACCTTCCAGTCTCCATTTCCAGTAAAGTGTACCCAAAAACACCATGCCGAAAAAGTTTCGTAAATCCCGTAGGCTTAATGCCTCCGCAGAAGTCGGCGACCTCGAAACGTCATTTGCGTCTGTGTCACTAGGCAGTGACGAGATGACCCAGCTGGAGACCCTCAGAGAAGAGCAAAAGCAGGCAAAGAAACGTGCAGTGGAGACCGAGCAAAGGGCAGCAGCAATGACCAAGTCGAGTGCGCCCTCTATGCTCTGGACACTCCCGTTATAATCCGTCAACACCAGCACTCAACGATGACCTCTACAGAGCTTTGAGTTGGACAATGACATTTAAAGATCATGTTGATTAAATGGCTCGATGGCTAGAGATTATGGCCCAGTTTGACTTTAAGATTGAACACCGTGCAGGAAAGAAACATGGCAATGCAGATGCCCTCTCTAGGGTGCCGTGTGATCCTGACGAGTGCCCGTGCTTCGACGGTAGAACCATCCTCGCTGAACTACCATGTGGTGGTTGTGACAAGTGTGTCACTAAGAGTGAACTATGGTCCGATTTCAACAAAGTCGACGACGTAATCCCCCTATCGACCAGACGAATCAATGCTACCTCTGCAGACAAGGTAGAAATCCCCTCAGAACATTCCCGATATTGTCAAATATTCATGCAGTGAAGACTCCCAGGATGTTTTGACTTGTTACGTCCCAGGTCCCGAACTTTTATCTGATGGACTAGAAAAAGTTCAGCCTATCCCCTTCGCGACAGTTCTCATACTGATGGCAACAGTGGTAACACTCGTCTTTGGTGTTATTTGCAAACTCGGCAACTGTATTTGGCGCTCGTGCAGTACAGTTATCAATGACATGTGGGTATCGACTCCCGTCGGCCGTTTTGTAAACACAGCTGGAGAAACTCCCGGACAAGCCGTATTGTCCAACGCCTCGCCAGGGATATTGCAACAAGATGTGATGTCAAAGTCAGCAGAAAACTCCTCCGAAACTAGCAATGTTAACGGTGATACACAGGATGAACCAGAGCGAAGTGACATGAACTGTAACACGCCCTGCGCCCCCAACAAGGGCGCCTTAGCCGGTTTTATTACCGGGCCGCAACTTACAGAACTATCCCACTTCACTCCAAAGACCAAAATCCACGATAGTGACTTGTTCAACGTACATGTAATCTCCATGCACGACGATGCCGGTTCAAATGCTGGTCAGCAACAAGACATGCCTTGGATGAACGGTTACTCCTCTGAGGAAATCGCCAAAATGCAGAGAACTGATCCAGATATTGGCGTAATACTGGGTTGGTTAGTCAGTCAAAGTCCAGCAACTCAGAAACTGTGGTTGTTATGGCAACAACTTGTCATCCGAAACGGTGTACTCTACAAGAGATGGGTAACTACGGACAAAACTCAATCATACTTGCAGCTTGTTGTAGTGAAAGAGCTGCAATACACTATCTTGTCAGCAACGCATGATTTTGTGACATCCGCCCATCTCGAAGTAAAGACAAAAACACAAAGTCTACTGGTACCGGCTGAAGGAATCAGTCCGGAGGGAATTGGATAAGAAAAGTCAGTAGTGGAACCAGCCGTCCATATCCCTGATGCCCACCATCCCCAGACGATCAGTACGAGTTCTAATGATTCCCCTTCCCAACCACCCAGGGAAGACCATCGCCCCCCGTCATCCACGGTACCATCGAACATTGCCCCTCCCACAAGAAGAAGCCAACGTACCACGCGCACACCAGCCAGGTTTCTTACGTAGCTCCCTTCACTGATACTGCTTGCATGTTTGACCTCTTTAGGTCAAGGAACTCATAGTAAAGAAACAAAGCAGAGCAGTGACCCATTCATTCATAAATTTGCAGCCCAGACTCTACACTCTACAAGAATGTGTGCGGTTGTAATCTGATATGGCTATGTAGGAGATGCCACGCGACAGCGTCCGAACTGTACTTGTATAATTGTGTACACGGTACATATTACGAAATTATGTATTTGGGTCTCTCCACACTAATGTACAAAAGTGTGACATTTTAGGAACATGGGACATTGATAATAAAATGAAGTACTTTTTACTCTTAACTTTTTTCTGTGTACATTCCAAGTGCCTTGAGGATTGTGCTTTTCAAAAATTAAGACAACTTTCTAAGTAATTAATTAATTACAAGGGAATCTTCTTTAAGATATATATGTTTGTAACATGGACAGACATTTATTTAGAAATTGACTAAAAGTACTAATAGAACAGATTTATTCACCCACATGTTGTCCCTTTATAATGCTATTCCCCTAAGGATTGTTACCTGAAAAAATCAAGACAACCCTCCTGTCCTGGTATTAAACAAATAACAGGGGATCATCTTCAAAATATTATGTTTGTAACGTGGACAGACATTTGTCACAAATTGTCTGTCCACGTTACATACGGGGTATATTTCACATGCTAATTTCTTAAACACCCAGAAGATGTCTTAGTTTTGGCTCATAACAATCCAAAAGGGGTTAGGGATGTAAATGAAAAAGCATTTGAGTAATTATTTAATTCTATTATCACTTTCCTGTAAATTTTCAAACAAAATGTCTGTCCATGTTACAAACATTGTGTCTTATAGATGATCCTGTAATTTCTTAAGTACCAATATTATTTTCTTATTATTTGTTATGCACAATCATTAAATGCTAAGGAATGTTCAGGAATAGATTAGGACAAAATAGTTGCCTTTATTTGACCCTCCCATGTCACACTACAGTACTCCCCAGTAGTTATCATATGTATACCCATTAGTGTGGAAAGACCCACTTATTATTTATTTTGTAAGTTCTTTAAAACAGTTTTCTATATATTTAATGAAGAGTTGTACTTTTTACAGATTTTTTGTGTGTCTCACTCCTTTACCACAAGTTTTACTTTCCCCAAAACCATCCAATTGTCAACTTTGATCAACTGTTCCTCAATTGAGCTATGCTTAAAACCAGCACGACAACTTAAGCCTCTGTAGTGGCTGTCTTCTATAGCCGGTGCATTACCAGTCAACAATTCTTAATTTGGTAGTTGACAAATCTAATAAGACCTGTCTACCATAAAACTCATATAGCGCCCTCAAGTCACCGGTTTTAAAAGTGACATAACCATTGTTCTTAGCGTTGCAAATTACAGTGTACAATGCAAAGGGCCGAAAATTAAACTTTATTGTATTGGGTCAAACTATACACTAAATTGTAGATAATCAAAAAACTTAACTATGAAAAACTAAATTTCGTCATCGTGACGTCATCCAGTTTCCATTTTTACAGTCTCATGAATATTTAATTAGCAAATCCATTTTGAACCATAACTCAAGAAGTATACACTCGATACTTAAACTTTTTGCAGTTATAGACTTGATGGGTACTGTGAATGTGCGCTGTGGTATCGTGACCTCATAATGACCTCTACTTCCGGTTCAACAGGAAGTTTGAATATAAATCAATATTTTAGGGTACAAAAACAATGTTATGAAGATTTTTTTAAAGTTCGTGTGTAATATATCAACAGTGAGGTTCAAAATTACAAACAATATAGATTCACTGACGTCGCCACATATTATAGCGCCCTCAAGTGACATGTTTTAAAACTGGCAATATAAAGCATTGTTCTCAGCGAAGATCGTGAGTCTTAAATTAATAGATTGACTTTGTGTATCATAAGTGTCAAGATCAGGGTTAGGCCTACAACTTAGGTTGAGGGTCGCGTCATAACAATCATAATCCAACAACGGAACAGCTTTGTGTTCGTCCATATAGGACAAACACTAAATGTCTAGTTTAAAAAAAATTGCAGCAACATAAATTTGCTCAATTTTGAGATACATACCTGTAATAATTCCAAAAACCCGCCAAAAACACAACTTGGAGAGTGAAAAGGTGGGCGTGGCTATATTTATTAATGGAATATATCTAGGAAACGGTATGTAATTGGGAGCTAAAATTCTCATTCTACCCATAAAGGTGTTCTCAATTCTCATTCTACCCATAAAGGTGTTCTCAAAAAATAATCAACAAAGTCTGAGTCAGTGAATGACAATTTTTTGAAATTTTAGGTGATTGGGCATGGAATGTGTTCCAAGTAGTAAATTTATTAGTTAAGTTTCAGATTGAATTTTATTTATTTATGTTTGTTTAACATTTACCATAGGTGTATGATACTTTTAAATCAAGTAAGATTTGTGGTTTACAACTTAACCTTTCGATCAGTATGCTGTGATCATCTTCAGAAAAAAACTGAACTATGCAGCAACATACTGCTTAAAAACTGCACAGAAGGATTTGGTTGATGAAGCATGAATGCGAGAACTGCAAACGGATCCAGGTTGGATTGGGTGGGGCGGGGGTATGCTCACTGAACTGCATTAGTTGGGGAAAAACACAAAAATGGAGATTAAAATACATGTAAGTGGTGGGAGGTGTGACCATGATGAAGATCCAACATAGACCCAGTTGCAAGTTCCTGTCTTCATATTTCATCAACAAAATTCTTCTGTGCAGTACTGAAGCAGTCAAGCCCTCTCCTGAAGACAACCAGAGCATACTGTATAGTTGTAAAACACTGGTTCTTTTCAGAACCATCACATCTCTTAATATATGGTACGCAAACCACACTAAATTGTCTTTTCACAGTGCAAAGTTAAGTCTTTGGACCTTTAAAAAGAAAATCTGAAAAGATGCACGAATGTATGAGTGTATGCGAGAAATATATTATACATATATTTCATAAAGAAGTTCAAAATAACACTTAAAATCAGGAGAAACGAGTCACATGTCCTCCGCTGGTACCTAATTTCAAGAGGTGGCAGTACGACTCGTTTTAACAAAAATCTCATGTTCATACAACAACTCATTGCTTTTATAGTTACGACATAATAACTGGGGATGTGGACCAAAATTTAATTTTGAGAAAAAATGTTTGAACTGTTTTGCAAACAATGACAATACATGTACATTATATCTGGTATTGACGGAACTAAAAATCCACTTTTCTGCAGAAATTCTGGACAAAACCTAAGAATAAGAGAAATAAGAATAAGAAAAAATTGGTGGTATTTGCCTGATGATAAAAAGGGAATTGAGTGACATGCGACTCATTTTTCATAAAGTAGTAATATACATAAATGTATAGTAAATGTAGAAATGTAATACTGTACAATTGACAATGGGGGCTATCCATACAAAACAGAACCCGTAAAATGCTGAGCGCATTAATTCATGTATTGCATGTGAGGCCACTTTATGTACGTATGCATAATGTGGCCAGTATGCATATGTGGCCAGTATGCATATGTGGCCAGTATGCATATGTGGCCAGTATGCATATGTGGCCAGTATGCATAATGTGAGGCCAGTATGCATATGTGGCCAGTATGCATATGTGGCCAGTATGCATATGTGGCCAGTATGCATAATGTGAGGCCAGTATGCATAATGTGGCCAGTATGCATAATGTGAGGCCAGTATGCATATGTGGCCAGTATGCATAATGTGGCCAGTATGCATATGTGGCCAGTATGCATATGTGGCCAGTATGCATAATGTGGCCAGTATGCATATGTGGCCAGTATGCATATGTGGCCAGTATGCATATGTGGCCAGTATGCATATGTGGCCAGTATGCATATGTGGCCAGTATGCATATGTGGCCAGTATGCATATGTGGCCAGTATGCATATGTGGCCAGTATGCATATGTGGCCAGTATGCATATGTGGCCAGTATGCATAATGTGGCCATTTTGATCACACGTGTATGGCTGCTATGGCAAATTTATGGTTCCCATGAGAGGTGTGAACTTGACCATACAGGTACCACATATGTGATCAGAATTGACCAAAGAAAAAGGAGAAGAAAAAAAACGCTTCACGTGTGTCATTATTTTTGTCATACAGGGGTGTCACGTGATATAAATTTTACCATACACGCATGTCACATGGTATCAATATGCTGTATCCTCAGCAGACAGAGGGCAGTCGAGCTCAGCATTCTACAGGTTATATTTCTATCACACATTGGGACTGTTTTATTGTAAGACTTTTAGAGATGTAAATGCAGACACTATTTATAATTTGTACAAGCCATTGCTGTCGATTGGTTTTGCCCTTAGACGATCATAAAAGTAAGTTCACTTTTTCGTATAAATAATAGCGATATCTTGGGTGTCTGGTTTAGGTAAAAATTATGTTATAAAAAATCAAGTGATGTTCAGCCGCATGCGAAGTAAATTACTTTAATTGAATTTTCTGTCATGTTAAACTTGTCAACTAGTATCAGCACGAAATCCAAAATGTGACATCATTTGAAGCCAACAATAAAATGGGTCTGTACATGTCAAACAGGATCGTTTTTAAGTGGTTGAAAATTCACATTCAATGCCTTTTTTTTATTAATGTTGTGGAATTTAATGGGAGGGAACCTAAACGTTTCCTGTATGACATGTACAGGCCTACATGTATATATGTATGACATGTACAGGCCTACATGTATATATGTATGACATGTACAGGCCTATATGTATATATGTATGACATGTACAGGCCTATATGTATATATGTATGACATGTACAGACCTATATGTATATATGTATGACATGTACAGGCCTACATGTATATATGTATGACATGTACAGACCTATATGTATATATGTATGACATGTACAGGCCTATATGTATATATGTATGACATGTACAGGCCTATATGTATATATGTATGACATGTACAGGCCTACATGTATATATGTATGACATGTACAGGCCTATATGTATATATGTATGACATGTACAGGCCTACATGTATATATGTATGACATGTACAGGCCTATATGTATATGTATGACATGTACAGGCCTATATGTATATATGTATGACATGTACAGGCCTATATGTATATATGTATGACATGTACAGGCCTACATGTATATATGTATGACATGTACAGACCTATATGTATATATGTATGACATGTACAGGCCTATATGTATATATGTATGACATGTACAGGCCTACATGTATATATGTATGACATGTACAGACCTATATGTATATATGTATGACATGTACAGGCCTACATGTATATATGTATGACATGTACAGGCCTACATGTATATATGTATGACATGTACAGGCCTATATGTATATATGTATGACATGTACAGGCCTATATGTATATATGTATGACATGTACAGGCCTACATGTATATATGTATGACATGTACAGGCCTACATGTATATATGTATGACATGTACAGGCCTACATGTATATATGTATGACATGTACAGGCCTACATGTATATATGTATGACATGTACAGGCCTATATGTATATATGTATGACATGTACAGGCCTACATGTATATATGTATGACATGTACAGGCCTATATGTATATATGTATGACATGTACAGGCCTACATGTATATATGTATGACATGTACAGGCCTACTATGTATGACATGTACAGGCCTACATGTATATATGTATGACATGTACAGGCCTATATGTATATATGTATGACATGTACAGGCCTACATGTATATATGTATGACATGTACAGGCCTACATGTATATGTATGACATGTACAGGCCTACATGTATATATGTATGACATGTACAGGCCTATATGTATATATGTATGACATGTACAGGCCTACATGTATATATGTATGACATGTACAGGCCTACATGTATATATGTATGACATGTACAGGCCTACATGTATATATGTATGACATGTACAGGCCTATATGTATATATGTATGACATGTACAGGCCTACATGTATATGTATGACATGTACAGGCCTACATGTATATATGTATGACATGTACAGACCTATATGTATATATGTATGACATGTACAGGCCTATATGTATATATGTATGACATGTACAGGCCTATATATATATATTTTGAATGAGACGTCAGTGCATCTTCTGGATGTTAACATATTGCACGCTGAATTAATACTAGAGAAAACTGTTTGTAATGGCTTTAAAGATGAATTCACTTTTAAATTTATAATTGAATGATTGTAAGCCTTGGCCTTACATTAAATGCATTTTAGATGTGAAATGTGACTTTTCATTAATGTAATTTTAAAGTTAAATTCACTTTTAAATTTATAGATGAATTTTTAAATAGTTAATTGTTTGAACATTGAACAGTGAAATTTTGAATGTTATGAATAAATGTCATTCTATAAGCTATATAGATTTTAACACCCATTGTGAAGTCTTGTGCCGTATTTCGCGGGGGAGGGGGTTCCCCTCCTTACTGTAGCCCGTAAGCTTCCCCCTCCCTTCTCTTTGGCCCCATTGCACCCCTGTCATTAAACAGAGGCAGAGAAATACATTGTACATGTGGGTGTTTAATGATATGTGTGGCGGGGGGGGGGGGGGGAATGAACTCGACTGGTCTGGTCGTGGGAGCAACAGTAGAACAAAGATCCGATTCTACCCCCACACCCCATTTAGCAACTTTTGGAAGGGCGCTAGTCTGAAGTTGAATGACCTTCATCAACGACAAAATAAATAAATATAAAAAATAGTCCTAAGTGAGCCATGATGTAATTCAATACATTGTTCTTAATGAGCAACAAAGACAGTAGTCCAGGAAAGTTATGAAAACATAGCTGAACCTAGAATTGCAACATAATTTTTTTTTCTTCATCCAATAATAATAACATCTGAAAAGTCCTTAAAAAATGAATTTAGTTGAAAGGTGTCTTTGAATGAGGGCGCGCTTTCGTCTGGTGCCTTTCGTGACAGGCCACCCTTAGTCAATAAAACAAGTGAGGGTTCCAGATATGTTGTACGGTATGAATTGGCCCATTTCGAAACCAAGGTTGGCGAAACTTGCGGCTGTGACGTCGCAAAGGAAAGGTCATGGGGTTCACGTCCAAACTGCATACTTCCACTGTCCACATCCAGGAAGTTCGTGTAAATAAATCATAATCTGGCTGTACATTTTCGTTTTGTTCAGTTGTAATGTTTGATCTGTCGTTGTAGGAAATTATCCGCACTCAAAACTTAAGGCCATTAGGACTAAGTAAAATGTTCAAATTAAAATTTCACTCCAGAAAATTAACTTATATACCTAAGACTATCATAAGGCCCGATGTTTCTATTTGTTCATATAATTATTTTATTGTATTAGTTTTTTCCCTTCATGATAATAAAAAAAATGTTATATTATATGCAGTTGTGTTTTTCTCTGGTTGACTTTCTATTTAGGGGCCTATAGAGAATTGCTTAATGCTTATCAATATTTAAAACAGATACGTTCTGATTTGTACAATTAAAGCTGACGTCACACGCGGCTACAGTCTGCCCATTTTTGGGAGTCAAATTAATTTGATGTAAAGATAATGGTGTGCGTCTAAGAACCTCGAGCGAGCGAGTCGCCTAAAAAGCGGACTGACTGAACACTGAGTAACACGGGGAATCTGACTCCCAAAATGGCGCAACCAAGATTTATCGTGGGTGATGGATCAATTGGTGCCAAAACAAACCAGATTGTACAACATGTTCAAAATTATGACATTGATAGAAATGTCAATTTACAGTTGTGACCCAATTTCACAAAACATACACCAAAACCAGGTTTGGGGCCACTTGAATTCACATAATGCATTGTAGATTGTCAAATGATACTTCACACTTACTTTTTTTTCAAAATGAATACAAAATGAGTAGGCCTATGATCAATAGTTTTACAGTATATAGGGTAGGTCAAATAAACATACAGTTCACTATAATGTAAAAAAAATGGGTACCGAGGTAAAAAGTAAACAGTAACAGTAGACCCGCTTTGAGATATGTTACATTTCTTTTAATTTTTTTTCTTTTATGAATATGACCATAACTTGTTAGATAATATTTAGGAAAAGTATATAAAAAATTGATGGTGATCTGCCTCACCATTTAAAAATTTAAGGTTTATTATTATTGACTACAACTAAATTTTAATTCAGCATAATTCACTTTGTAAAAAAAAATAAAAAAAATAAAACCATTCCCCTTACAAACTGTCAGATGATTAGTTATTATACCCGTTCAGGTCGTCACATAGCATCGTCTGCTTTGGTCGCCATCCTGACGTGCTATTCGTATTGTATAAGCCATCGTTTATTAGAGCCTGACTAAAGTGCGCCCTCTTTCGGTTAATAAAAAATGTACCAACATTTTTATCTTAGAAAAAGCGCGTGTGACACCCTCCTTCCCCACCCGGCCCACCCAATAATCTATCCCAGTCCGCATTTAGAGCCTCAGTTGGGAAATGAAGCATCAAAGGTACTAGAACATGTAACAAGGGTTGGTCCGGCAAACGTAGAGCTGTGGGTTTGCTGACTGCAAATGTATCATGTTTCTAAGCACTCGGAACTCTGAAGATTTGCCGAGCTGTTTGTTTCTTATAAGTTGTTTATAAGCTGCGGTTTCAGGTGGCAGTTCATTTTTATTTATTTTTATTCTTAAAACTCAACATGTGACCCACACAACAAGTATTGGCTGAAGACATTTATATATATATATATATATATATATATATGTGTGTGTCGTCCTATTGGCCCGTTTTGACAGTTGTCGCCTTATTGACGTTATATGTGACGGTTACCCTAATAGGGTGATTACAGTTTGTGTGCGTAATGACGATCATTAAAAACATTATGTCTTTAACCTTAATAGCACATTTTATGAAAACTTCATGAATGAAAGCCCCACCTTTGGAGTTGTTAATAATAATTATAATAAAAATGAAAAATATCCCATAATTTAGAGACATAGGTATGGTCGACATAAGACCATCATTTTAGTCGGTCGTCGTAATGGTGAATAAGTAGTTATATATATCTGCCGAGTAGCCGAATATATATATATATATATATATATATATATATATATATATATATATATATATATATATATATATATATATATATATATATATATATATATATATATATATATGTATGTATGTGTATGTATGTATGTGTATGTATGTATGTATGTATGTATATGTATATGTATGTATGTATATGTATATATGTATATGTATATATGTATGTATGTATATGTACATGTATGTACATGTATGTATATGTATGTATATATATATGTGTGCCCCTAGCCTGCAATTTCGGGACCAGTGTTGGGATACACACCAATAATGTGGGGACATTTTGAAATGTCAGGACCAAAAACCCGGTCCCCACTTTTTTAATTGGGGAAAGTCATCAGCAGATGGTATTGTTCATCATAGCAAAAAATCACTATGGTGCTTGGAATGATGTGTGTGTTCTTTAAGTGTTTTTGGTCCTGTAAATGTTGTGTGTATTCTCTAACGTGTGTTTCTTACCTATTGCAATTAAAATTTGATTTTAATAATAGCGCCCTCTTGTGCTCGATAGATTCCGCAGTAGTAGACTGGTCCCATGTCTTTATTTCATTGGATACGTTGTGTTGAAGATCTGACGTCACGCTTTCGAGGCTCGCACGCTAGCTATACCAACCATGGTCAAAGTTGAATCTCAGGGAAAACACGGTTTTCGCGGTAGTATCTCATGGCGTAATTCACTAGCCTCAATCAACACACCATGAACAGATGATTAGTAACCATTCTAGATTAAGTGTGGTACATATCACATATATCCTCAATTTACCCTGACGCACCTAAGGTAGTGGACGGTAACTTACAAATGAAATTAGCAGTTTGGTGTTTCAGTTTGTTTCAGTGAAGGATTCTCTTGTAAAATGCTGAATTTCAATGCATGATCATACGCGTGGACGTCTTGAGCGCCGTTTTTTGAGACGCACAGAATTGTGGTCGTTAAAAAATTGATGTTGGTATCATAATGACTCACCCCCAAACTCTTAAAGTTGATGGGGGCACAGAAAATGTACCCAAGAAGAAAAACAGTTGAATCATGTTTCATCTTATTCCAGATGGTTGTAAAATTGTTTTTAATCTTGAAAATAAAAATATTGTTTTCGATTTTTGTAAAAAAAATGGTATAATTTGGAGAAGCTCTCAAAACTTGTAATCAATATTCTTGAAATACCAATAAAATGGAAGGTGGTAAAAATTTTTGCAAAAAGTACTTTAAAACTTTGAAATGTGTAAAAATGCTGTTAACATTTTGTCAAATAAAAGATTTCTTTTCATAACCATGATATTAATGTTTCATTTTCTCAATAATTTTCCACTACCGTCGAAATAAACACCAACGAATTAAGTAGTCTTCGTTCGCTTCTTCTATAAGGAATGTGTCCATTTTGAGGATCAGTATTTCTAAAAAAAAATCATTGCAAATGCAAAGCATTCATATATTTTGGTTTCCACAGACAACAGCTTGTTGACGGCATAGAACAATAAAATCACAGATGTTCGTGAAAAAAAATGGGTTGTTATTAAACCCCCTCGACCCCCACCCCCTCGACCCCACGACGTACGCTCATATAAACGAAGCACACGTACTCGCAAAATTCACTACCACCGGTATATATGTATATCGCAATGCCCATGCGCAAGCATGTCGCATGGCTGGTGGCCGGCCTGCGCCAGAATCAAATTGTATCTCAAATGGGAACCTGTTTACAACTTTTTCCACTTTCACAAGCACTAACTTTCCATTAAATCATACAATTTCACTATGATTTTTATTTTTGTAACAAGCATGACTTAGATAAGTTTATGCAACTAGTAATACGCCATAGTTTTGTAAGTTTTCTGAGAAATGCTGAGCCAAAGGTAGGTGCGTCATTTCACGAGTGCGGCGAATTACGTACATGGACGATACAGTCTCGAACCACCATTATGTATGTCTCTACAGTGCATATGGAGTCAGGGAACCTTTAGTAACTACTAGTAGTACATTATGATCAAAGACAAAGATCGTCGTACGTTGATTGACGATAGAGCACATCAGAGAGATCGGGCAGGAATGGCATGACTAGTCTTCGAGACAATTAGATGTGAGCAGGCTAAAAAAAATCCACAATTTTCAGCCTATTGATTGTAGTCTCGATCAACTAGGGGTTGCAGCCAACGAAGCCATAATTACACACATGAGGTACACTCTATGGAATTTTGATGGCATTTTACGTCAGTAAAATAAGAGACTGTGAACGGATTTTTCTTAAATTGTTTTTTACCATTGTGAATATTGTGTTTGTGATTGTTTCTGCCCTGTGAAAAAAAAAATGAAATGAAATGAAAAAGAGCCATTTTGGCAGGCATTTGTCAGTGTCGCACGATTGTGTCAGTTGATCATCCCCCATTTCTACGAACTCTAATTCTAACCGCACATAATTTCCACAAAATAACTGATTATGCCTGCATCAATTTTCTAGGCCATATTTTACAAAAAGTGAAATCATATGTGGCAATTAATTAATTTCTTTATTAATGATGGATTTGAGAAAGTGCTAAGGATCCTCAAGTCAAAGTGTCAACACTCCATGTTACCACTACCAGTGTAGTTAATTAAATAAAATTGATAATGGCAGACTTAAATAAAATGTTTATTGCATGACAGCATCACAACCTCGCCATCACAAATAAATTTAGAGTTCTTGTATATCTACAATGCTACATGTCTTTTGCAAGAACTTGGTTGTACTTGCATTTTTTTCATATATACCTATTGACTATTGTATGGATTGCCAGAAAATATCTGACTGTCAGATTGGTTGTGCATGGAAATGCCATTGATTTGGCATTGTGATGTTTGACATGTATCCTGCAGCATTTGTCATATTTGTATTAGTTTTAAAAATTGTTTTTATGTTGCACTGTAGGTGTATTGTGATTGTAAGGAAGCACTGCACCAATTGAATGGCAGACATGAACGAAGAATATGTAATTTTGTGGACGCTCCTAATCTCAATGCTGATTGGTTATATCATGGTCACAGCCTATGCTTTGTGGACATGTTGGCCACTTTTGATACAAATCCGCCTTCTTCATCAAGAGTTAATTGAGCAAGGTGAACAGACATCACTATCCATGTCATATCCCATCCTTGAGCAGAGAGAGAACGATGCAGTTCATAACATTTATGTGTGAATCAAACTAGCTGGAAAACAATGCCAGTGCCCATTTGGCCTACACAATTCATTTTTTATAAGGCATTTTGATATTACCCTTCTACATGTAGATTTCAATGAATGTGCCATAAAAGTAACCTGTGGAAGTTTTAGATTAGTTGCGACAGTTTTTAGAAAATGATCTCTTTTGTAATATGGTAGTTAAACAAGTTTGGTTATTATTATGGTCCTCCAAACTTCATAAAATTGTATTTGGCCATTGTAATTATTCTGAATGAGATCAAACTTGCTCCCTGTGCACATGAAAATGTACAGTATCAGATCAGCTTCAACATTTTTTTCAATTTTCACCGTGGGAAATATGAGAACTACTGTGAAATAATTTGACAGTACTTTTTGTATGCCATGTCTTTTGATACTCTGATTTGGGAAAATTTGTTTTAATTGTTTGAAGTTACAAAGTGCTAAAATTTGAATTAAAGTGTCTATCTATTCTTGGAAATTAGAATTTAGCCTTAGTTTGGTTTCTTTTTGTAATTTCTCATGGGACTCAATCAGTTTTGTTTAGGCAATGCCAAATTCATGCTGCTCAATAGAAAGTACAGCAAATTTGTTGATACTATAAGCAGGACTTTCCTGTCCTTATAGCAGCTCTATGGCCAAAGCTTCACAAGGCAAGGTCCAGTTCTAAATAAAATACAAAATTCATGAGAAACAGTCTAGTAAAAGGAAAACAAAAATATTTTATGAAAATGCTGTTAAACAATAGTTATGAAAATTTTATTTGAAATATTATATCTATAAACCTATAATTTCAGGGAAAATAATAAAAATGTTATTTAGTAACTTTTTTATTAATAACGAAATGTTGACGTTTTTCAGCTCATATTTCAATGAAAGAAATTTCAGAAATTTTGAATTTAAAACCAGGAACAAATTTGGAAAATCTGCTAAACCCATAGACATTATAATGCCATATAATGTATACTGCTTGTGACTTAAAAGGCCATCTTGCTAGCAAACACTCAAAACTTAATTGAAATCAACTAATGCACCCCTCCCACTTTGAATATCATTTATTTTAGAAAGAAAGTTTTAGTTGCACTTATAGATGTAAAAAAATAAACACATTTAGCATGTAATGTTGATCGCATGATGAAGGGAAACTCATGCATCTGCAAAGGTTTTAAAACAAGTGTAAAATTTTCCAGAAAAATATCTCAAAACTTTTCTTTGAAATGATAAATAAATTAAAACCAGGTCATTATGTAGGTTACTTTGTATAAGTGTAGAAAATCCCATCAAAATTAGTGGTCATTTTTCTAAGCTATTTGAAATGATAATAAGCTTATAGATAAAAGTGGGAGATGCCCCATTTCCCCTACACAATTTTCATAGAATAACTTGAAAATTATGTACACAATATTCATTGCTTGTGAAAGAGACGTTATTATGAACTCTCCAGTAGCATGGACCTGCATGGACCTGTATTTTGATGAAGTTTATGACATAAAGTTTATTATTGAAGTTTGTTATTTGATATGTTCTGACAGCAGAATTTTGGTCTTGTTTTCATCCTTGTAATTTTTTCTGATGGAGTCACTTTCTGCAGATCTCCCCAAACAACAATGGTGTTTTTGCATAACCATTGGTGTACCTGCTCCTGTTTGAATGTTAAAAAAAAGATGATAAAAAAGATTATAATTACATAGGACTATTGCAAAACATTTTAAACCAATGACAATGTGCCAAAACAAAAAAATGTTTAAAAAAATATGAGTGTGCCTGTAATGGGCTTAGTATTTACAATTGTTTATAGAAATATATAGTGCCATTCATTGGGCATAACCAATGATTGAAGGCAAATAACCACCATTTACAGGACAAGCTGTCAAACACTAAAGTAGGATTGCTAACTGTGTTACAGGACCATGTAATGCATAGAAGTGTATATAAGAATAGTGGGTAACGATACCGAGGATTGAAGGCAAGTACACAGGCATCATCCCTACATTTACAGGACAAGCTGACATGTAGGCATGCTACCTACATATTTACAGGAACATATGGTGTACAGAAATGTAAAGGGCAAGTGGGAATTACAAAGGATTGATCAGGCAATTAAATTGAGGAATCATCCCTACATTTACAGGACAAGCTGTCAAACACTGATATGTGAGCATGCTGCCTACATGACCATATCTTGTACAGAAGTGTAAATGGTCAGTGGGAACTACCAATGATTGAAGCAAGTAAACATATCCATGCATCATGATCATCCTAACATTATCAGGAACAGCTGACAAACACTATACCTATATGATACCTATATTTACAGGACCATATATTGTACAGAAGTGTGAGGCCGGGGGGTGCAAAGATTGATCAGGCAAGTAAATAGGTATCCCTGCGTTTACAGGACAAGCTGGCAAACAGTTACATGTAGGCATGCTACCTATATTTACAGGACAATATGTTGTACAGAAGTGCCAGTAGGAATTGCCAAGAATTGAAGCAAGTTAACATGCATCATGCCTACATTTTCAGGACCAACAATGTAAAGAGGTATCGGCCCTACATTTACAGGACAAGCTAACAAACATATTAACAGGACAATCTGAACACTGACATGTAGGCATGTTACCTATGTTTACAAAGGAGTATGTTTTGCAGCTGTGTAAAGGACCAGTGGGAATTACCAAGGATTAAAGGCAAGTAAACAGGATTCATCTCTACATTTTCAGGACTAACTGACAAACGCTATTCGCTATGTTCACTTCGTAGCCCTCTTAGCGGTGAATTTGCATCCAGTGTTCTTGATAATAGCCACTTTGATTTAAAGTGAGCATTGTGCAAGCACTTTTTGTGCGTATGTTATAGTATTACACGCGTGTGTACTTCTGCCAGCCAATGATCGCTGGAGGTATTCCGCGCGTACGCACATCAACTGCATATGTCAAATATGTCAAATGCACTGCACTATCGCTGCCCTTTTGTTCACAGTCATCTAACAACATGTGCTCTCAATGGCGCATACACGGTGCGAATAGTAAGAATGCTAACTATTACAAGACCATGCAGAAGTGTATATAGGAATAGTGGGCAATTATACTGAGAATTGAAGACAATTAAACAGGTGTCATCACTACATTTACAGGACAAGCTGACAAAAGCACTGACCTGTAGGCATGCTACCTATATTTAGAGGACCATTATGTTATACAGAAGTGTTAAAGGGCCAGTGGGAATTGCCAAGGATTGAAGGCAAGTAAACAGGTATCATCCTTACATTTTCAGGACCAGCTGACAAACACTCCAGTAGGAATGCTAACTATATTTACAGGACCATACAGAAGTGTATTATAAGAATAGTAGGCATTATACAGATGACTGAAGGTAAGTAAACAGGTGTCATCCCTACATTTACAGGACAAGCTGACAAACACTCCAGTAGGAATACTAACTATATATACAGGACCATACAAAAAATGTATTATAGGAATAGTGGTCATTATATACTGATGATTGAAGGCAAGTAAACAGGTGTCATCCCTACATTTTCAGGACCAGCTGATAAACACTGACCTATATAACTACTCCATAGAATAAACTCTGATACCTACTTGCCTGATCAATCCTTGGTAATTCCCATGGGCCCTTTACACTTCTATAGGCCTATAACATGTGGCTGTGTAAATACAGGTAACATGCCTACATGTCAGTGTTTGTCAGCTTGTCGTGTAAATGTCGGGATGACACCTGTTTACTTGCCTTTAATCCTCGATATAATGCTCATTGTCCTATATACACTTCTGTGTGCAATGCATGTTTATGTAGGTAGTATTCCTAATACACTGTTTGTCGGGTGGTCCTGAAAATGTAGGGATAATGCTTGTTTCCTTGCCATCAATCCTTGGCAGTTCCAACTGGCCCACAGTTCTGTACAACAGTTCTGCACAACAGATGGTCCTGTAAATATAGGTAGCATGCCCGCAGGTCAGTGTTTGCCAGCTTTTCCTGTAGATGTAGAGATGATGCCTGTTTAACTGTCTGATCAATGCTTGGCAGTTCCCACTTTCCCTTTACACTTCTGTACAAAATGTGGTTCTGAAAATATAGGTAGCATGCCTACATGTCAATGTATCATCCCAACATTTACAAGACGAGCTGACAAACACTGACATGTAGGCATGATACCTATATTTACAGGACCATTTGAAACCACAATAAACCTAAGGATTTTTTAGCCAGCCTTAAAATTAAGCCATCTCATCTCTTCCACTAAATCTTGGCATTCAACGCACTTGGTATTCAATCTCTGAGGCATCGTCGACAAGTTACTGGGCTCACAGTCTAATGCAAAATGCAATTTTCTCTGTTGCCGTATCCACTGGACAGTCTTAAACTACCTCAGCTTAAAGCATACCGTTCTACCACACAGCCGTCTGCATCCCATAAACATACAGTTGTTTTCTAAAATCTCGTACCTCACAGCATCAGAGGTCCTTTTTCGCTTCTTATGCCAATCTCTGGAACTCTTTACATGCCTCTGTTGTGGTGTTCCATCTGATCATATTTTTCTCCAAGCTGCTCAGAATATATGAACTTGGGCATCCCTCATGCTTCTTCTTTTAGGGAGTGTTTAAACACTGACATGTAGGTATGCTACCTATATTTACAGGACCATAATTTATGTTATACAGAAGTGTATTAAAGAGCCAGTGGGAACTGCCAAGGATTGATCAGGCAAGTAAACAGGTATCATCCCTACATTTTCAGGACCAGCTGGCAAACACTCCAGTAGGAATACTAACTATATTTACAGGACCATACAAAAGTGTATATAGGAATAGTGGACATTATACAGATGACTGAAGGCAAGTAAACGGGTGTCATCACTACATTTACAGGACAAGCTAATAAACACTCCAGTAGGAATGTTAACTATATATACAAGAACATACAAAAAATGTATTGTAGGAATAGTGGTCATTATACTGCTGATTGAAGGCAAGTAAACAAGTATCATCCCTACATTTTCAGGACCAGCTGATAAACACTGCAGTAGGCATGCTAACTATATTTACAGAACCATACAGAAGTGTATTATAGGAATAGTAGGCAATATACTGATGATTGAAGGCAAGTAAACAGGTGTCATCCCTACATTTACAGGACAAGCTGACAAACACTCCAGTAGGAATACTAACTATATATACAGGACCATACAAAAAATGTATTATAGGAATAGTGGTAATTATATACTGATGATTGAAGGCAAGTAAACAGGTGTCATCCCTACATTTACAGGACAAGCTGACAAAAACTCCAGTAGGAATGTTAACTATATATACAGGACCATACAACAATGTATGATAAGAATAGTGGTCATTATACTGATGATTGAAGGCAAGTAAACAGGTGTCATCACTACATTTACAGGACAAGCTGGCAAACACTCCTGTAGGAATACTAACTATATATACAGGACCATACAAAAAATGTATTATAAGAATAGTGGTCATTATACTGATGATTGAAGGCAAGTAAACAGGTGTCATCCCTACATTTACAGGACAAGCTGACAAACACTCCTGTAGGAATACTAACTATATATACAAGACCATACAAAAAATGTATTACAGGAATAGTGGTCATTATATACTGATGATTGAAGGCAAGTAAACAGGTGTCATCCCTACATTTTCAGGACCAGCTGATAAACACTGACCTATATAGCTACTCCATAGAATAAACTCTGATACCTACTTGCCTGATCAATCCTTGGTAATTCCCATGGGCCCTTTACACTTCTATATAACATGTGGCTATGTAAATATAGGTAGCATGCCTACATGTCAGTGTTTGTCAGCTTGTCGTGTAAATGTCGGGATGACACCTGTTTACTTGCCTTTAATCCTCGATATAATGCTCACTGTCCTATATACACTTCTGTGTGCAATGCATGTTTCTGTAGGTAGCATTCCTAATACACTGTTTGTCGGGTGGTCCTGAAAATGTAGGGATAATGCTTGTTTCCTTGCCATCAATCCTTGGCAGTTCCAACTGGCCCACAGTTCTGCACAACAGATTGTCCTGTAAATATAGGTAGCATGCCTGCAGGTCAGTGTTTGCCAGCTTTTCCTGTAGATGTAGAGATGATGCCTGTTTACTTGTCTGATCAATGCTTGGCAGTTCCCACTTAACCTTTACACTTGTGTACAGCATGTGGTCCTGTAAATATAGGTGGCATGTCTATATGTCAGTGTATTCTCCCAACATTTACAGGAGAAGCTGACAAACACTGACATGTAGGCATGATACCTATATTTACAGGACCATTTGAAACCACAATAAACCTAAGGATTTTTAGCTAGCCTTAAAATTAAGCCATCTCATCTCTTCCACTGAATCTTGGTATTCAACGCACTTGGTATTCAATCTCTGAGGCATCGTAGACAAGTTACTGGGCTCACAGTCTAATGCAAAATGCAATTTTCTCTGTTGCCGTATCCACTGTACAGTCTTAAACAACCACACAGCCGTCTGCATCCCATAAACATACAGTTGTTTTCTAAAATCTCGTATACCTCACAGCATCAGATGTCCTTTTTAGCTTCGTATGCCAATTTCTGGAACTCTTTACATGCCTCTGTTGTGGATGTTCCATCTGATCATGTTTTTCTCCAACCTGCTCAGAATATATGAACTTGGACATCCCTCATACTTCTTCTCTTAGGGAGTGTTTAAAACACTGACATGTAGGTATGCTACCTATATTTACAGAACCATATGTTGTACACAAGTGTATTAAAGAGCCAGTGGGAACTGCCAAGGATTGATTAGGCAAGTAAACAGGTATCATCCCTACATTTTCAGGACCAGCTGGCAAACACTCCAGTAGGAATACTAACTATAGTTACAAGACCACACAGAAGTGTTTATAGGAGTAGTGGACATTATACAGATGACTGAAGGCAATAAACAGGTGTCATCACTACATTTACAGGACAAGCTGACAAACACTCCAGTAGGAATGTTAACTATATATACAGGAACATGCAAAAAAAATGTATTATAGGAATAGTGGTCATTATACTGATGATTGAAGGCAAGTAAACAGGTGTCATCACTACATTTACAGGACAAGCTGATAAACACTCCAGTAGGAATACTAACTATATATACAGGACCATACAAAACATGTATTATAGGAATAGTGGTCATTATACTGATGATTGAAGGCAAGTAAACAGGTGTTATCACTAAGTGTATTAAATGGCCAGTGGGAACTGCCAAGAATTGAAGGCAAGTAAACAGGTATCATCTCTACATTTTCAGGACCAGCTGACAAACACTCCAGTAGAATTGCTAACTATTTACAGGACCATACAGAAGTGTATTATAGGAATAGTGGTCATTATATACTGATGATTGAAGGCAAGTAAACGGGTGTCGTCCCTATATTTACAGGACAAGCTGACAGCTGACCTGTATGGCTACTCCATATAATAAATTCGAAAATTTGAATGCCACTATGATACAGGTGTCATCCTCACATTTACAGGACAAACTGACATGTGGGCATGCTACCTATGTACCCAGCCACATGTTATACAGAGGTGTATGTATCCTCGGTATAATGCTCACTGTCCTCTGTACACTTTTTTTCTGCAGGTAGCATTCCTACTATAGTGTTTGTCAGCTGGTCCTGAAAATGTAGGGATGAATCCTGTTTACTTGCCTTCAATGCTTGATAATTCACACTGGTTCTTTACACTACTGTGAAACATTCTTCTTTGTAAATATAGGTAGCATGCCTACATGTCAGTGTTCAGGTTGTCCTGTACTGTAGGTATTAATTATGCCTATGTGTTTGTCAGATTTTCCTGTAAATGTAGGGATGATACCTGTTTACTTGCCTTCAATCCTTGGTAGTTTTCACTGACCCTTTACACTTTTGTAAGATATGGTCCCGTTAATATACACTCACTGGCCAAGAGTATTGCAACATGCTCAAAACTGAGCACTTTACAGTAACAGGTGAGATGATCATTTAATCTGATTTCATCGATCGTGTATTACATAATTTCCGAGCAAGACCAGTAAAAAAGAACATTGACTTCAAAACACAGGCACTTTCAAGAAGTCTTAAGTAGTGTAAATAACAAATTATTGTAACACAGTTCTCCAAACTGAATTTGGTGTGTGTTGCAATACTTATGGCCAGTGAGTGTAGGTAGCGTGGCTACATGCCAGTGTTTGTCAGCTTTTCCTGTAAATGTAGGGATGGTTTTTGCGTGATCAATCCTTGGTAATTCCCAGTCAACGGCGTAGCGAAGGCATTTTCTTTGGGGGGGTGTGAAGGCCATTTTGCCGACTGACATTACCGAATAAAAGTAAAATCGCCACAAAGACAAATTACACACCTGTTTTGATTTTGTTTGAAATAGAGAAAGAATGAAAACTGACTGGGAATAAATAAATGACTTTTTAATTTGAGCAAAGAAAATTTGACTGAACCGGGTCTTGAACCCGAGACCTCTGAATTACCGTACCAGCGCTCTACCACCTGAGCTATCCAGCCCTATGATGGCGTCCTCCCAAATAGTCAACTATCTTTGCTCGGGTTGGGCTATAAAGCAGTTAATGGGTTATGGCTTCTGACTGGCACCCCAACCCGAGCAAAGATAGTTGACTATTTGGGAGGACGCCATCATAGGGCTGGATAGCTCAGGTGGTAGAGCGCTGGTACGGTAATTCAGAGGTCTCGGGTTCAAGTCCGGGTTCAGTCAACTTTTCTTTGCTCAAATTAAAAAGTCTGTTTTAATTTTATTAACTAATAGCTCACTGACCGCACATTATCAACTTGTTATCTTGTTTCCAATAACCTCAGGACATGGTACATGCATGGTCAGCGCGGGGTCCTAATAACAACACACTTAAAATAATAATATTAATGTAAAATATGAGGAATTAAACTTACCAATTGTGGAACTTAGTGAGTAATAACCCGTCGTTTCTTCAGTAAACTCCATTTCTTGGCAACTTTGTGGATGTCTATTTCACCTGTGAAGTCTTTCTCGCAGGCTAATAGCATGAGTCCCTCCAATCTAGAATCCGTCATTGTTGTCCGCAAACTATTCTTGACAAACTTGAGTCTGCTGAAGGTGCGCTCATTGGACGCCACTGTTACGGGTGCGGTAATCATAAGACGAATGGCTCGATTTGCTAATGGCAGGGCATCTTTATTGGCTTCATTTACCTCTCTAATCTTGCTGAAGTCAGTTATATCTTGAGGGCACAGTTCTGCCAGAACCTGAAGCTCTGCCTCAAGGGCTGAAGGGTCGGGGGTTTCGGTGGGAGGAAATAAGAGTGGTAATTGCAGACGCCTGTGATGCATCGAAGGGGGGCTTGAGACATGAGAACAGGGGCTTAACAGAATCTTGAAACTGGACTAAATGTTCCCTCATTCTGGAGATGTGGACATCTAGCACTTCCTTAAACTGTTGCCCATAGAATTGCTGTAGAGTGAGGTGAACACCTGCATGTTCATCAAGTCGGCTTGGTGCTTTTCTTCGACGATGATGACGGTTAAAATCTCCCTCTGGGTCCACTCCGAGCTGTTTGGCAAACTTGCAGGCTGCCTCAATCTGGTCTTCCATCAGTTTGTCATCTGATCTTATTTTATCAAAGATGCTTAGTGTTGCCTCAACAAGGTCAGCTGCATCAAGAATGTTGAGGTCAACCCGCTGGAGATGTTCCACAAGATGCTTAGATTTGTACATAGTGTTCTTCATGAACATCACGGCAGCTATGAAGTCCAAGTTAAGCATTCTTTTGTTCAGACCGAGTGCCTTGGTTTGGGTTTGTTTGTCTGCCTTGGGACTTGAGGCGATATCACCAAGGACAGCAACAATGATCTCAAATGACGTCCAGACTGCTTGGATGCTTTCCGCCCGTGCCGTCCATCTTGTTTTTGACAGACTACGGAGCATGAGACAGTTTTCGATTGTGGTTATCTCATCTTGCAGTGGCTGGAATCGCTTTGTGCTTGAAGTGAAGAAGACGTACAATTCCTGAAGGATGTCAAACATATCACGAGTCAATGTGCTTGCATTACAGCTGTGTTCAACTACGGTATTGCAGCGGTGGGCTTGGCATGGTATGTACGGAATCTGTCGGCCAACAATGTCAGATAACATTTTCTGGGCACCATTGAACTTTCCGGACATAGCGGCAGCAAAATCGTACGACTGGAAACACAGTTTAGCTGTGTCCAATCCTGCTTTTTCCATGGTAGTAACAATTTCGTTAGCTTGGCCTTTACCAGTTTTGTCCAGAGATTTCTTCAATGCAAGAAGTCTTTCGACTGGTTGACCAGACTCATTCACATACCTAACAACAACCGATATCCTGTCCGTATGTGACTCATCTGGTGTTGTATCTGCCATTACAGAAAAAAGTCCTGCTTCGTGGACCTCTCCAACCACTCTCTCGCGTATTTCTGTTTCCAGTAATGAAATAAATTCATTCTGGGACTGTGGGCTCAAATACGTCACATGATACGAGTTCATTCGTTTGTCACTTAGCCAACGTTTGAGGATGGGTACATGTCTGCTGAGAAGGTGAACTATCTGGTAAAAGTTGCCATCTTTTTCATCAGACCCTCTGAAAGGGAGTGCTTGTCGAGCCAATGTTTTAGTAACATCTAACAAAATAGATGCAACGTCACGATTGTATGCAAGATCATCAGCCTCCTGGAGCTGCGCCATCCTCTTAGCTTTGTCCAGCTGCACGTCGATGTGTCTTGTCTTCTGGATAAAACTGCAATAGCTGGAGAGGGAAGCTTTATGACTTTCTGATGTGAAGTGTTTAGCCAGTTTAGCATGCTTGTCTTTGCCGGCACCTTTCATTTTATGCCATTTGTTTACACCTGTCTTCACCCACGCTGATTCTGCCTTTTCTTTTGATAGAGCATCAGTAAATAAACAGCATACGAAACAAAATGCCGCATCCTCTTTCACGCTATACTCTAAATGAGGATATTCATTGTACCACTTTGCTGAAAAACGACATTGTTTGCCCTCTGGCGTGTGGGGGTTAACTGGAAAACTGTGCAGTTTTGGTTGACAGGGACCAAGGTGGATCAAATATTCTCTCTGATTATCCTCGGTTACATCACCGCGCAATGCCGGATCATGTTCGACGGGAACGTTGGCACTATCCTCTGAGTCATGAACTTGAAGTTTAGCTGCCTTGATTGACTGCAGCACTTTACCGCTGGTTTCGAGGAAAAGTGAACTTTTTTCTTGCACTTCTGCTATGGTTTCTCTGGCCTCAGTCATCCAGGACTCTATGTGAGGCAATTCAGCTGTTTTCATGTCATTCATGAGTCGTTTGCAGTCATCTGTCAGTTGCACAATCCGCGACAGAACTGCAACGGATTCAGTCCATTCAACTGTGTCTGATTTACTTACACAATTAGAAGGCATACTCTCTTCGCGCCAAACATCTTCTTTGCCTGTCTGATGGGGAGGCATCGTAGTGTCACTTGCCAAGTCTCTACGTGGATTGTTTTCCTCAGTATGGACTGCCGTTGATGTAGATGAATATGTAGCTTCAGCAGATTCATGGCCGCTTGTTGGTTCAGCTGCCTCATCTGAAACAAAAAAACACAAACAAAACCCAAAACTGTAAAAGAGAGATCACGCTGCGAAAGATAGAATACACTAAATTAGCAAAAGGAATGTTTTAAAGAGTATTTGACCTACAGAAAATAGAGTACAAATACTTTATACAAATAAAATTGAATCCGTTTTGAGTGATAAGCTGGTCACACAAATTCAAAAATCCGACTTTGATATCCCCCCCCCCCCCACCCCGCACGGTATTCTCCAAAAGAATATTATAAATATTCAATTTACCTATATTTTCCACAACTGAGCGCGTCTGGGGCTGTGAAGTGTCCACTGTGGCAACTGATTCTGGTGCTCTTCTCTTGATGGCAAATGGATTTGCGGGTGCGCCTTCATGCTGGATTCTTACCCGCTTCCCATCGTGACATGCCTGCTCGTGACGCTTGCGGTAATCGTCGTCAAACACGGCATTGCATTCCATGCATTGGAGTTTTATTCTCTTCCTCTTTTTAGAGCTCATCCTTTGATCAATAGTAACTCAAAACTTGCGACAACCAAAACTGTTTTGTATTGACGTCTGGTCTCGTGGAAAATATAGTGAAACTGCAGACTGCAAAGCAAAATTACCGTCCCTTCCCGCAAAAAAATCTCAATTCCATACAGGGGTTATATCCGAAACGGAAATTAGAGCTGTTTCCGCGAATAAACGAGATGTATTACAAAATAAAAACAACTGATAAGAAACGGCTCGGCAAATCTTTACAGTGCTTTGAATTGAAGCCGACTTATTTCCGTTCGGCAAATCCTTAATTCTGAACACAAAGCTCCACGGGCCGGTTTGCCGAATGGCATTTTATTCTGAAATTTTACTACATTTGGTGCTTCATTTGCCGACTGAAGCTCGAAATGCCGACTGAAAAAATTATTGGGGGGGTGCCACACCCCCCCGGTCGCTACGCCGTTGTTCCCAGTGGCACTTAAACCTTCTGTACAACATATGTTCATGTAAATATAGGTAGCATGCCTACGTGTCAGTGTTTGTGACCTTGTCCAGAAAATGCAGGGATGATACTCGTTTACCTGATCAATCTCTAGTAATTCCCAGTGGTGCTTTAAACATATGTTCATGTAAATATGTTGCATGTCTTCATGTCAGCGTTTGTCAGCTTGTCATGTAAATGCAGGGATGGCGCACCTGTTTACTTGCCTTAAATCCTCGGTATAATGCTGACTGTCCTATATACACTTCTGTGGAATATTCTGTAGGTAGCATTCCTAATAGTGTTAGTCAGCTTGTGTTGTAAATGTAGGGATAATACCTGTTTACTTCAATCCTCAGTATGAAATGCCCACTATTTGTATATACACTTCTGTATGGTCATGTAAATTTACTTAGCATCCCTACTATAGTGTTTGTCAGCTGGTCCTGAAAATTTATGGATGGTGCTTGTTTCCTTGCCTTCAACCCTTAGTAGTTCCCACTGTCCCTTTACAATTCTGTACAATCCTATAAATGTAGGTAGTATGCCTTTAGGTCAGTGTTTGTCATCAGCTTGTCCTGTAAATGTAGGGATGATACCTGTTTACTTGCCTTCAATCCTTGGTAATTTCATCGCCCTTTACACTCCTGAACAACATATGGTCCTGTAAATATAGGTAGCAAGCCTACATGTCAGTGTTTGTCAGCTTGTCCTGTTGAATGTAGGGATGATACCTCTTTCCTTGCCTTCTATCCTTAGTAGTTCCCACTGGCCCTTTACATTTCTGTACAACATAAGGTCCTGTAAATGTAGGTAGCATGCCTAGAACAGGTCAGCATTTGCCAGCTTGTGTTGTAAATGTAGGGATAATACCTGTTTACTTCAATCCTCAGTATGCCCACTATTTGTATCTACACTTCTGTATGGTCATGTAAATTTACTTAGCATCCCTACTATAGTGTTTGTCAGTTGGTCTTGAAAATGTAGGGATGAATCCCGTTTACTTGCCTTCAGTCCTTGGTAATTTCCACTGGTCCTTTAAACTACTGTAAAGTGTTCAGGTTGTACTGTGCTGTAGGTATTAATTATGCCTATTTGTTTGTTAGCTTGTCATGTAAATGTAGGGCCGATACCTCTTTACCTGTTGGTCCTGAAAATGTAGGCATAATGCCTATTTACTTCCCACTGCCCCCTATACACGTCCGTACAATATAGTAGGAATGCTACCTTTATTTACAGGACCATGTACTGAAAGTGTATACAACTAGTGGGAATTATACCAAGGATCGAAGACAAGTAAACACTATAGACAGAGCTGCCAACTCTTCCGGATTCTGCGGAAGACTTCCGTATTTGACGGTAATTTACTTACTTAAAATATATGCAAGGAGGCCTCTCCTTTTGGTGCCAAAAAGCCTAAAACCCCTGGACCCCACCCGCAAGGGCTCGGCTCGCTCGCTGCGTTCGCTTCGATTGAGTCTTTCTGATTAGAAAATTAAATCTTCCTAATTTTCAAAATCGTATGTTGGCAGCTCTGTATAGACAAACACTATAGTAGGAATGATGACTACAGAACCCTGTATTGCACAGAAGTGTATACAGGACAGTGAGTATTATACCGAGGATTGATAAGCAGTTATCATCCCTACATTTACAGGACGTGCTGACAAACGGTGACATGGGTAGGTATGTTACCTATATTTACAGAACCATATGTTGTACAGAAGTGTAAAGGGCCACTGGGAACTGCCAAGAATTGTTCAGGCAATTAGTAAAGAGGTATCCTCCCTACATTTACAGGACAAGCTGACAAATACTGATATGTCAGCATGCTACCTATATTTACAGGACCATATATTGTACAGAAGTGTAAAAGGGCCAGTGGGAATTACCAAGAATTGAAGCGAGTTAACATATATGCATCATGCCTACATTTTCAGGACCAACAGGTAAAGAGGTATCAGCCCTACATACAGGACAAGCTAACAAACAAATAGGCATATAATACCTACAGTATAGGACAACCTGAACACTGACATGTACACTGTAAAACCAGGTGTTTAAGTTATAAACGCTTTTTTGCAACAGTTTATAAACACTCTAACACGTTTAACTGAAAGGTGTTTATATTGACTTAAACATACCGTTTAACACTCTGGAGGAATACACACATAAACACAATGTTTAATTCTTAAACATACTGTTTATTGACTAAAACACTTTGATGTGTTTTTAAAAGTGTTTAAATATAAACACTTTGACACGTTTACAGCCTGCAACAGTTTATAAACACTGCAACACGTTTATAAATCACAATAGTGTTTAGCTATTTAAAAGTGTTTAATAGAAAAAAAAATCTTTTATGAATAAATAAAATAAATCAAAATACAAACAAATATTTCCCCTGTTCTTTGTCAGTTAGAACATTACTTTTGGTAATAAACAAATACAATAAATAAAAAATACAAAAAAAAATATTTTTCATGTGTTTTGTTAAGTTGGAAAAACCTGTTTTTCCCTCTTGGGCAAATTGAAACAAATAAATAGAAGTTTCTTCAAAATAAATCAATGTATCTCACAAAATGTCACAAGCAGGGTTTTACAGGCAATGTAGCGGTCTTGTGATTCCCAGTTTCAAAACAAGTTATCCTCATTAAACGACAATATTAGATGAGCAATTTTATGTGGACAAATAATTGTGCAATCATACTTTTTTAGGCTGTATTGTTTTCGATAGAGAGCAAATATTGCTACCTTAAACTGGCTACATGAAATGTAAACGAAGAGACATGTTGATAAATTTCAATTTAGATTTGAGAAGATTGTAAAGAAAATCTTTAAACCATTGAATGTCAAATGACAAAGTAATGAAACCTTAATTGATTAGACAAAAAAAGTTCAGAGTTGCTCTATGGGCAACCATCTTTAGTTTAAAAGTTTCACTAATTTCCCCCAATGAATTTCAGTTTGCCTCTGGCAGCTCTTACTTTTCTTTCCACATGGGGAGTGTCAACTGGTGAAACAGGAGCTTATATATCACCTGATGCTGTTTTCATTCTTCTGTGTAAAGCTGTATTAAACATTCTGAATTTTGCACTTTGCTGACCATCGTACGCACACCTTTATTTATGTGATTCTGAAGGGTTCCCGGGAGTTGTGAGTAGGTTTTTGGATATTCCAAATCAAACAAATAGTACACAGCCATTAAACCAATAACAGCGGAGGCCCCAGTTGTCCCTTGTGTGTCACACATGATGCTGACCCCATCTGTGACAATAAACCATGCATGCAGCTTATTCAGCCTCAGGAAGACTACCAGTCTCGGGGGATCTTTGTCGTTGGTTTCTAGTTCATCTTGTACATCATCATCAGGTATGTCCTACAAAATAACACAACATTAACACAAATAAATATTTCAAAGAGATTTGATCAATTTTGTTGCATCAGCACCTTCATGACCTTGACATATTGACATATTTAGCAATCCACAAATTATTACAGGAAACTGGACACTTATGTTCTTACAGGTTGCAGTTCATGTATAGTGACAGTTACTGCTTACACTGGAGTTATATTGCACAGCGATTGGGAAGGAACTTACTTATTTATTTTACTTCATTTCTTTTTTTCTTCTTCTTCCCCCCCCCCTTTTTGGGGGGGGGGGGGTTGGCAGTCCCAGGAAAAAGCAAATTCTGTGCATTTGTCTGATTTGCAAATGAAATGCAGTTGTTAAATGTTCACAGTAATGTCTATAAAATTTACACACACCAACATGAGAATGAATTATACACACATCTGGGGTAACTTTGGCAGGTTTTCCATACATACTGGAACAATATTTTGTTATGGTCATATCAATGTCCTTAATTTATTATTGTATATGACGATTGGGACATACTTTACCCTACTGAATATAAAAAATCATAATTAATTAATCCATGTATCCCCTGGGGGCACAAATATATGCTGCCAAAGTTGCCCCAGGTTTGGGGCAACTTTGGCAGGTCATATAATAAGTACCAAATGTATGAGAAAAACACAACAAAGATGGAAAATTAAGTGGCATGTACCCAATTGCTTAAAGCAATTGCTTTATTCACACATAAAACTGTTTATAGTGCATATTTTCATTATTAATATAATTTTGACATGTTAACAATAACTGTTGCTATGGCAACCATGGATTGCAAATACCCGTAAGTTTTTTTTTCTATACCCAAGTTTTTCGTATGCCAAGTTTGGTATTGTGAGTTTGTTTCTTTCTTTTCATAGTGAATTTAAAAAAAAAGAAAATTAAGACACTTTATGAAGTGCACTCGAGTAAGCACAGGGAAAGTGGTACGAGAATAATTATTTATAACTATGGAAACACATAATTTATACTGTGATCAATAATAACTTTGTAAAAAACACTGTAAAAATCTTTTTTGAGTATCGACTTCAGAATTTAAAGACCAGATTGAAGTTTTCAAAAATGAATACAAGAATGTAGCCCCCCCCCCCCCAAATAATAATTTGATTTTACAGTGTACCGGGGTACTATGCCTCTTATATTTTTGTAAATAAAGCTGCTTTCTAAAATTTGGTGGAAAATAATCATAGCTCATCTGAAATTACATACACAATGGGCAACAGTAATTAGGCTTGTATGTGGCACCATTACATTTGCCACACACCCAGCGAAGACAAAATACACATTGCAGCCACTCTGGGCCCTTATATTTAGAATAGTCCACCTTACACACTTGACACAAATCATCAGTAATGTCTGAGTCAGATTCCGAGTCCAATTCAGAGTCCGAGTTTGATGTGTTTGATAGTTTTGGTAGTGTCTGAGTACCCGATGTACTGGCACCTGCATCTAGGGACTCGAGTGTTATCTGTGCACTGGCACCTGCATCTAGGGACTCGAGTGTTATCTGTGCACCAGGTTGTATTTTTTTGCCACGCTTTCTCATAGGTTGCTGTTTATGTCCACGATTCTCTTTTAGAAGCTCGATGAGCGATGAATCCAAGTCACGGCCAATGTCAGCGGGGTCACGTGTTTGACTTCCATTGTCATCTGGCAGGCACCGCAGAACTTCTTGAGGATTCAAGGGGTAAATAGTGTCCTGTGAATAAAAAATAATGAACAAACAAATAAATAAAATATTTCAAATCCATAGGGACCTAACCCTGGTCCTGGCTAAACCAAAACAATCAAGGAAATTAAAACAGACTGCTTAGGTTAAATGTAGCACGGATGATCCTACTCCTAGTGTAATGCCAACATGATTTCAAAAATATTTCACAAGATTGATCAATATGGCCCCCCTATTTTGTTCAGTCTTTACAGCAGCAAATACAGAAATGCATAGGGCCTACAACATACATGTATCATGTCATGCAAGCCAAAAGTGGAAAAACATGTTAATAAAATACTCAGTTTATCATGTTTATTTTAATTAAATGCATGATTAAATGCCCCAAAAAGTAGACCTTATGCCACAGCTGACGTTAGAATTTAGATTTAGGTTCCGTTTGAAAAGGATAGTTCAACCATGTTTCAACAACAACAAGTTTGGTTCATTGTTCGTTCTTTATAGCAACGTTACATGTACAGTACATAACAGTTTATATTGCAAACAATCCCCATCAACTCTTCTTTTAGTTAGGTGGATTTCCCACAAAATAACACAAAATAACGTTACAAAAACCACCCATCCAATGTCTATGATAAACATACTATACATACCTGTTATCAAAAAGTCAGATTTTTCAAGGATGGCGTTCGATTTTGAAGATCGCTGAATGAAAAATAACGGCTCCGACGAATAGAAAATAAAAGCTTTTCTTTACATTTGACTACAGGTCAGGGGTCTTTGCTTAGTTAGCCTCTTTCAAAGTCTTTCAAAATTAAATTATAACATATTTAAATAGGCACTATAAATTCATTTATGTCACATAAAAAAAATACTATTAACTGTAAAATATTACTATAAACTGAAAAAGTTTAATGATTTATTAAAAATATAACATTTCGAGATTCCATTTCACAAAAAATTACCTCATCAATAGCACCCAGTACGAAGCTATCCTCAAAAGAAAGCGCGGAGGGGCTTTCTGCCAAAGTTACCCAGGGTGCCAAAGTTACCCCATTTTACCTGTTACGGCTACTTCCATCGGCAATCTTTGTGGATACACAAGAAATCATGTCTCTGCCACTATAAAAAGACCAATGCCAACCATGTAAAGGAAGGGAGACTGATGATACCATCAAAGTTCAGTACTTCTACTAATCTGAAACGTGTTCTGCACAACATGATATGCGATAAGGTATCACTTATTGTTAGAAATGACAAGGACATATTAAAAGTAGGTGAGAATGTACTAAGTAAAAGTAATTTTAGCAGAAAGGCAGACAAAGCTCGAGAGAAGATGAGGACATTAGCTAAGGTGCTTGAAATAGCTAGAGGTCTTGACCCTACCATTAAACAATCTAGAGACCTTGTAAAGCCATCATCTTTTGATACAGCAGTCCGATGTGCCTTGACCTTGGCAGGGTATGATGAAGCCAATCAGTCATACCATGCTTATTCCACCGCCCTCAGAGTGGGGTTTGCATACACAGAGTTGGGCATAGTTGTCAAGAATGCATATATAAGGCAGCATGCTCGTGACAAGATTGCATTAGTCAATGACTTTCTTCACCTACGGGAGACTGAATGGAAAGTGCAAGTCACTGCAGCTGCTCATCGGCAGCGCCAGGAGAGAAACTGGAAGTTGCCTAAGCTCCTTCCACTGACAGAAGATTGCACCAATTTCAATGCATTCCTCCAGACACGTGAAGTTAGTGTAAAAGAAGAGATAAAAAAGAACGGGATGTCAACAGAAGCTTACGTACAGCTTGCTAAAGTAACCCTTGTACAGGTGATCCTGTATAATCGCAGAAGACAAAAGGAAGTTGAACTGTTAACAGTGGAACACTACATGGAGGAGGTGGCAAACAAGAGGCCTGTGCATGATGAGGTTATGCAGTCTTTAACAACACTAGAGAAAGTTTCCTTGAAAAGGTTAACACTTGTGATGGTGAGAGGAAAAAGAGGCAGAGGGGTGCCCATATTGCTTCCTCCCAATCTTAAGGAAAGCATGGATACACTGGCAAAACAAAACTTAGAAAAGACATGTCTTTTCTAGGGTGGCCGATGGAGCCGCCACACCCATGAGAGGGTCCCAAACTGTTTCTGAACTGGCCTTGGGTGCAACTCCAAAATTGAAGCATCCTGAGAATATTAGATGTACGAAACTAAGGAAACATCTTGCTACACTTTCTCAGTTACTGGACCTAAAAAAAAATGAGCTTGAACAGCTAGCCAACCACATGGGTCATGACATCCGAACTCATCGTGAATACTACCGGCTTCCAGTAGAGACTCTACTCCTTGCTAAGATGAGCAAACTGCTCAACTTAGCACATAAAGGAAAGGTGGCTGCATTCAAAGGAAAATCATTAGCAGATGTCACATTGGACCCGGAAGAGGAACTACCATTAGTATCTGATGATGAGCAAGGTAACAAAGATGAAAGCGAGGAAGAACAGCAGGTTGCAGTTCAACATGACAAATCTTTCAAAAAGAACAAATCTCCAAAAAGGAATGAAAGAAACTACAATCGGTGGAAGGAAACTCAAGAACAATTTCTCCTGGCCCAGAGAGAAATCCAGACTCTTTTGAAGACTCAAAAAGCTCCAAACAAGGTTCTGTGCTTATTACTAATTAAAAGAGGTGATGGGCTCCTCCAGGATAAAAACTGGAAAGATATAAAAAATAAAATACACAACCTAATTAACAAGGCTAAATTTCATTTGAAAATGCATGAATAAGTAGCACTTCGGGTATAGATTTGTACAGATTAGGCAGAAAAGTAACCTTTGAATTTTTGTCTCGCTGGTTGAAATTTTCTCTTTGAAAATCAAAGTTTTTAATCAACAGGTTTTGTTCAATGATATCACTTGCAATATGCTATAAAAATGTCTTCTGGTTATAATTATTGTGCTCAGTAATTGGCCATCGGAATTTTTTTTTATCAGCCTTGCTCCCTTTCCCATCAAGACCCATGTGCTTTGCTAGATGTTCAAGCTCATTGTTTTGAAACTTGCAATATTCATAATTTGGATTTTCGATTTTTGAAACAATGAACATTTTGTATAACGATTACATGTCTTTCATGTTTTTATTTGGCAACTTGTTTTTTCACATCAGGTCCAAAAAAGTCTCCGGTTTCTGGTGTCAGACATATCGTCTCAGACCCTCGGGTCAGCATGTTTATTTATTTTTTAAAAATTGTTTTTTTGCTCTGAAACAATGTCAAATTTCAGTCAATTTTGCTGGATCAATTGGAATTCTGGCGTGCTGTGTTTTAAACAATATTTTTTCACATATAATCATGTTTACCGATTTGTGAGGCCTCTCTTAGCCACCATACTTTGTACATGGGAAATTTGGTCTGGTTCCAATATTATACATGTATCACGTATTTCACTGGTTGGCAAAAATAAAACCATTTCCAAAAAAAAAACGGAAAAAAAAACAGTGCATCATCACCGCACCGGTTTTGAAGCTGCCTTTTGACCAGAAATCAGAGACCTTTTTTTTGGGGGGGGGGGGGGGGAGCCTAACAAGCATTCTTGTGAAGTGTAGTTGTTCTGAGGGTCATTTGTTCCGATTTGAAAGGCAAGGTACGACCGTTCAATCCCCCCCAAAAAAGAGGGACATATGGTCTTCTTGTAGTTAAAACCTTGTTATGATTAAGTTTTACTATCTGCACTGGTAAAACATTTTTGCATCCAGTAAGTTTTACCAAACATGACTGTGTGTTTATCAAACACGAACTTGAATTAATTCATGCAGTGTAGTAATTTTACTCTTGATTTGTATTATAATCTTGCCCAGCAAAAACTATAATGTATAAATTCATCTGCACAAAAGTGTGGTGTTGTTTTACCAATGATTATGCAGGGTTATGACATGTTGTGTACTCAATGGAAAATGAGGGCTGTTTATGCAAAATAAATGCACAAAATGCATTGAAGTAGTCTGTGATGAAAGAATAGCCGTCTTTTTTTTAATAAAAAATATGCATTTGAACATAACTTAAAATAACTAGTGATTCATTTAAAGTTCCACACGGAATGTCATGTTTTCTTTTGACGTTTTTTTTGCAGAATATGACTGATACTTCTTGCATATGAAACATTTTAAATAAATAACAAACTCATATAAGTTTTGAGGCGGAATATCGATATCGTTTCGGTTTGCGGTAACACCATGTGTTTATCTCAACTAACGTGAAGCTGAGGTACAGGTTCTGAAAAGAACCGTATCGTACAACTCGTATCTCAACCTTCGTTAAGTGAGAAAGGTTCAAGGGAGAACCAATTTTGGGCAACTCGTTTTTCTCTACTGTCGCTAAGTGAGAAATATGGTTCAGGGAGAACCATGGGGACTTCACGGGTTAACCCTTTCGATCCCACGGGCTCTAAAAAGAGCCTTTGTTGTGATACGCTTCCTTCCCGTGGGCTCTAAAAGGTGCCGGGAATCGGCATGCCCTTGACGACCACGGCGACTTAAATCACCACCGGAAAATGCTTGAGTTGTTTTGGGGGTTGGCGCCCTCTATTGACAGGAATGCAGTGTATAAAAGTTTATGAAAAGAAAAGTGCGTCACTTTGCGGTTTTTGGTGCTAGCGTCCACTCGCTTCCACAACGGTCAGTTGAATTTAGTTGCAATCATGATGGAAACGGACATAAATGATGACATTTTGGCTGAGATTTTGGCAGACAGTGGCTCAGAATCAGATGACGAAGTAATGGATGACGACGACGACGACGTTGAACTTGAAGAGGTAGGCCAAAATCACAGTAAAAATGAATAACTAATATTAACTCTTCCTGGCCCAATGGCAATGCAAATTAACGTAATTCACTTATTTTCCTAGGCTATAGCGTAAATAGCGTTAGAACTGTTGGAGTTGAGTAATGTAAATTTAGAAAATGGATCCCTTTAATAGGATTGACCAAATCCTCACCCCTGGACTGGGTCAAAACGTCAAGTGAAAATGTACAATTATTAGTAGTTTGTTGGGGTAATATTTGTATTCATTGAAACAGCAAGTTGATGTATAGATATAGCATAGAAATTTTAACATTTACCCATAGCCGGTCGTGCTGTTTAGCGTTAACAGGCTGAAAATGCACTCTTAGTCTCAAGCTTCCAAAAGAATAGCCTTGTATTCGAAAGGCCCTCATAAGTCGTATTATGCAAGAAGTTGGGGGAATTCACATTCACAATCCCACATTAAAACGAAAATTTATCGATAACGAGTTTTGGAGAGTGGATGGAATCTGCCATATTTTTTTTCTCAGCACAATATTCATTTTGCGCATGACCCCGTGTGGCCTGTGTGCACATGCAGCAAAGTAGCATTGAGATATTGTATTTACAAATGTATGATCGAGATTAATCCTCCTTTGCCTTGTTTTTCTGTTGCAGCCGACCTACCAAGGTGATAGCCGACCGAGATCAAGGAGGACGACAGGAAAGTTAGATTTCCGATCTGGAAAGGAACTGACACTGTTACTCGGTCAGTCGGTGTAACGGCTTTGCGGTCTCCGCAAACCCTTTTACAAATCGTCGGTAATAAGAACATGTGTCTATCTTTGAATCATCAGTGGCTATTCCTTTTTCTGAAACTTCGTGGAACAAGTGGCACTTCTTAGGACTCAACTTTAACCCTGCTGTCTTGAGTCTCACCATCACCTCCTCTAGTCGTTCCAGTGCCTGTCGAAAACTTTGGCCATACGTCACGATGTCATCTAAATAAAGTAGGCAGGTTTGCCATGGAAGTCCTGTCGATACTCTCTCCATCAACATTTCAAATGTGGCGGGTGAGTTACATAACCCAAATGGCATTACTTTAAATTGGTAGAATCCAACTCCTGTGCCTGTGACAAATGCTGTCATCTCGCGATCTTCCTCCGCCATTTGTACTTGCCAATAACCACTTTGTAAGTCTAATGTTGAAAACCAACTTGAACCAGATAACGCATCAAGCGAATCGTTGATTCTTGGGAGTGGATATGAGTCTTTAATAGTCACTGCATTGAGTTTTCTGTAGTCCACGCAAAACCTTATCGTACCATCTTTCTTTTTCACGAGGACTATGGGTGACGCCAATGGACTTGTAGATAGCTCAATTATACCCCTCCTCAGCTTCTTTTTACTTCTGCTTCTGCCTCCGCTCTCTGGTGAATAGGCAGACGTCTCACTTGTTGTCGTATAGGTTTAGCTGGACCAGTGTAAATTTTGTGCTTGTATATTGAAGTGTTGCCCAAATCTTCGGATGATCTTGCAAACGCATCTTGATGCCGCACCAAGTTTCCTCAACTCCTCCCGTTGCTCATCATCAAGGCGTGTTCTGCATTGTGTGCACAACTCTTCTAAGTGTTCTGGTATCTGCCCTTTATTCGTTTTGCGTGTCTGACAAACTGTACTCAGTGTCTTTTTCTCTTCAGATAGAACTATATCTTCAATTGGCTCACAAGTGGCTAAATTAGTCCCCTTATACAATTGAGCATAACGATCGCTTAAGTTCAGCAAACG